>JAOUZG010009854.1:115345-184809 GCA_026289955.1 Argiope argentata
ATATAATTTCAAATTAAGAAGTGAACGAGAAAGTTATCCAAAACTTTCCTCTTTACAATCAAGAAACATGTTTAATTAAATAAAAATGCACAGGTTTCTTACAAACTTTCACAAAAGCTGAATTCTAAATTTTCTAATTCTTTAAAACAAACTAAGATAATTTTAAGTGACAAACCACGTAAATGAGTCTACTTTTCCATGTGATCTATAAATAAAAGAGGGGGAAACATTGCGTCTGTTTCTTCGTAATTAGAAACTTATTTTTGACAAGAACTGTTTTATTAGACCTAGTTAATTAACTATTAATACTTTCATAGGAAAGTTTTTTTTTCTCTGGCATCCAGGGAGAATAATGTTCTCATATTTAATTTTAGCTTAATAAGTTAACTTTTTAAAACACCGTTTAACATTTCACATCGGCTCTTCATTTTACTAAGCACTTCATTTAAAGTTTCGGTTAGTTGTAGTATTCATTCTTTTAAATTTCGCGCATTTTCTACTTTGGTTATTATTTCTTCATTCCCATTTCGGGGGTAAGTTATGTTTCACTTTATCTTGACTTCGGAGTCATTCGTAATGCATACTTTAATAGCATTGGAAATGCCGTCCCAGTTATGAAGAAGAATAGCAAACAATTTACAGTTTACTATTAAATCTTCTGCTTGGTTAAGTTTAGTAATATTACCGTCCAATTTTAAAGTAACCCCAGGGCTATTTTGGAATTAAACCTCTTTATTTTGAACCAGGGTTATATGACGAAGAAGATGTCTGAACTGGCGCTTTCCTTTCCAAGATTCCGCACCTCACCAGCGGGAAGACGTTTGGCCCCGACGAATTTATCGTGCGTCAGGCGCACTTACACGACGGATTTTTTTAATATTATTATTATTATTAAACCCTTACTTGCATTCACAGGGACCGCATAAATGGATAATGAATCCTCAAGATATTTGAAATCCCCCTTTATGATTCGCAATGTCTGGGAAAATAATTGCAGAGAAGTCCTTTCGGCACATGGCAGCGGCATGGTACTTCATTTCCACTATACTATATATGAATGAGAAACTAAATATGTCGAGACGCCTTTGGTGGATTGTAAATTGACGATTATTCAAAAGTATATTTCATCATCGTTATTTTTGTTCTGAAGATACGAATCTGAAAGATTCTTATTTATTTTCCAGATGCAAACAAATATTCTTTAATCGTTTGTTTTTAGTTAACGAGATTTCATCTACGAATGGAAATGGAATGTGACACCAATAGGACATAAATAGAATACGGCTACATTTGCACGTACTCTTTCAATAAGTATGACTCGTTAAGCGAGTCATACTCTGCGACAGTGGCTTGACGAGGAGTGCAGCACGTCGTCTTCGTCAGCCCAATTCGGCTCATTCGTCAACTTCATTAATATTCGAGGCTGGATGACGTCACTGTTCGATACTCGAAATCAGCATTCGATACGTTCGAAAATCAGCATTGTAAGGCAGATGCCTTTTCGTTTTAAAGCATAATTTGATACCTTCAAAAAAAAGTTACGTGTAATTATTCGATGAACATACAGATGCAAAAGCTTCTGCATGAGCATCAACCATTTCCCGAACATTGGATATGGCTTGGTCATTCTTCTCCAGGCAAGAAATGGAATAATTAGGATATAAACCGCATACTTTTTAAATGTTGATTCATATAAATCTGGAAGTTGCAGAAGAATTTATACTTGACACGAATTCAATCCAATAAGTCCTCTGACTTCGTCGCTTTACTCGTCATGCTATAGATTTGGCCTTTTGAAAAAGAATCAAACGAGTACGTATTTAAGTAAGGAGCTAGAGAAGGTAGGCATATAGCGGGGTCTAGTGACTGAAAGGGTTTGCTTCTTTAATGAAAATATGTTTTTTCTCCATTATTGAGTAGGCATAGTGAATAGTTGCTAATTAATTCTTCAATGAGCCGTCCACGAGGATTAACATCTTCACTTCTATGTCTAGGACCATTCAGATCACCAATTATGTTGAAAGGAGATGGTGATTCATCCCCTAAGGCATTGAGACCTCTTAATTTTACCGGATTACTGGGAGGAAAGCACTTACTTAAAAGTTTTTTGAGATGAGGACGTGGAGATTTTGGTTTTATTAGTGATTGCGCTTGGTAACTTTATCCATTGCAGGGCAATTGGATGATAGAGAAAAAACTTTCAGTTTCTTGATTAGAAATTGAACTACTGGGTGATAATTGAGTAATTGGTTTGTGAACTACTGCATATCAAAGTTGCTTTAAGCACTCAAGAGTAAGAGATACCAACTTTTGGAGTTCTATTATTTATTAATTTTTTCGCTTCTTCGTAGGATATATTTTTCTGTATTTTGTGGATATCACTTCCTTCTCTAGGATCCATTTAGGGCATGACTTTGAGAAAGAGGTAGAGAACCCAGAGCAGTTTTCACATTTCATGGTGTCTGAATTTCAATTATGTATGTCATGTTCAGGTGCAGCGCGTTTTGCATACATGATAGTTTTACAGCGACGTGCTTACTAGGAATTACCTTTGACATTTAAAACGTATAAGCGGGTTATTTATGCATGGTTGAACTCAACAAATTTGATATCCCGCTTTAATAGATTTATTAACGACTGGTGTTTGAAAAGTTAAGACAATGTGATTTTTTTGCATATGTCGACCGTCACATCTGATTTTAATACGACGCGCGGCACATTGCTGATCGGAAAATTCTGTCACGAGATCCTCATCAGTTAAGTCGATGAGATCTGATTCAGAAATTACACCACGTGACAAATTTAAAGTTTTATTCAAATCTGCTTGAAACGGAAAATCTCCTAAGAATGCTAATAATTTCGTAAGAATGCTAATAATAAGAGCTTGTTTTTCAGACGTCTGCAACAGAAGGTCACCAGAACGTAGTTTTTTTTGTATTTACTCCAATTGCCGATTGGATTAATTTGTGCTCAAGGAAAGGAGAAACTCAGTGAAATGTGCTTTGTGTACTAATGACCATGAAACGAGAATTGGATGATGCTACAACGACTTTAGATTCAAGATTCATATGATATGATTAAGTTTAGAGCTCGATGGCACCGCCCACTAAAAAGGGATGAAAGCCAACGGCTCTGGTCATCTTCAGCTTTGGCACCTACCACGGTGTTAATCGAAACCTATACGCTGGGAGTCATTCCCATGGGCAACAACCACCCTTAACGCCAAACTCAAGGAGTGACCCCTTCACTTGATCCCCTTGAGCAGCTCAGTCAAGTACCTGAGATACAGACCGATTGACACACCAAAGACCAAAATGTACCACCAATGGGTCACCACGCAAGGCTAATACGTCGGGTTTTTTTGGCTGTCCATAAGAAGCAAGAAGCAAAAATAGGGGTGACAACTGGAGAGCTCCCTCGCTTGCCTTCGAGGGATAGAAGGATCAAGTAGACAGCAATGGGCGTAGAAGGGAGTAAATATAAAGGGAGTGTAGATCCCTAGGTGCCAATTGCATTGGAGAAAGAGCAGCAACGTTTAAAAGAGGATGAAGTGTAAGAATTTTTCGTACTTACAGGTGTTTAAACATTTTCTTAGCGAATTTGCAGCAAAACCGTTGATTCGTTGGAGAAATTTTACTTCTTCTCTGATTTGGCCAGAAGCCAAATTATTAAAAAAAGGCATTTTTACACATTTCTCGGAAAATATCACATATAACCTGGACAGTCGGTTGCCGTATAATAGCATTACGGCGTGGGCGTTGTTGAAATGAATTTACGTATTTTTGTGGGCATTGTTAAGCCAGCAGGAGGTATAAAGTCTGCAGCCAGCAGCTCAACTCATTCCATTCTACAACACAGTAGTGTGTTTCTTGAATAATCTTGTTGTTTTTTATTGATTTCTCGGTGAAATGAGTGAACACCATCGTTTATAAGGTGAAGAGTTGTGGGTAGACTTGAGGCAGGACAGTCCCAAGCTCAGGAATTGGTTGTAACACCACGCGTTGTTTGGAATTTGTGGAATCAGTTTAAAAACAGTGGGACAATGTCGAGAAGATAAGGACAAGGTCATCCGTGAGCAACAATGCGCAATGAAGACTTACAGTCAAGCGTCAGAGGACGTCTACAGTCTGCCTAGGGACCTCGCTAGGAACGTTAGTTTCAAGGAAAACAGTTGGCAGGAGACTTGTTGACGGAGGGTTGTATGCTAAGAAACCCGCCATTTGCATCCCACTCACTCCTTCCCACCAAAGAGTCTGCACCAAAATAGACACAGTTCCAATGGGCTAATGTTATCTTCACAGATGAGTCCAGATTCAATCTACAGCCTGATTCTTGGCGAATATTCATAAGGAGCGAGACTGGCACCCGATACCATTCCAGTAATATCATGGAAAGGGACCATTATGCTAGTGGAGGACTGATGGTTTGGCAGGGATCTTGCAAGATACCTGCACACCACTACATATGTTTGACACTGGCTCCATGAATGCCCTATGGTACAGGCAGGAGGTCTTACTTTTTGATTCTGAATTTGTTTTTATGGACGACAATCCACGACCACAAGGGCTATCCTGGTTGAGGAGTATCTGGAAAGCGAAGATATTCATCGAATGGATTGGCTAACAGCATTTCCTGACCTTAATCCCATTAAACATGCTTGGGATGCTCTTGGAAGGATTATTGTGATACGCCAACACCCTCCCAATTAGAACCCTTCCGGAATTGAAAACGGCTCTGGTAGAAGAGTGGGAGGGTCGTCCACGAGCACTCCTTAACTCTCTCATTAACAGCATTCATGCTCGTTGTGCATGCTGTTTATCCGTCACAGGTGACCACGCACCATACTAGAGGCGACCGCATACCAAACAAGACTCACTTTCACAGTCATCTTTCATCATGAAATTCAGTCCACATTGGACTTATGGCAATAACTCTTACCAATAAATGGCACATTATTTTTTGCTTTGCCCACATTATTGAAATACTATAAGTTTACATCCATACCAAATTTCATTTGTTTTTATCCAGTATTTCTCGACATATTTGGGACATATGCTTTCCATCTCTAAATTTTTTCCACCGGTATATTTAAGTCGTTGCGTTTTTCGGCCATCGCGTTTACACACATTGGGGAAAACAGGCCGACAAATGGGCAGTCCTTTGTTTGATTTGGTTCAAAATTTGTTAGATACCTCCACTAGAAATATTAAACCTTATTTTTATTTCTATCTATCCAGTTCTCTTCGTTCTATAATCATCGTGTCAACTCATATTTCAGCAGCCAAATAGACGAATTTCTGAATAAATTTTTCTCAAAATTTTACGGAAATCTGCACAAATGACGTAAAATCCACATTTCAAATTTCATCCGTCCAGCATAAACCCGTTTGTTAGTTACAACCGCCACAGATGGACAGAAAATTTTCTAACGATGTGTTTCTCGAACGCACGGAGGTCTGAAACGTGGCGATTCGTCTAAATGTTGAGTTCTAATTTTTTGACCAATACGATATTTTCTCCCTACTCTGTGAGCGGTGAAGTTGAAAAATGGCCCGAAAGTATGCGAAGAAGAAATCGAGTCTTGCGTTGACAAAAGGATAAAAATCGGGGATAAAAATTTTGAAGCAATGAGGAAAGACATTTGAGTGCCACGAGAAAACGAAAAATAATGTAGAATACATTCTCCACAATTTTATATGCAATTCCTCCTGAAATTCGAACTTTTATTTAAAACTGCTTGAATGAATACCTCCAAAATCATTAAAAGAGTTCTAAATATTTTTATTATCTGGAAGTATTTCTCTCATTTGTTTAGCAAAGGCGTGTTCCATCTGTACTGCGATAAAAGATGATGAAGAAAATTGAGTTATTTTTTTCAACTTTACGCGGTTCTTCTGCGGGCGAGCGTTGCACTCTAATAACCTAAGATTCTCCGCTCCTGCGAATGTTTAACTGAATCGCGTGCTTAGGATTTATATCAGTACAATAACAATTTTATTTCAGTAACATGGAGAAATTATAACCTTTATTCGCTTAATTTTTTTAGTACGTATAAAATGAAATAATAATAATAAAAGCAATAAGCATATAAAGCTACAAAATTTTTGTAAATTAACCCACATAAATTAGTGTTTTATCTATTTGCGAATAAGAGCATTTAAATAGAATGATAAAAATACAATAAATACTAATAACTTTCAAACATAGCATTAAAATTATTATTCAACTGACAAAAGAAATTAAATGAATAATTGATATCCAAGCATACTTTAAATAAATAATTAATTTTGAGTCAACTTATTTGTTAAGGATTTCAATGACTCATTTTGAACCGCCTGCAATCCTACTATATTATATAATTCAAAGCATGTACGTATTAGAAATCTGTTTATTTGTAAATTAAACTAATAAGCCTTTTTTAAATCGCAAACTGCATCCTCCGTCTAGTGATCCATTTCGGGAATCGTCCACTGATTACCGATAGCAAACAAAAATCATTTTGAAACTTCCCATCGGGAGTGGTTCACATAACAAGCGAAATAGAATGCCAAATAGTGACTCTCTTAACGATCGATGTTTCGCAGAACGAATTGTGAGGAGACGCAATGACGTGAGATAAAGTATATATCTGTGTTAAGTTTTTTTTTGAAGATAATTTGCATAGAACAAGCGTCGACTGGAAATATTTGTCGATCACAACTCCGAGAAGTTTGCGCCCACAGAGCTTAATCGATGAATTATGTTTCTAGGCAACAGTTTGGCATTAGAGGTGAACAGCAACATCGATGTGGCGGTGGGAAAACAAAGCAGGGACTGCCGAAGAATTTCAAGGAGTTGCTTTTGTGTTGCAGAAAAAAAATGCGGAAGAGATTCGGACGACAGCTGTAAGAAGAGAGACGCTGAAGGCGCGGGAATTGTAATATTTTAAGTAGAGAATCACCACCCTAATAAGTCGAAGACTGGGCTTGCATCAAACTCACTTAACAAAAAGGACCCGTCTCGTTTCTGATTGTTCCGTTTGAGAAGAGTATGCAAAGCTTTATGTATCTACACTATTTTCTTCTAAATAAAAACATACATTATAGAGAATAAATTACGTTAATATAAAATTGCTCGAGGTTTCTTTTCCTGGAATCAAATTCATAGTTCTATTTTACTTGAATTCTTATAAAGGAAATTGTTTTGCTTTACGAGTAAAATTCGGGAACGAATGAAGCTCATTAAGCGAGGTTTCTCTGCACGAGTGCCGATGAGAGTTCGAATTGCTGTCGGACTTTCGAAATCGAATTTTTCTCAATCACCACTTCGGCGATGCGCGGTGTTGCCGAAACAATCCCGTATTATCTCCCAAGGTTACGGATAATCTTTTGCTTTCGTCTGGCTGGATAAAAAGAAAAACAATTTTATATTAAGAAATCTTATGAAAAATAATACCACGATAAGCAAATGCTCTGACGTCATTTTGATGCTGCGAACGCGCGTCAAATTCGTTGCTATGAGTTTTCAGCCTTATCGCATTTCCTCCTCCGGGACAATTCAACGGCCACCTAGAGGAGAGCGCACGCAAACGTCGGCTTTCTTTACAGGCCGGACAGCTAAGCTTGACAAGCATTATATTTTGTTAAAATGTACATCATGATTCGAAAAATGCGCCCTTTGCGTAGAAAGGAAGCAATTTTTAAATATGTGACAAAACATCTAATATTCTCTATTCTGATTTTAAAATTATTAAAAATACTTAAAAAAAATTTAAAAAAAATGTCTGCATTTCGTTATGTTCGATTGTATTTCAATCAAAATGAGATTATTCACGCCAAATATAAAAACATAAGGTAAAAATAAATATTTAGATCCAATATTTTGAAATGCCTCGTAAAAAGGGGCATAATGAATGAATCAAAACCGTGCCGAAATTCCCAGAACTCGGAGGCCGACATCACGCCATGCATGCTCAGAGGCAATGTCTCGCTTCTGAACTCACTGCGAGCTAACTGGGCATATTCTGCGATTTTAATCATCGATTTTGCCATAAATAGTTTAGAATTTTGTTGCTGCCAAGTGAAAAATTCATAAATCGATCATTCATAAATATGCATATCCCTCCCGGAAAGATAAGCAACTGGTAGCATGACTATTCCAATGAAACTGACAGAAATAAAACATTTGCCTGAATAACATCATATTACAAAAGAGGTTATAAATTAAAGCCTCAAAATGAGCACGAGTTTGTGTTTCTGTTCATATTTGCAAAAAGCCCTAAACTGACCTCGGAGAGAAATAATATGTAAAAGTGCAATTTCTTAAAATAAAAACGTTGCAAAGAAGGCTATCTTACAGAAATAATTCCGTTCGAAAAACCCGACGCAAAGGTTGCGGCGTTCGGAACTGAATGTGGTTTTTTTTTTTATTAATAACGACTCGTTTTAAAGCAACACTAGGGATATTTTGGAACGGGAGTAGAAATTTTGAACCGTGGTCAGATGACGAGGACGACAACAGAATTGGCATCCATTCTTCAAACTTCCGCATCACACCAGGGGAGGACGTTCGGCCTCGACGGATTTAACGTCCACTAGACTCTCTCACATGACGTTTCTTCGGTGGAATCGGGTCTCGAACCTGAACTTACCCCGAAGCCACTATGGCCGACACTTTCGGCATTGAAGAGGATGGAACGCAAACGCATATATAAGGCATTCTTTTCGAAGAGGTTATAATGTTTACGTGACAGCAAATGTACATTTATGTTTTCTCGAACATGAACCGTAACTATTGAATTAAAAAGAAGATTAAAGATATGATTATAAAATTAAGCCTTCTTTTAACTCCATAAATTTATTTTCAATTTCAATTTGATTTGCTAATTCCTTCCACACACACACGCGCGCGCGCTTGTGTGTTTTGTGTAAACATATTTCAACTGTGCCCTCTCTTGAAATTTTAAATTTTCTTATTTCATCACCGACGGCATTTTATGTAGAAGGGAGAACCGATGAGATACGTCAGTCTCCATCACAATACGATAGCAAAAGAGACCAAAATGTATCCACTCCATTATTTTACAATGAGATTTGACAGGGATTTCTTTGACATGCCGATTCAGGCCAGGGAGAGGTATTTTAAAAAGAATGCTGTAAACGTCGAGGATTTTCATCCCATCACTCGGAGAGGAGGAGAAGGCTGAAGCGAGTAGTCTCATAGAGCGGGTGAATAAAATAAGTGGAATGAAGTCAGGAAATAAGAGAAAGACCGAGTACAAACTCTGTTAAGTGTAGGTATTTTACTCTATCCATCTACCTTCCATTTTTTTGTAAATATCTTGTTCAGATAGACTGACAGAATAAACCCTTTGGCGAATAAATGATATGTTTCAATAATATTTCGCTGTTGCCATTTGGTTGAGGGGAAAAATGATTGTAAACTTACCTGATTGCAAAATCTATCTCAGTTATTTGAACAGCTTCAGGCAAAGGGGGAGAAAATCACTTTTCTCTCTTTGAGACTGAATTCCGACGGACGAACGAACAACTCCGCCTCCCCTTCCAAGATGACAAACAGCGGAGACCTTGAACCGCTCACGTGACACATCCCAGGAGAAGGGAAGGGAAGATGGAAGTTCCCCGTTGGGCCAATTGATTTTTGCACTGGGGGTGTCTAAGTTTTCTTAACAACTTATAAATAATATGCTATGTTTGTTTAGAGTTTCTTTTAATCTTTCTTGTCTTTAGAAAGAAAAAAAGAGGAGAGAGAAAAAAAAAACAGTTAAAAAATTCTGGGGTTTGTGAGCAATGGAGCGACTTATCCCCCCCCCCCCCCCTATTTAAATGATAGCACAAGCCCACGTGACCGCTCGGAAGACGAAATCAAAACAGTATAAAATGCCCCTTCGTTTGAAAGCCAGAGAAAGCATTCCACAGGTTGTTATTCCGGCGGGAAAGAACTCTACAAGTATGACTACCCAAGTGAGTGTGTTTTCAGTATTCCACTTTTAAAACTTAGAAATATTTTTGTTTCTCTTCAAATTCAATTTATAAATTAAACGTAGAAATACAAACTCATTTTATTTTAATTTGTACTTGCTAACATTGCTCTTTATAAAATTACTTTCGAGTCCCTATACATATAAACTTGGAAGGAAAGAATACTATTATATAAATATTACAACATTGAAACAATCTTTCTGCAGCACTATCATTTTATTAAAATAAGGAACTGGTGTGGTCGCAAACGATTTTTAAACTCGTAGTTTTTCGAAAAATAGACTACAAAACGATTTTGATAAATTGCTGAAAACTAATTATTTCTGAAGTCTGTAAATAATTTAAGATAACACTGATACAGAATCCGATTAAATGTTGTGAGAGTTAAGTCGAAAACCAATATATATCGGGATAAATAATATTTAAATATTTTTTATTCAAAAATTAAGGCAACACCATGGTTAAATGACATTTTCTAAGAAGGAAGCAATGTTTTTAATAAATATACAAAACGAATGAAAAATTAAATTTTTTTTTTATGTTACTTAGTAAAATGTATTTGATTCAGTGTGAAACGAATATTTAAGTAATGAAGGCGCTGTCTTCTCTTAACTTTTCTTTATTTAATTTGCACCTCGTTATATTTTTATTAAACTTATTAAGTTTATATCTAGTTATTAGATAGAAAAATAAAAATAAAACTATTTCGTAATGTGAGATTTTGAGAATACTAATTTTTTAATATCACTTTTATTTACATAGATTTTAATTACTCATCATATAAGATAAAAATTCAAGCATTGCTAACTAATTTTCTATCCATTCGATTGGTTTTAGATCTTTGAGAGCTCTCATTATAAAACGGTTTGAACGCGCACCCTTTGCAGTTTTCACAAAAGTAACGATTATAAATTATAATTTCTTTTTTTTTCAGATAATTAAAAATTGGTTGAAAAAAGATTATTTTCGAATAGTTATGAATGAAAAATTTATAGTTTTTTTTTATATGTATGTGCATGAGTATTTTTTCTATTTATTTATACACGAATGAGAAACATTATTCAAAAAAGGAAATGAATTTATTCTTTGTAGAAATATTTCTTCTTAGCTGAATTTATTCTTAAACTTTTATCAGTATGATTGAAAACAAAATTATCAAATAGAATAAAATAAAATTAGCCATAAATTTTTAAAATAAATTAAGAATAAGATTAAAAAAGAAAAGAAAAAAATCTTTAATATACTAAAATAAAATTTTTAAAAACACCGGGAAAAGGAAGAAGAAAAATTAGAAAATTTTAAAATCGTAAGATTTTTTTTTTCATTAAAAAAATTATTATTGTAGCGTTTAACCAATAGCTCGTAGACTCATCAGAGCTTTCCTGTGGGGAAAAAGTAAATATTTTATCAGCCGTAAAGTTTCATTTAAAATGATGCCAGAGTTTAATTGTCATCAGCATCCATATCTATTTCCAGAAAAAATTAATTTCGTACAAATTATCCGATTTGAACTCTTCTTGTATTAGACTGGCCAATTGGCTGTTTTATGGCGCGGTTTATGTTCCGCACGAGTGTTGCAGGAAACGGAGTAAGTTATCTCTAAGGGCGCTTTCGTTTTGCACTCTGAATTCTTCGTTTGAGAAAGAAAACAGTTCTATAAGAGAAAGCTTGCGCAGCCACAGTGAGAGAGTCCATCCACATTATCACTTGGCATCACTTCTGACTGAATATGTGAATTAATCTTTTCAAGCAAAATTTTCGGCCCCTTCTCACGATGTTTCGATTCAACAGATAAGGATTATTGACTCATCGCCGTCAGTTTCAATTAATCCATCAGAATAGTAATGCGAAGATACTTTTATTGTGCAAGTACACTCACTGGCTACTTCTCCTTGAATGTGAGGTCTGGCGGTGAGGACGGCCCGTTCAAAAACTCCTGCGAATCGGTACACCTCCGTCGTGTCCTCAGAAATGAGTTACAGGAGCTCTCTCAAAGTCGTGACGCATTAACTTATTTTCCGTTGAGAGTTATTTCTCGATGATGAAGAAACAAATGTGTTATCCATTCTTCCTGCAAGATGAGACTGCCATTAAAAAAAAAGAAAAAAAAATGACTTCAGCGTTATTTGAAGTCGGAGAAATTCGAATCATTAAGCATATCATTTTCTGTGCTGCAACCTTTTTTCATGATAACTTCCGTTTATTTTTAATGCAGGCAACTATAATTTGTTATTATATCTTCTCTGTCTAATTATTTTCTTCGGATTTGGGTATTCAGTAAACAAGATTGCTTTTAAGTAATAGAGCTAATAATAATTCGGATTTACACTTAAATAGATCTGTGTTGAGCACTGCCCACTTTTAGATATGCTCTCATGCTGTAGAAATTAAAAATAGCATCACGGCAGAACTGCAATAAGTAGCTGCATTACAGCCTCGAATGTTGAAACTTCGGGATTTTAACTTTCTTTTTTGTGATATTTTCTTGATTCTTGAACATCTTAAAATTAAACGCACTCATTCAAATTTTGTATATACATATGTATGTAATAGCTGCAGTTATTCATTAGTGGGGGGAGGGGGGTTTGCCATCTTTTCTAAAAAAATTATTACTCGTGGCAGATGTTATGCTTGATTATTTTTAACACGTTAAAATATTGTAATTGTAATACGCTTAGTGTAAAATTAATTTAGGATATTAAAAAATTAAGCGCGTGGAATTAAAACCTTTGGCAAGTGCCCCGCAGTCGAATGTAGTTTTCATTCCAGTTTGCATTAAAATCTGGTACTTAAACACTGCTAATGTAGAGCCTAATTAAAAATCAATTTAAAAAAATAAGATTTTAGGTGAGACAAATGAGGAGACACGAATCCTGAACTGTCCAACGGTTCGTATTAAATTTAATTCAAGCCCGCATGACAAGTACAATCTCTGTGAATTGTGAATACAGATGGACGGATGTAATGCAGTATTTCGGAAACGATCGGGGACCCTCTTTTTACTGGTTGCTGTTCGTCGATTCTGTTTTTCTTTCCATCTCATTTGCTTTGCTGAAACATGGGTTTCCTTTTCCATGTGCGAGGAAGCATTCGCCCCAGCTTTTAGTGCCTTTGACCTTTGAGAGGGATGGCGGAAATGATAGGGCATGTCGTTGACCCCACTTGTTTTCTCTGATCTTCTCTGAACAACAACAATAAAATCCGGTTTTCAGCTAAGGGGAACCAGGTTTCTCAGAACACTCCGCATATTTGGGGGAAGGAAACAGGTAATCCAGCATGGTGGAAAGGGTCAGCATTCAGGATGTCAACTGAAAAATAAACTTAGAAAGATTGAAATCTTTCTTTAAAATCTTCAAATGTATTCACCTGAAATGCGCCCGTATGAATTTTCTTCCTAGCTGCTGCATTTGTAAAGCTATATTTTGATTTTTACAATTATCTATTTATTAAAGTTTTAGTTACAGAATGTATGAATTTTAAATTATAATTTATCATTTTTAATAAGTACTGTAAATTCATTTACACTCTAGTTACAACGATTCCGTTTGAAGATTTTGGAATCATACGAACACTAGACGGCGACATAAGTGCTTTTATTCTCTCTCTTTGTATATACATATTCATCTACAAGTCGAACGAAAAAGAATTGTAATTTTTGAAGCATTATATTTTTATATTATATAGGAATACCGAAGTACTTAATTTAAAGGTTATAATAAAGAGTTGTTACTTTCGTAGACTCCCCCCTTTAAATGGCTTTATGATTTTATTTTCTAACAATACCCACTGTTTTTCAAAAATAACAAATCTTTAATAAAACGGTTAACTATTAAAGTAAATCTTAACTGTCCCTTTTAATCTGAAACTTATCGTTTTCTCTTGCAACAGTCATTTTTTAAGTCCCCCATTTTCTTAGAAAAATGTGAATTTAATCGTTTCAAACATTCAATCGAATTTTTATTGCTCCGATTAAACCGAACTCGCTACACAGCCTTTTCACATTCTGTTATAGCATCATCATTTCGATTCGCCTACATTTCATGCCAGTTCTGCAACGAATAGGTTGAATGATCTTACCTTCTATTAACGTGCAAGCAAGGTCTGTTTGATACTGAGCCGTAATATTAAACATTTAGCTTTCGTCTTCGGGGAAAAAAATTCTGATCTTGCTCTAGAGTTGGAAAATCGTGTTATCGCTTTCAAAATAAGATGACGAATTTTCTTGATAAGCTGTCTAATAAATTCTTCACAGCTGTGAGACGAGAGATAAAAGCCTAGATAAATAAAACGTGTTAATTTGCCGGTTGTGTTCGGAAAAACTAATTTGTCAGTTGCGTTCAAGTCAAGATTGCGTACCAAAAAAAAATTGTTGATCAAAAGACATATTTAAAAACAGCCACCAGTTATGATACCACCTGTTAAAAGTGATATTAGAAATGTGTTTTTTTTTGTTACCTTTTTTTAAGAAATCACAAAGACTGTTTTTATGAGATGATTGTTTTACAGATATGGTCATTAATTGCCGTTGTCCAGTCATAAAAATCACTCCTCCGTCGACGGTCAAGTTTATTTTTAAGCTCTGTTAAACGCTCTGCTTGAAGCCTATTTCTTGATTTCTTTTATGCCTTCTTCCCTTTGACTGAATGCGCTTTTTGGCATCCAAAGTCCGAATATTTGAATATCATTCAGGACACGCCATCTCCAAAACATTTATAATAAAATTTTGCAGCTCTATTAATTAAAGTTCAATATAACTGTGAAATTCGTATGATGATTTGTTTACATTTGACAACGAGTAATCATAGCGATTTCTGTATGTTCGAATTATATATAAGATTCTATGGGTTAGCAAACTTTGATGTAGTAAGCAGTGTTTTTCACTTTTATTTAACTTTTTGTTCATGTTTATGAATATGAAATTTTATTATCTAATTTTCTCTCGATATCTTATAAATTAAAGTTTCAGAAATTATAAAATTTGTAAAAATTTAATTATTAGTTAATACATTTATTTAGCTAAATTTTATTTCCGCTTGAATAATAATAAAAAAAGGCAGATAAAACTATAAGAGCAATACTTTGAAGGCCGAAATGGGCACTTAAAGTTTTTTTAAAAAATCTTTCTTGGAGCTTTGATTAATTAAAAAGTTTCTTGTCTCATTGCTGGAAATAGAATTACACTAATCTTGTTTTTATACCACTTTAAAATTTATTTTATTTTATTATACTAATTAAACTACTCAAATTTTTCTTGAATTTTTAAATCCCTGCTTTTTTCTGATTTTTAAAAGAATTTTTAAAACTTTTTTTTTTCTTTTATAATTGACAAATTACAAAAAAAAAAATGCTGTGAAGGGATTAAAATTATTTTTTAGTTTCATCAAATATTTAAACATCCGAGTTTATTAATGAAATCTGGGAAATATATTTTTTGCTTACTATTTGCATGAGCTGACATTACAGGATGAATAGGAAAGTGAAGTCACTGAATTAGAGCAATTCATGCACAAGAACATAAAACAGGTATAAGTCTGTTAAAACAAAAATGTATAGTTTGCTGAGATCAATTATAGCCAGCAGCTTAGTACACAACCCATGAGTCAGCTAGTTGATGAGGGCAAATAATCTAATCTAATAATGACGATGAACGTACATGCATTTTGCCCGTCTGCAGACCAGATCATTGACTCGCCTCTACAGAATTGAGCCTGCCTACATTTTGGGGTGTAAAGATGTAAACATCGGAGTATTTTTTTTTTTGAAATTTTAATTAAACTTTAAGTAGAATTTTCCTGTTTACCACGGTGATAAAATATTATCGCTTAAATATAAATTTTACACCATTTCAAAATTTAAAAAAATTATTAAATATTTAATCAATTATATTTATTAATTATTAAATATTACGTTTGATAACAGTGCACATTTTTCTTTAATTTTGTTTATTTTTTACAACAGTTATGACTATATTTTTCTCTATTTTCATTTTTACTGTCTTCTCTACAAAATATTGTAATTATCAAAAAATTCGAATTTTAGATTTTAACAAATCTCCATATCTCAGACTTTCCAGATTTTGAAAAACACATTAAAAAAATGTCCGTCTTTTGTAATTATTTAATTACAAAAACCTCTCTAAACTAGACGGATGGAATTTGGGTATACGGCCTTTAACATTTGTAGATAGCATCTGATTTGTAGAAGCTGGATGGACATTTGTGTCGTCGTACTGTGAGGCAGAATCAACAAATGTTTAAAAGCCGACGGGACTCTTCTTTCAGAAGCATGTAAACACGATAAATCAAAAACGCTATGCTTTAAATATAATACATTTGGAACAGAGTTTTCACGGCAGCATTTGTAGTTCTGTATCAAATTTTGCTTTCAGTCGGTTTTGGAAAACGCATCCGAAACCTAAATTCTATTTTCGAATACATTCACCTCATGCCAGAGATTAATCGCTGAGAAAATCTCGCCAAGGATCACACGGCAGATTCAATAAAAATGTTAAATTCGACGAAGGTTAATTAGTACGTGGCTCTATTAGGATTATGGAGATGTTAAAATGATTATTTGTTACGGGGAGAAAAAAAAATTCTTTGTAGCATACAGTAAACAGCTGGAATGGTGTTCTCATTATTTTCTTGCATAATCTTCATTGAAGTAGTTCTCCCAGAGATCGCCTTGCATGGCAGTGACGATGGTTATGGGTCGTTCATTGGCGCAAGAACCATATTTGGCTGTACTGCGCCCATCAAAAGGTAAAAATGTGAAAGATATTAAAAAAACTCATTTGTTAAAAATTAGCACCGATGGGCTGGTTAAAATTGTATATGATATAAGAAAGAAGGTTTAAGCATCTTTAAATGTAATGCTATGAGACATGAATTTATTATAATGGTGTGAAGCACAATTTAAAAAGGACGTTTAACATAAATAGAATAATAAAACTATGTGCGAGTAAAAGAAAGCAGTACCTCTCAAGAATTTAAAAATGTTTGGTGATACTTTTCACCCACCAAGTCTTGTAATGTCTGAGACGAGGTAAAGAAAACCCAGCACGATCAGAATTAAAAACCGGACAGTCAATTGAAACGAGATGAACGGCAAATTGAGCTCGGCAGTTGTCGCACATCGGGGCATGGCAGAGACATACAGTAGTTATGAAATATTAAACAAGTAGGAATATAAGTTATCGATATCAACTCGTTCTGTATTGTTTTAGAAGAATATTTATTAGTTCTGTGCTTATTTCAGAGCAAGCGCGGTCTGTTGACTCGATTGAAGGAAGGGATCGTGGTGGGTGACGGAGGGTTCGTGTTCTCCCTCGAGAAGAGGGGGTACGTGAAGGCGGGGCCCTGGACACCCGAAGCTGCTGTCGAACATCCGGAAGCAGGTGAGTGTGTAAACAACAACCAAAAAAAGATATTTTCTTGAGTGTTTGAAAAGGTTATCACGCGTTTTAGACTTAAGCATGATGATGCATGCTTTTCTTCTTGTTTGTGTACTGCCATAAAAAACTGTCGAAATTATTTCTCTATCCCACTTCCAACTCCAAATTGAAATTAGAAATTTTCCGCAAAGTCAAATGACCATCAATGGACTCGCAATAGGGGCTGTATGGTGAAATAATCAAAAGGTTTTTATTATGAAGTTCAATATTTCGATTATACAGATAGTAAATATACAGTTGAAGCATAGACAAGGACTGCACAAAGAATGAAAAGCAGCCCACCAGATGTGAATCGACCATGAACAGCCCCCAAAACACACAAAACAATTAGACAGAAATCAACTGGAGTAGGAAATTCTTCATAATTCACGATGATCCCTCTGCTTCTCACCACTGTTTCCTCGCTTTAGTGGTACTCAGCTACCAATTCGCTACCATACGAATGACTGTTCCCCACACGACCCCATGTTGCTTCAATACTTGATTCCAAAACACGGCGCACTGCTCAATTCTCAGTTCACTCATCTCTTGAGCTAGAATGAACGCTCCGTCTTTGCAGGACAGATCCGGTTGATACTCATCGCTGGATAATTATGCAAACTGTCAATTTTTTATAGCTTTCGAAACAGGTCACAAAAAATTAGGCATAATTCGCCTCATAATACTTAGTTGCACACTGACGTAATTCAGCTACTTTGATCCTATGGCCAAAATTCCTGTAAATTCTTTCTGGAATCTTCCATTTGTCGCCAAACTCGGAGATCATTGGGCCGACATCCAAATTTCATTCGTACCAAATTCGTACCATATACCAAATTTCATTCATCTAACTTAAAGCCTTTTCAGTTATCTTTGCCAAAGATAGGCGGATATTTTCTTTAAATGTGTATTTCGAATTCGGGGAGGTCTAAAATGTTTAAATTAGTCAAAATCTTGAATTCGAAAAAAGTTTCGACAGTGAGTCTATCTTCTCTGGGTTAAGTGCACGATAAAGCAATTTAGTGGTCTCTACAAAACTTTCGTGCACTCTCTCAAATAGACTTGTTGTGGCAGAAAACACTTTAGATGGTGAACATTAATTTCTAAATATTAACTTTTGGCGTGAATTTAACATTTATACTGAATCCATCGCATCATCCTCGTAATATCTTGAATGATTTTTACAATAAGCAATTTTCAAAAGTATATTAACATAAAAACATTATAAAACAAAACTTTAAAAGGAAAAAAATCATTTTTTTTTAAATTTCATCCTTAAATTTCAGATTTCAATTTCATCCTTAAAAAGGTTCTAAATCCCTTCTTTCAGAATTTCTATTCCTGACGAAGAACTAAAATATTTTTTGATCATCTTTTTTTGTGTATGTTTTTCAGTGCGGAACCTGCACCGGGAGTTTTTGCGTGCCGGATCTGACGTCATGCAGGCTTTCACTTTTTACGCCAGCGACGACAAACTCATCAACAGGGGTAACGAGGCGGGAATCAAGTACACGGTGAGTCGGGACTTTCTTCACTCATTGTCAACAGTTATAATGTTTTAAGACCATGAGAATTAGAATGTTGAATTGAAATAAAATTTTCTGCTGGTCTCTTTCAGGGCAGCGACATCAATGAGGCGGCCTGCCGGATCGCTCGCGAGGTGGCGAACGAAGGGGACGCCCTAGTGGCGGGCGGCATCTCACAGACCCCTTCCTACCTGAGTGGCAAGGGCAAGAAAAGCGTGCAGGATGAGTTCCGGAAGCAGGTGCAAGTCTTCGTCAACAACAAGGTGGACTTCCTCATCTGCGAGGTGAGTGGCACTCCGTTCCCTGGCGCATTCGCAGGGTGCCGCCGTCTTCGAAGAAGGACGACGTTTCTTTCTCACCACTGGATAGGGCGAGTGTGCCATAACGCTCACTGCTGCCGACTTCTCGAAATGCGGAGAGAGTCCGCGCCCTTTCTTTTCCCTTCCATCAGGGAAGGCAAAATTTCCAGAACCCTCTTTGTTGTCAAAAGACAAGGGCTTCTCGGCGCTCATATCTTCCCCACTTAGTCGGCTTTCATGTTCTGAGTTGTTTTTCTCGAAATGAGAGAGAATCTCGGCTTACTCCCCTTTCCTTCCACCAAGACTGCCAGAATAATTCCCACCCTTCTCTTAATTTATTTTTTTTTCTTTTTTTTTTAAAAAAAAATGGCGTTTCTGTTAATTTGTCTCTTTTTTATGATTGGTATCTTCTGATTTTAGAAAAATACAAGAAAGAGGGCGACTGGCGAGCTTGCCGTAGTGTATGTTTTAGTGCGCGTGAAACAACAAAAAGTTTACTATAGTTTGGACAAAAACAATATATAATGCGAAAAAGATACATTAATGTTGTTTCATAAAGAAGTTGGAGAAAATATTTTTTAAATATATGTACCAACTTTACTATTTTATGTAAGATGGACAAAAAAGACTACTTAAACATTACTTCTATATTTATTTTTCAATTTATACTTAGAATTAAAAAAGTCAATGCATTTTATTAAAAAACATTTAGGTGTAGATTCTCTCTTATCTTTATTTTTAGGTAGGAGCTCATGTCAGTGGGCACTTATTTCCCTCGAAGTTATTGCGAGCTAATATTTCAAAAAATGAGTTTTATCCTCTCAATTGCATGTATTGTTATTATTTCTGAATCCTTCTTATAGAATGATGAGTCTAAATCGCGCATTGAAAGACTAAAGTTTGTATCTGCATTTAAGGCGAAATATTAAGTAATTTAAAATTTATGTCACTTAAAAACACATCATTACCTCAAATGCCTTTATATTATTTTAAGGATTTAAATAAATATAATGGACCCATATCAGATGTGCCTTCTGATTAGAAAGTTAGGTAATTTCGTATGTCAAGGGGTTAATGTATTATATTTGAATAAACTATTCTAATCATTATTTTATCTAGACATCTTTAGCTAAAGCCTATTAAAAATTACATAATTTTGCCATGAAGTGCAATTGAAAGAAAAAAGGGGAGGGGAATTTAAAAAATACTCTTTCCGATAACATAATTATAATACCGAATGAGGAATCTAAATAATTTAAGCAGTGGTTTATGGAATCTGTTTAGTCCTACTTGAGTAAGCTCTCTTAATGCAGCCAAAAGATATCATGTCACAAGTATTTATTTTTTGTCGTCATTTGAGGAAAGTAATATTTCTTTAGTTTAATAATTACAACCTGTAAATGAGACTGCAAAAACAGATATTTTACTATTAAATAAACTTTATTTGCAAGTGTTTTAATTTACTTATTCAAGGGATTTTTTATGAATTCACATAATCTGTTTACAGCAAAATAACTTTTCTAAATGTGCAAACTGCGCGAGACTGTTGAGAGAAAAGAATGTTTCATAAAATTTAGTTTAACCATTAACTCGATTTTAATCGGAGAACTCTCACAGTGAAATGAATAAAATAAATTTATCAATTCATTACTATTGGCAATTATTAGAAGGATAAGAGACAATTAAATGTGGAACCATTAATTCTGAATAAGGGAAAAACAACTGCATCTATCTACTCATGTAAAAGCGTATTTCCCTAATTATCCCACTTGAAAGGGATCGAAATACTCGATAAAAATCAATTTTTCTCACAAATTATTGATTGATTTGCGATGTTTTTGGCGCAATAGTTGGTTTGATTGACATTTGGCCACACTGCTCACATTGGAAGTTCAAATAAAAAATTTAGTTGAATATAAAAGCTGATAGACGGAAATCTAACACATAAAATGACAATGCATCAGAATTTTATTGAAGGATAACCAAACAGAAGTTAAGAAAAGGAAATACGATATCAACGCTTTGGTACCGTTGATCCAAGTGGACACACAAGTATTATGCAAACTAAATACATGTATAAAATCTACTACCCTTTAAAAATTTAAAAATGTTTTTTTTGGGGGGGGGGGTTCACCCACCAGGTCCTTTAAGTTCAATGAAGTTAAATGGAAATAGCGCGCACGGTGAAAGTTGAAATCAGAACATTCCATTAAAACATGCTTAACGGTAAAACCCACTTGACATGTGGGACACTTTGGCACAGATTCCCCAAAAAGAAGATATATGTGCGTGTATCGAGTATGTCCTATACGGAAGCAAGTCAATTCAACGACAACCTCACGTATAGGGAGAACAAGGCACAATTCAATAGTTGGTTTGATTGAATGCAGTTTATTTTCAGTTCGTAGATCCCACGTCAGTTGCCAAGAAGAAAAAATTTGTTTAGCCAAGAGCTTCTTAACATCACAATGAGGAAGTGACTGGGACAAAAAATTCGATGCTGGTTTTGCCGTTAAATCTGCCATTTCATTTCCAGCAACGCCAACATAACATGGCACTAAACAAAAGTTTATCTCAAAGCTCTCAACTTGTAAAAGGTGCAATATAAATAAAATTCTTAGAGCAGTGGGGTACATCTGACTGTGATTGTGAGCTAGTGTCTCCAAAGTACCCATGCTGTCAGTATAAATAATAAATTTATGTTGAGTAGAAGGTAAAATCTTTTGAATTGCACCGAAAATCATCTCCAACTCAGCAATAAAAAATGAGCTGCAATTGTGTAAACAGTGGGTTAGTGTATCAGATGGAAATATGATGCCACAATCAACATGACCGTCTGATTTCAAGCCAACCTTCAAAATTGGTGCTAAGGAAGAATGCCAATAGCGATGCTGTAGGAAAACAGTGGGCGCATTGAAGATTAATCGAATCCTGAAAAGGGATTTTTTAACTTTAGGATAAATTAACTAAAGAATAATTTTAGCTTTTTCATTCAGTGGAAGGACATGAAATGGGCGGGCATCGCACAATTTGCGAAGAACAGGCGAAAGTTTAATTTTATGTAAAGAATGCTTTGACACTGACATTATTAGGAAATAATAAGAAGCGGACAATTCGCCATGCCTTAAATTTAAGGCCATTTGGTGACTGGTGACATGCAAGCTCTCAACGGGAGAGGTACGAAATGCACTATAGATTCGTTAATAAGAAAGGTGGACAGTATCTAATGGCCACAAGACGGGAGCGCGGGCGAAACCATATACTGTCTGTCCATAAGGAGATCTCTGGCCGACAGTCGTCTATATTTACGGCGGGCGTTATAGAAACAGGTGTCGATAGGGAGGATCCATTTCGAATGGGTGGAATCGAACGGAAGTCTGTGGGGGTATTCTTTATCTTGGCGAAAAAATGAAGCGATAAAAAAAACTATTGCTCATTCGTCTTCTCGCTTTTACCGCAGTTGCTCGTATCTTTATATTTGCTTAGCTTACTTCTTTTATATTTTATTAATATTTTCTTAGGTTAATATTAACTGCATTTCATTATTTAATAATTTTTGTCTCTTGAATTTTGAGAACCTTTAAAATGCCCTTTCGATTTAAGAATGGAGAGACTTTAAAATCACAAGCACGTAAAATTGTGCATAATGTTATAGAATTTTGCTTGAAACTTGCTGAAAATTCGTATTGGGAAAAAGATGGGGTTATAGAAGAACTAGTAGATGAACTAGTAATTCAGATTGGAAGTACTGAATCGGATTCCGATTCAGAAGAAACGGAATCTTGTGACAGTGTTTTAGAATTCTTTTAATTGAAAGTACACAACTGTCACACGATCTCTGCTAGTTTTGCACTCTTTTAATAATAATTAATGTGTTTTATAAATAAAAAGGGAATTTTAAAATTGCTTTTTTTGTTTCATTTCAATTAGTTTAATCGTAAGTTATAGAAGATATAGAATTTTTAGTTTATTTTCTGAAGCTACGAAATTTATTTGATTCCTTTTTGTTATTTTCTATTTTTTCAATAATGTGCTCTTGTTTTCTGTTATTCAATATGTCGATAATCAAAAGTTTCAGCTTAACATACTTTTGATTATCCTTAAAATTTGATAAAATGTAATTGTTAATTTTGAGTTTTGAAAAATAGTATATATATCAAAAATAAATAAATAAATTTATTTTGGAGAAGTTTTAAACATATTTAACAATGGATATTTTACTAACAGCAACCTTTTATAAAAATTATGAAATTATTACGATTATTACGTTATTATTTTTATGTTGAATTAGACAGATTACTTCGCGTTTGCTGCGGAGAATTTGATCTTAAGTAGTTACATAAATTTAAAACAAATAAAATGAAGATTAATTTTTTGTCATGCTGGATTCTACTTAATTTTTTTTTCTTGTGCAGTCGTTAGACATATAAATAATTATTCAGTTTTTCTATTTGATCTAGTCTGTTCTTTCTGTACTAAGCAGAAAGGAATTTCTATATTATTCTAACAGGATTAATATATTTTATCAAAATTCCAAGTACGCAAAGGATTTTCGGCCCAGTGAATTTTTTTTCGAATTTGCTTTCGAAAATTAAAGGCAATATATCGATACCGCCAATTAGGCGCTAAACGCGTCAACGTAAGAAACTTGAATGAATTTCTACCTCTGCGAAATGGACTCTTCCTGCAGTAACCTGTTTCTATAACTCCCGCCGTAAACATAGACGACTGTCGGCCAGAGATCTCCTTATGGACAGACAGTACCACACACCCACAATCGACACGTGGAAGAATTACTGCTTCATAAATACAGAGTTGGGAGGTTCGAACAAGGTGTTCTGGAAAGTACCTTCAAAATGATTAAGGAATTTTCTCACTTCTTCCGCAAGCATAAGATATGCGGAAGGGAAATCAACTTACGATCGAAGATAACTCCCAAAAACCGTATTTCATTTACTACAGGAATCGATGCATTTCCATTGTTAAGATTTGGATCCAAGTGAAGTGATTCTCTTTCGGCAGAAATACACACATTGGCTTTTCTCCGGTGAGATACTGAGTTCGTTGTTTTTGCCCCAAGCTACCAAATTTGTTAACGGCATTTTGTAATTGTCGCTCGATAAGAATTATAATGCTTTCTTGTCGTGGGATCTGCGGATCAACGACATTGGGATTCGCACACACATCACGAATCTGCGGTGCAACATAGAGATCGCATTTAGATGAAGAAAAATAAGTTAAAATTTGGGCTCATATAAATTATGAAAAGGGTTACACTGAGTGCACTTCCTTGTGGAAATCCCTCAGCTTGAATAAAATTATTTGAATAGAAGTTCCTAACACGAACTCTGAAGGTCCCATGTAATAAAAGATTCAGTAAGAAAATGGGTGGATTTCCCTTAAAAGCAAAGTTAAAAAAACTTAGAAAGTATGCCTTACCTGTACCTTTTCAGTATCGAAAAATATGGGGAAAAGGCAGTTCCCCGTTACAAAGGCGTTGCGAATTCGAGTCTCCAGTAATGCGAGGTTGTCAAATGTCTATCGACATCGGCGGAAACTACACTGCGACGGAGCGATGCAACCTTGTTTCTCCAATTCGTATACGGGCCAAGCATTGACAACTCTCTCAATGCTTGTTAAAGCAATTGGCCGATAAATCAGAGGATTAGAAGACTCATTGCCAGGTTTTAGAATAAGGATCAAAATAGCATCTTGCCATTGTGAAGGGTACTTCTGTTCAATCCATATTCCATTGAACAACAGATTCGAAAGGATAGTTGTATTGTACCAGATTATTGAAATCGGAAAGAGATTCCAAGAGTAGAGAAAATAACTCCACTGCCGACACGACTAATAGACTCTGACCCATCGGTGAATACTTCCGTGCACGGATAATACTGGCTGCCGTGATCTTGAAAGATGACAGACGCTGTTGAGGAGTTATCAAATCCCCCCAAAAGGGTTCAAAAATGGGAAATTTTAACTCTCTCAATTAACTTAAGATTGTGAAGGGC
Source organism: Argiope argentata (assembly GCA_026289955.1). NCBI lineage: Eukaryota > Metazoa > Arthropoda > Arachnida > Araneae > Araneidae > Argiope > Argiope argentata. The sequence goes on from JAOUZG010009854.1 coordinate 140,597, forward strand.
CCGCGCATCACATAGTTTCCTAAGACCACTCGGGAGAGACAAGTAACTAACCGTGTATTTCGGAATCGATTGTATACCGAATTAATACTGTACTGCTAATTTCCGACGTCGCAGACCCATATTGGCTTTCTACAGGTGATGTACGGAAAGAACCAAAGAAAATTCTAAGAGCAGAATGATGCACTGCTTCCAATTTGCGCAAATCAGAAGTATGAACAGATCCGTAGACCGTAGGGATAGGATGGTGGCTTGATAAATTCGGAGAAGGGACGGGCGTTCGGCACCCAAGAAGTATTACACAAAATTTTAGGATATTCAAGGATTTTTCATACCTCTTCTGTATATGTAGAGCATGTGGAAGAAAAGTGAGTTTCCTATAAACAAGTAATATAAAAACAATTTTTTAAAAACCAATTCCTACCTAGGTTAACAAAGAAACATTTTATTTTAGATTTACTTTTTATTAAATAATTACAATTGTTGTTCTTGTTCTCGTGTTCCGGTTTTACAATGGAAAGAGGGGTGCAGTAGCTTCTGAGGATATGGATTCCTAAGTAGTATGGATTCCTTTGTAGCTCACAAACGTCACAAATCCTTTTTACGGGGTGGTCTTCATTAATGCATTTCATTCATTTAACCACAGATTGTAATTTAGATCTGCAACAGAGGATGATCACCTCTTGCCCAGTACGCCCAGTGGTAATACTCTCGACAAGAAGGACTTAGTGACCACATCAGATTTAATGGCTATCACACACACGAAGAGTCTTTGGCTGGCAGGTTCGAACTCGCAACCCAGGGAATGTGAAACCAACGCCCTTCCTATAATGCTATCTCGGCCTAATACTTCCGATTACTGTAAATAATTGATCAAAAAATTATACTAGCGTTGAATTTTAAACGTCAATTGAGAATATAGCGCCATTTGAGGCAATGCAAAATGCGTGAATTTTCTACGCCGGTTGCGATAACGCAATACAGATTAGAAATTTTTAATTTTCTTTATTCTGTATTATTTTAATTCGAAAATACTTCAAAATAATTCTGAAAAAACGATTAATTAACAATGTTTAATTTTAAATGCATCAAACATTAATAAAATAAATAGAATTGTTTGAAATAATCGGTTTAAATCATGTAAACCTAACCTCATTAGCAAGGGGGCAATTGAATTCATTACTTATTTGGCGGTAAGGAAATGAAGGTATTTGGCGAGAAAGTTAGTTTTTAATCAATTAATAAAAATTTAATGAATTAATGTTTAAAAACTGCATTGTCAAATATCATACACTGCAAGTTTAAAAAGATTTACTTGAACTTGAGAGGATGGATAAAAAGTATTTTATTAAAGATTGAAAAAATTAACAAGATATATCAATATATATAGGGAGAGTGTGAGCCAATAGTAGGAATTGGAAAATTACTCCCCAAAATCGCACGTCATCAACAACGGGAATGTTGGTTTCTCGAATATCAATTAAAGGGTCTGGATGCAAGTTTCACTTCCGGCAGAAATGCACACAACAACTCTTTTCTGGAGAAAGAGTATGTCCATTCTTTTCACACCGTGAAACTAATTTGTTCACGGCACTCTGCAGTTGCTGCTCAATAATGCGCGTATTACAGCGTTCAGTAGAAATCTGAAGATCGTCAACATCAAGTGCCCCTTGAACAGATGGAGGAAGCTGACAAATAATCTCACTGAAATGAATGATAAATAGTGTGACGCTGAGGACGCTGACTTGCGGTACTCCTTTAGTTTCTATAAAAGGATCAGAATAACAATTACCAACACGTAATATAAAAATTTGAGATGTTAAAAAATTCTGAATAAATATTGGGAGATATCCTCTAAAATCTAAGTTAAAAAGTTTATGAAGAATGCCATAACGCCACGTACGGTCATAAGCCCTTTCCATGCCGAAAAATAGAGAAACAAGGGAACTCACGCAAAGAAAGGCATTACGAATTTCTGTTTGTAGAAGGACTATGTTATCAAAGGATGAGAGTCCTCTTCGGAAGCCACTATGTGACGACGAGATACATCAGTGTTTCTCTAATTCACACATTAGTCGTCCGCATTGACATACGCTTGAGAGATTTGCACATACAACTCATCAGAATGACCTGCCTGTACTTCAGATGGTTGGCAGGATCTTTTCCGGGTTTAAGAACTGGAATCTCTGTATCCTCGTGCCATTTTGATGCGAATTTTTGTTCAGGCCTTATTCTACTAAATAATTTTAATAAATTAATTAGAGAGACTCGGAAGACAACCTCTTGCCCTCATCCCCCTCGTCGGCAAAAATCTTCACCACTTTAGGATGGTTGTAGATAGTTGCAAATTTTTGAATATGATTATTTCAAAACCATCTTGAAGTTAATATATTATAAATAGTCTAAATATTCAAGCAAGGTTAAATGTTTTGATTTTATTTGCTAAAATAATTGTTAGAGTCGTAAGTCCATAATATGGCACATTTTGCTGATAATTTATGATAGACCAATTAAGAACTGAATGCAATGGTTGTTGAAGATGTTACCTTCGCATATTTTCAGACATCGGATTCCAATTCCGTTCATTCAGCTTGCAATTCGTATTACCTTTGACAATATAGCCACCGACCAAGTAACAAGTGAATGAGATAACAAGGTGCTAGGCTCCTTTTATTGACAATTTTTTATCGGCCGACTATGAATTCAATGGGATGAGTGTCGAGGAAGTTAATTCTGTTAACTTTCAGGCATTTGAGTCAAATGTTGTTCATATAATTTGTCATTTGAACTTGTTTTGGCAACAACATCCGACAAGTGAATGAGATATCGCATTCAGCGGACGATTTTAGGCGGACGACTGTGAACTGAATATGATGAATGTCAAAGACTATATCAACAGATTTTCAGCTATTTCATTTGCATTCGTTCATCAAACTTTTAGTTTTCACTACTTTTGGCAATATAACAGACAAATCTATACGAGAATAAGACAGACCGCATTTTGCCAAAGAATTTTGATCAGTCGACTAAGAATTCATTTCGCCGACATCCTGGCGCAGCGTTAGCACATCTTCCCCGTGATCTGGGCGCCCTGGATTCTAATCTCCGTTCGGACATGATTGTTCTTCATCTGTTCTATAAGTGAAATGTGTATTGACTTTCTGGCACAAAGGTAGCGCGTCTTCCTCGTGCTCTGGGTGTCCCGGGTTAGAGCATGGTTGTTCTTCTGAGTGCTATCTGTGAGTTGTGGGAATGTGCCCCCCCCCGTACTGTAAAAAGAGCCTGTGCAAATGAATGTGAACTAGGTCGGTCCTCTACCTAATTCTAGGTGCTCTAGTCCTTGTGACTAACAGAGGCTGCAATCTTTCTCCATTCAGTCATAGACCCGGTCTGGCACAGCTGACCAATGGGGGCATATGTGAGATGTTGTGAATGTGCCCCCCCCTATAAAAAAGGAATGCGCAAACGAATGTGATTTGTGAGTAGCTAAGACGCACTTTTGGCCCTAGTTGGCGCTTCTAAAACAAGAGACGTGCCCTCGGCTTAAAATCACTGACTGTGCCACGAGCTTGTCAGTGGAAAGTGCCATTAGGAACAAGAACAAGAATTCACTCATACGGATATCGATGACATTAAGGTCAAATTCTCAGTCAACTGATTTAAATGTTATATTGTTCATTCAGCATATAATTTATATTATATTTAGCAGTCACATTTTCCTCGATTAATCCTTGTCCTTCGGTTAAGATTGTATTACGGATATGGGGTGGGGGATATTTTCATGGAGTACTCCGATTACCTGAAAGTGGAATTATTAGAGAAATTGAGGATTTTATATAATCCATGAATAAGGGGATGGAGTTGTTTTCATCATTCAAATCTAAGTTTTTAAGTTAATCGTCGTCTTAGTCATAATTTTTACTTCCTCCGTAACGAATTGGCAAATTTATTTTATTCATTTCACTTTGAAAATTGTCTGACTAAATCTAGTTCATTGGTGACTGAATTGAATCAAACACTCTTTATTGTGCCTATGCATGCTAAAAAGAGTTACTTGCTACTGTGAAATTATGTGACTTCATTATAAATCCTTAGAGTAAATAAATTATAAATTAACCCTTTGCACTCGGAAAAGTAATTCGATGCGCCATTATTAAATATACAAAGGCTTTTTTTTGTGTGTGTTTAAAATTGAATTTCTCCGTCTTTTTACTATTCTGTAGGTATTTTCAATAATCAAAATTAAAAATTAAAAAAATAAAACGTTAAAAAATGATGCACCGTCTTGAATGGTGCCCAAAAGGCACCATTGAGTCCAAGAGTTAAATTTGTTTAACAGTCAAATATCTGTTTTCTTTTGCATTCTAATTCTAATTTATCAAGTGACAATTAGTACAATAAAGAAATATTTTTATTGCAAATAATGACAATAAATAAATAAATATTTGCGGCATGGTAGCTTTTTAGCTATACTGACGGAGTTTAACCAAGTTTGCAATGAATTACTATCTAAATTATTCGAATTCGCATTCAATATTATGACTATGTAATCGGGGGACATATCGTTTTTATATTTTTTTTTCTTTCAATTACTATTCGCGGCAAAAACTATATAATTTCAGATGCTTCTAAATATTAAAAAAACTTTGTATAAAGGTATCTTGATAAAAAGATGATTAAAATAATTGTTCATAAAATATTCATATGTAACGCATTAAATCCTTGACATATGAATTTATTGAATTCCATGGTAAGATGGTAGATCTTATTTGGACTAATTATTTTTGTTAAAATCCCTAAAATAGTATAAGGATATTTAAGTTAATGATGCGTTTTCATGTGATTTTTGCATTTTAAACTATTTAATTTTTTTCCTTAATTCCAGTTTAAAGTTAAAAATTTATTTATTCCACAGCGAATCAAACACATCATTGTATGCGAAAGGGCGGGTAAGAAAACTAATGCATGCAATAGAGTGGAATAGAATTCAATTTTTGGGAGGAATATTAGCTTCCAAGAACCATAATAACGCATACCTAAAAGTAAAAATAGGGGCGTTTGTATTTAAGAAGCTTAATAATGCTTTATTTTCTTTCATTAAACGTAAAATTAATTATTATGAGTTATTTGAAGCCAAATTAGAAATATTGTTTTTGTCCTTCTATCGGATTTGTCTTGTCACCCCGTCAACAAATATCTGCCGCCACCTCTGAGGAGACTTCATCCAAATGGCGGAGCATATTATAAGTGATTCCATCAGGACCTCGGCCAGTATCATGGGTGTGAAGAAATGCTTCTTTTTTAAAATCTCAAACAGTCTAAAAAGGCTATTATATTCAAGATATCTTTGGGAAGTGGAATTGAAACGATTTTCTTCTGCTCGAATCGATAACAGAGACCTTTTCACATGCTCGCCAGAGTACAAAAACAACTTCCAGTGGTGAGGAATTTTTTACATTTCCTGATTTCAACACAGGAAGTGAAAATGCAGGATACATTCCATTGGCTGCTTTGACTTTTCTACTTCATTTTTTGCTGGGCAGGGAATATGTGATTGATGAAACGTATTTCATCCAGGATTCCCTCTGAACAATTCGTGCGTAGACTTTGGCTCACTTTAATGCGACAAGATTTTCTGCTGTGGGACACCTCGAAATTCACTTCAAAGTTGTTTCTGCTTCTTGTAACTGTCTTGGCAAGATTGATTCCATCAGGCCCGTCGGCACCCCTGTAGACGGGTCGAACACTCTTGTAGGCGGCTTTCATAATGCAGCCGGTGACGCCCTGTACTGCTGTCGAGATATCTGCAATGTTAATCATAGTTTCAGTGATTCTTGCTCGTTGAGTGAAAGCAGCCCAATCAGCTCTCTGAAATAAATATCGAGGTGGACTTTGAATCACACTGCCACTGTTAGCAAGGGAAATTACAGAAGTATTGGAGAACATATATTAGTATCTGAATTGTGGAAAGAACACGTGCGTTCATGAAAGTATTTTTTTCTTCATTATTGAGCTATCATAGGCAATTATTTGTAGTAAACCGTTCAATTAGCTGTACTCGGGAATTTGTGCTAACAGCACAAGGTACTACGGCCGGAGCCATAAATCTCCGAATAAAATAAATGGTGCAGGGAGTTGATTCACTAAATTATCAAGATTTCGCTGACAAATCGAATCATTGGGTAGAAGATATACAACAAACTATAACATGTGTTCGAACACGCACTTGAACTGTCACAGCCTATAAACAAGCATGAAGTGTTCTAGGATAGGAACTCGAGATTAAAATGCAGACGCCCCCATAATAAAGAGAGCGGTTGTCGATGTCTTTCCGGATAGTATTGTAACCACATAGCTTTAGTGGGGGTCTTCAAGAAAGTTATGAAAAGATGTCTGAAATTCTGAGGACTTCCAGCGCATTCATTTCATAGTTGGACGTCCAGAACTCGTTGGCAGACTGATGCATTGCCAGAAGTGAAGCAAATTGTGAGCTCCAGGGATGACTTTCAATCGAGCCCGTAAGAAGCCAGAAGTGAAGTCTGAAAATGAGTGCATGTAGCCTCTTCGGGATTCATCGCATTGTGTTCCTACTCGGCCGAATGAAAATTGTCCGCAAAATGTGGCATTTTATTGATCTGCCACCCCGTCGATTATTTTGCCAAATAAAAGTAAACCGCTTTAACAATTTCTTGGATATTTCGACTATTAACAACACATTAACTTTAGACCGGTTTTTAAATTATAATATTCAAGAATGTGCAGCTTTCTATAACCATTCTGAAGACCAGGGATGCACAACCTTTTCAGGATGGGGGGGGGGCAAATACGAAAAGGATCAAGTAGAGGGCCAAAATAGTACATGAATGCTAAAACATGTTATAAATGAGAAAACATTATTTTTTGTGGCAAAACGTAAGAACTACAAATATTACTTTACTTATTTTACTCTTGCATATATTATGAAATAAATAAATGAATAAAGCACAAACATTACATACATGATTAAAATACTTTGCTTCTCCCCCCCCCCCCCCCAAAAAAAAAGGTTCCTGCTGAAAAGATGGCAAACTTGAACTAGAACAGAATAAAATTTTTTGATGATTATATAGAGAACACAATTTAAATTTTGAGAAAAAAAATTAGTAGTCAAAATTAATGTGATGACTGGGATTGAATATTTGAAGTTAATTGATTTTATGTTGGGCTTAAGATTGGTTGGAGCAATACGTAGAATAGAAGAAAGGTTCTTTTTTGCTATACTATTTCTTATTTTCAATTTGTTTAAATTCATTAGTGAGAAAGTTTGCTCACAGATGTAAGTGCTGCCAAAAGAAAGTTGCACATGCAGCTTCATTGTGCTTTAAGCACGAAAATTCCTCTAAGTAAGTCTTTATAAAATTTTATTATCGGTTTTTCTTTGAATAAATTTTTAAAAAAATCAAAATTCTATAAATCAATTTAGGCCATCTTCATATTCTCATGCTCTGGATTTACATCAACAGAAAAAGGAGAAGAAAATACATCAATTTTTGTTTGACACCTTTCAAAATCTGAAAATCGATCATCAAAGCAATACGCAAGATTTGAATTTGATCCTCATACTGCATTTTCATGTGGGGAAATTTTTCATGCATATTTTAACAGTCGGAAAAGTGTGCAAAATCTTGAGTTTTCAGTTAATTTTGAAACAAACATAACTTTTTTTAAAATGCTTTTACATTATTTATTAATTGAAAAAATGGACTGATTTTTCCCTGCCAATTTTGTGTTCAAGTCATTCAAATTCTCTTTGTGTTTGTGAGAAAAGCCAAATCGCATTGGAAACTTTCTTTTTTTAACCGTCTGGTATTTCTATTATGGTCACTTAGAAATGTAACAATTTCATCAAATAGTTGTCAAATAGAACAACTCCTCGGCTGAGCCATCTAACTTCTGTGTAATAAAGAATATCAGAAGGCAGATCCTCAAATTCCTTTAAAAATTCTTTGAATTCCCTATGTTTATGGGCATTACTACGAATAAAGTTAATTGCATCAAATACACACCGCATTCATTAGGTTTGCAAATTCTATTTCTTTATCACATAAATTCTCTTGATGAATAATGCAATAAAACTGCCACAGTTTTACACCACACTGGACAAGGCGTTCTTTTAACAGCGTAACCATTCCAATTTTCGTACCAGTCACTGATTTTGCTCCATCTGTCATAATGCTAGCACAATTGTTCCTGTTTAAGGAAGCTGCATTGCACAAATGTATCAAACTGGGAAGAAGTTCACTTTCAGTTGTTTGCCCCTTCATAGGAACATCCCAAGTCATAGCATCTTCCGAATCATACAAATTTTTAACATTTCTAACGAACTAAACACGTAATTGGGTCATGGATGTTCAATCTGTAAATTCATCAACAGCTAAAGATAAGTATGCAAAGTTTGAAACGGTAGATTTTACTTGATTTTCAATGTCTTCATTCAACTGTTGAGTTCTTCTTTGAATAGTCATTCTATTTAAGCTTATATTTTCAAATTTCCTTTTTTGCTTCAAGTCAAAGTTTTTCTGATGCAACCAACAAACACTTTTTAACGAAATTCCCATCTGTGAACAGTCGATCTTCTTTAGCGATAATTTTAGCGAACCTAAGCTCACATCTACATATGAATCTGATTCAGATGCCGGTTTTTGAAAAAAAAAATCTGCTTTGACTGCTGACCGAATTTTTGAGTTGTCCGATCTTTTTGCGATCGTTCATATCCTTTCAGAGATGAAAAATGTTTATGCTCCGTCTCATAATGCCGCATTACGTTATTACGTTACGTTACGTGTTTCACCACTACAATCTTGCAAGTACATATCATTGCAATCGTGCATGTGACAGTATCATTGTACTAGATATATTTATATACAGTATTTATCTGTCCATGAATCCTGAAATTTTCTTTTCCTTTCCTCTCTCATTTTACTAAAATATTTCTATATGTCTTTATGAAGTGAATGATAGTGAACTAAAAATTCGAAATCAAAAGAGAATATCTGACCCGTTCTTTTGCTGCGATTGTGAAATAACCGATCTACTAGCAAAACCACGCAGTGTTGTTTATTAGAATTATCGTCGCGATCACGTCCGCTAGCTTCTCCTTTACGAAAACTCGTACTCGCAGCATAGCCATGAAGGTAACAAACTGAAAAGCTGCGTAATAATAATGGAATAAACTTAATGAACAACTGTAAATTATTTATTCTGATGTAGAATCGTTTTCGTATCAGATTTTTCCCCTCTTTATTTGAAAAACTCTCATTTCATTTGAAATCAGTCTTATTTTATTAACAACATTCGCAGACCAACTTCAAAAGCTACGCGGGCCAATTTTGGCCCACGGATCATAGGATGTGCATCCGTGTTGAAGATTTTTGCCGGCGAATCTCTCAATTACTCGCCGACATGAGGGGGGGTGAGAAGTGGTTGAAGACAGGGGCAATCGCCTTCTTGCTCCTCTGCTATCTTTAGTTAGGTTATATCAATGTCCCGTTTTTACAGTAACCCTAAGGACGGACCTAGTGATTTTGAACTACAGTTAGGTGTCGAGGACGACACTTGAACTGGCATCTTCCCACAACAAACTTCTACACCACACCAGCGAGAAGACGTTTGGTCTCCAGCGGATTTAACGAGCACCAAGTACTATTTATACTACAGTTTTTTTCTGTGGAATCGAATTTCGAACCTGAAACCCTCCGGTTCTGAAGCTGGGAACTTATCACCAGATCACACCGCCCTCACTTCTGTCTGAAGTATCTGAATCAAATAAAAATGAATCGGTTTTTTAAGAAAAGTATATTTTGAATGCCTTGTTTTCTTCTTCAACAGTACTTCGAGCACGTTGAAGAGATGGAGTGGGCGATCGAGGTGTGCCGGGAAACCAGCCTCCCCATTGCAGCCACCATGTGCATCGGCACGGAGGGAGACCTGCACAACGTCGGCGTGGGAGAATGCGCAGTCAGAATGGCTAAAGCAGGTGCGACTTCCAATTCCTTCCTCTGAGAAGTTCAAATTGAGTTCTTTAAAACTTAAGTTTTTAGAATTCTTCCGTGAGATATTATAGTTCGATTTTTATATCATTTTTTTATTAATAAAGATTTGATCACTTCTTTACGTATAGGTTTTATCACTTTTCCTACACCCAAATTCAATTTGATTTGTTCCCTGTTTGTGATGGGGAAATTTTGTGACCAGTTTTCTGTCATTTCTTTATAAGCTAAAACTCTGGAAAGTTGCATAGTTATATTTTGTGGTTGACAGAACATTGCTGAAATATTTTGTAGATTTATTTTGTGAATTTATTCCTTTAGACAACTATATAAGTTTTTACTCCATGCACGTAACTCCATCTGGTAGTTAATTTCAAATGCTAAAAACTGTTCGCAAAATTTTCTCAATTTTTAAAATAATGAATTATAAATTCAAGTTAAAAGATTAGAGATAATAATGAGAAAAATTCCGCTTTTTGAAATACTACTATAAAGATTTTCGTTTATAAAACCTGAAATGTGATCTGCTTTCCGATATCTTTTCAAAAGATATGTTGATTAGAAATAAGATTGCAAATGACGAGAGGGCAGAAGAAGACTTATATTCCGTAAGAATAAGAAGTCCTCTTTGTGCCAAACCTTGGTTCCACGACAGAGCGTTTTCTGTCTGTCCTCTCGACATTCCCTTTCTACCATCCTTTGTCAGCGTGAGGATTTCCTTTCTACTATCGCGTAATCAGCGTAATTTGTCTTTCCCCTTACTACATGCTTTCTCACAATACAGAAGTCGCCAATAGAAATGCCAATGTGCCAAAGAAAGTTGGTTAGATCCCGCTAAGGAAAAAGAAAGGCGTAAAATCAATACTCACTGAAAGCCTCGGGAAGATGATCTTCCCAAAATGATCTCACAGAGACTCCATTAAAACCCTTATCCCAGAAAATAACTAGCATTCTACTGGCGAAATATTAACCAGAAGCGCGAATTCAGTATTTTTAATGAAGGACAATTCATTTCCTGTTCATTTCAGAGTGAAAATTTAATAGCAGGAAAGATAATTTTTTTAAAAAAGGCACTTATTTTGATTATGATCGAAATCCGGCATTCTTTAATACCCTACAATAGAAAAATGGATTTCCTGATAGAATCAAAATCTTTCCAACCTAAGTCGAGCCACTTCAGCATTCTTCTACCTTCAGCAATGAAGAACGAAATTCAAATGTATAGAATACAAAAAACAAACTTTTGAGCACTACAGCCATTAATTAAGATATTGCGCCAAGTTTATGGTTGAAGAAAGAGCATCGGAAAGGAATGTATTAATAAAATTAGTAAAAACTGGTTTTTTAAAACCATTTTCATTAATATTTTTCCTTCGTCTTTTTCCATCACGCGTCCATCCAGGCAGTAAGAAGACTTTTCGAGTTTTAGGCGTAAGATGTCGTTAATAGTAATAATTTCATTAGCGTAATAAAAGGTAAAGATACTTTTGCCTTAATTATTTTCTACTATTTAGTGTTTAGTTACACTGCACAAGTTTTTTTAATGCAAAACTGGTCGGGAGATTGCGGTTCTGAAACGTTAGAAAGAGTTATTTAGAAAATGGCTTCTCCAAGTGAGCGCACGTTTTATGTTATGTGGTTTTTCGAATCGAGATCTGTGACTCAAATTCAACGTAATTTCCGTACGAAATACGGGAATAGACCCTCCATCTCGTAACAGCATTATTGCATGGAAAAATAAGTTTTTGGAAACTGGGAGTGTCCTGGGTCGACACAGAAGTGTCGTCGATAGAATTCATCAGTCATTTGCTCGTAGCCCCCGAAAATCAGGGGCCCACATCGAGGTGTATCGATACATTAAAAAAAACTTCACTATTTGAGGTAATAAATGTAACTTAATTTTACTTTCTTCTCGGACACCCTGTATAATAGATAGGGCTCCTTGCACGAAATCAAAATTGAAATAAATAAGTCTATTAGTTATTAAGTTCTGAAAATATTACAATTGCGTATTGTGATTGAAAACACACACGTGTGGCATTCAAAAACTTCACCCATCAGGATATAAGCGGGAAAAAATGGGTAACAACATGTCATCATCTCAAACAAAACAGAAGAAAAATAAAGCTGTGCAAAAATTCTTGATAGTTCCTTTTGTTTTTATATTTTAGGTGCTCACGTGGTGGGGCTCAACTGTCATTTCGATCCCTTCGGAATGCTGAAAGCCATTGCAGTCATGAAGAAGTCACTTGAAACCTCTGGACTCAAGCCTTACCTCATGACCCAACCCCTCGGATTTCACTGCCCGGACAACGGAAAGCAAGGGTTCATCGATTTACCCGAGTTTCCATTCGGTAAGAACCTTTTTTCAGTAACGTCCTGTAAGACACGTCAATAAGATGAGCAGTAATCGGTGGCAAAAGGGTTGCAGATATTTCAGAAAGGGAATCTTAGGAGGCGTCATGGATACACCTGCATGCCAAACCAATTACCGGCGGAATAATCAGAATAAAGAAGACATAGTTTATTCTTAGAAGTCATGCAAACAATATCTCCAACATGACAAATCAATTAACGACGTAGTGATTAGGGACAAATAAGGGATAAATATCGCAATGAAACTTTGGGTATTAAACAATGGGTTTATGCCTTTATCTCGATCGAAATGCCATTAGGAAGTATGAATGCAATTTCCATTTAATCCAGCTAAACCATTGCTGACGACTGTCAGCGAAAGAGCCACGTCATGTCTCGAGTGTATTTGCTCTTATTGCGCCACTGGAAATAGTCGGTATGTTATCTCATCGGTTTTATACTCTTTTTTATGTGTGTATGACAAGACAATTAGAGACGTAACGATCGAAAATTAAGGAGATATGCATGTCTCAGGGATTGATCGTCAGTTTTACATAACAATGTGTTTATATCTTGGTTTTAATGGGAATACAATAAGGGGACCATTGATGACGATGAACTACGTTATGCTTCGGTGCCATTTCCTCTTGTTACATCACTGAAAACAGCGTGTGTTCCCTCGACTTTATCCTAATCTTTTTACTCTGTCAAAATATGTGAAAAGAAAGTCCTGTTAACTTTCAAAAATTTTCTGCTTCTCTAAGTCAAAAATGTCTAAGACTCCCTGAAATCGAAACTCACATTTCCATCTTTACATTCATTCGCCATCGTTTACTATAGTGTTCTCTTCTGTTGTTCCGGCTCATGATTCATTTCGCAGACTCTTTTCATTTTCTCTGTGAAAATTCCTTTATCCTCCTGAGCTGTCCGACAGGACGCAGAGTATAGGTCTCAGTTTGATGCATCGTGAAGAATCAACACAACTAGTCACTATAAGAGAAAGGCAAAGGGAGAACAGTCCATCTATTTTGGAGTTGTAGAGAGACTTGGAAGACGCCTTGCGATTCTCTGTGGTAACTAAAGGGAGGCATCATCTGGCATGACTCATAGCGTATGATTGTCTTTTCAGCTTTGGAGCCTAGAGTGTGCACCCGTTGGGACATGCAGCGATACGCAAGGAAGGCGTACGAGCTCGGCGTCCGGTACATCGGCGGATGCTGTGGCTTCGAATCTTACCACATCCGGGCCGTCTCCGAGGAGCTGACGAAAGATAGGGGAAAGCAGCCCCTCTCCTCCCAGAAGCACGACCCCTGGGGAGAAGGCCTTAAAATGCATACCAAGCCTTGGGTCAGAGCCAGGTAAGGCGAATCTTCCGAAATTCTGGGTGAAGAGAATGACAGCATGCAAAAGCCTTTGGTTTTTACTTTAATGTAACAAACACAACATGAAATACATCATAATTTATCTTGGGATATTTTAACTCTTCAGTATCTCAGAGTGTACTTTCCCTACACCCCCTGTCTATCCTTACTAGCCAGAGGCTGGCAGAGGGTAGCCTCTGGGTATAAAACCGTATGTTGGTCGCGTTTGTCGGTGGCCGACGAGTTAGACTTACTCTTCGTTTGAATCGAATTAGTTTCAGCCGATTGTCACATTCTTATTACTAAAGCCATGTTAGCTCCTTATTAATGACCAACAGCACAACGATGAAATCGGATTTCGGAAATTCAACGGAAAGAACACCGAAACCGGCTTCACGCTCTACGTGAAAAATTCTGAGCCACATTCTCGAGTTTAAAATATTTGAATCAATTTGTAATGAAATCAAGATATGAAATGATGACAAAATCCAAATGTCTAAAAGTTAAAATCTATGAGAAAAAAGCGTAACAATGATGTATGGTATGTTACTGTGATAAAAAGTGCGATTAATGTTTATATATGATTATAAAAACCAATATTTTTTTTTAAAAAAAACTAACAAGACCAACATGCGAGATTTTGGGCAACAATTCGCCCACTTCAGGGTGAGACTTCTGAAAACATGCAAGGCGCTGGTTAGAAAATCGCGGACACCCATCAGAATGTGTGGGGCAGACGTAAGGCTGTTACGCATTGAGCAGAATGGGGCTGGATGGAGCCATCCCCCCAAGCTTTGTATGAAATGCATTGAAGCAGAAAATATAGCATACTAAAGATTAAAAATTGTGTTAATCTTTCTAGTTTTTTTAAGGATTTCCTCCAGACCATACCAAACGCGAATATTAATAGCTAAATAAACATAGTCTAAAAAGTGCAGAAACTTACATTTATTTCGAGAATACAGAAGAAAAAGAAAAATGACATCAACTGAACCAATGTTTTCTTTCTAATATTTAGCATCTATTTTCCGTCATTTATCATCTTTCCTACTTCGTTGGCCCCGACAGCATTAATTATTATCAAACAGATAAAACCACTGTTAGTTCAGATGAAAACTAATAAAACGGGATCTGACAGGCGATTTATCTTTTTTGGTGGTGTGCTTCCTTCCTTCCTTTCTTCCCGCGGCAAGAAAATAATGTCATAATAATTTTTAATTCTAATTTTTGCAAAATTCAGGCATTCCAATTTATCTTTATTGATTCTATTGTGCACTTTATTTATATTTATGGTGAAAGGTATATTCGTAACTAAATTAAAATCTTCAAATTGAGGTAAAACTTTGATTTGATCTTAATTCCAGCAAGTTTCTGAACATTGAACCCATGTTTGCTTTGCCCTTACCAAAACTTGAGCAGTTTCCAAAAGAGATAAATCGGAATCTTACGAATTAAACATAGTATTTTTATTAAAATTTTTCTAATTATGTTAATAACATCTCAAAAAAAAGTTGGGAGTTTTGTTTGCATACTTTATTTAGCTTACAGAAAAAAAGACAAAAGAAAATAAAAATTCTTCAAAATAAAATTCTCCCAATTATGATGTGTATATTACTGTATGTGAATAATAATGTCATATCTAATGACTTGAAAGTTGATGAAATGATATATCTAAAGTTGATCTGAGAAAATATTCAAACATTCAGTATCCCATATGGAAGAAAATAAGTATAATCACATGTGGCTATCAATGGTCTCTGTTAAAACCATTCATATTTGTGACACTTATAGCAACTTCGAAATTAATCCAGCCTTTACTCCGCACAGCCTTCACTTCTTATTGTAGCCTCTCAAGTTGAAAATTGGAGATTTACACAAGGTTCTATAAGATCCACTCAGAGTGAAAAAATTCTTATATTGAACATTTCATGTGGGACTTATGAGAATGCAATAAACTACTATAAAATTGAAATTCTTTAATGCTTATTATAGTCGAAATAAGCAGATGGAAGATTATCTTCTGACCAAGTTTTACATATACGATAACACTTGTTACTAAGAGAAGGAATCATTTGTTTGCAGAGCCCGCAAGTCATACTGGGAAGGACTGCAACCTTCCACGGGGCGTCCGCACAGTGCTGCCTTTTCGAAGCCGGACAATTGGGGTGTGACGGCAGGATCCGATGAACTCAAACAACAGACCGAGTCCACCACCAACGAAGAGCTGCAAAAGATGTTTGCCTACAATTCGAAATCCTAATGCTCATTCTCTGATGCATTTTAATGTTCCATTAAAATTTATTTCAAATCAAAACTTCATTTTATTGCCACAATATAATCAATAAAACAATAGATCTTATGAGCAGATGTTTCGTTATTATCGAGAATCTCAGAATCACAAAGTCATATTTTGAAGAGTAAAATCCATACGGCCTTCTGCGGCCCTTGGACACTTCTTCCGGTGCTTTGCTACAATTAGTATGAATAAAATCTTTCACCTTTTCGAATAAGTAATAATTTTACGATCCCGTTTTACCGATTTCCGGTTACGCACAATACAGAACTGTATTATGCATTTATTTTTGTAATAAAATTTACCTAAAGATGTCAATTCATTTTTTAAGAAGAAACGCAGAACTGTAAGGGCAAAATATTTTCTCCAGAAAATCTTATTGATTCAACAATTACAACTGTGACGTTGCGTAATAGAGAGGCAAAGAGAATGCAACCCCTGGGCGCAAATGTTTCCTGGTGCATTCAAAGCATTATTGTTTGCATAATTAAAATGTTTAAGTTTATATTTATTAAGCTTTCCTACGTGAATACAATTTTATAATCTGATGGTCGTTGCTTAACAGGGTTTTTTTTTTAATTTCATCTGACAACGAAAAATAGAATACCTTTGCACTCTAAGATATGGCAGGTTTTCAACGGGCAGGAGGGAATCTAATTTTTATTGCAGTGAAAATTTGATTTTATCACAATATGCAAATTGGAGAAGGGGTGGGGTGAATATCAGTATAGTAGGAGAAAGATTCCAAATCAGAAATGTAAATATCAATAATTAAATACTTATTACTTTAAAGTTAGATTTTAATATTTTAGTTTGGGAAATGAGCAATAAAAGTATAATGAAGTTTCAAAGTAAATTGCACAATTCCCTTCCAATCGTTAAAAGTTTTCAATAATGTCCTTTATCCCAGATGAAGAATCTCCCACATTTATCCCCTTGAAATCAAGAAGGAACATGCAAATGGTTAATTTATGGCTTTGAGTAGGAATCCAAATTGAATGCCATCGAAATTTCTAATAACAAACTGTTGGAAGAGGCAGAGAGTTCTCGGTTTACTGTATCTCCAAAGTGCTGCCGATTCCCACGTCTGCACTCCATCCTCGAACCACGGAATAAATTCTAGGTGATGTGCATTTAAATTGAAATGAGTAAAATGATTTTAAGTGGAAGTCGGAAACAAATTGCTATTAACTCGCTTTATGCATTTCTTCTTTTAATCAATTCAGTATTCTATAAAAGATTTAGTTTGGTTGTCAGCCAATGAATTTGTTAGAGGCGTGATTTTTAGAAAATGAAAAATGACTATTCGGTAAGCTCCCAAACAAGTAAAAACAGCAATTAAATATAAAATTGAATTCGAAATGATTAAACTTTATTTGCAAGTTTGATTTACAGACAGATTATTTACAGTATTATTACAACATAAAAATTAGAACATAAATCCCTTAAATTAAAAAAAATACAATACATGTATCAAATTAAATCCACTTCTGTCCTATTCAGTTATAAGCTTAAGAAAAGTTGAAACAACTTCAAAATTAAAGCGTACACTTGGAACAGAAAATTCAACATTAGTATTACTTCTTAAGATGTCACTAAAGAGACAACAAACTTACATCAATTATTGCATAAAGATAGAATTTGTTGAAAATACATTACTTGTTTTTTAATGCTTAATGTGAATTCAATTAAGTAAAAATATTTTATTAAATAATAAAAAAAGAAGAAGATTTTTAGCAAGTTTAATTCTTAAAAGCTGATGATTCCGAAACCCTGACTTTCTTGTATTTAAAATAATTGTCCTACATTATTTAACATTCATCACATCCATTCAGTTATTTCCAACAATTTGCAATTTTAAGAATTTAAGTAAGTAAATTTTTAAGAACTTAAACTTATGATATTCACCCGAGAACGTTACGCTTTCTCTAAAATAATATTGATCACCGTGGTCGAAGGTTCTCTAAGAATCCTTCCAAGGATATTTTGATTGGCTGAGCCAATCGAAGTATCCCCCATCGGAAAATGGACACATTCACGTAAAAAAAAAAAGCCCAAAATGTGAGACATTCAAGATTTGTCATTTTAAATGTACCATTATTTTTATTGTGGCAATCTTATGAAAAAAGGCCTACTAAAATATAATTACATAACTGGCATCGTGCTATACACTCATTTCAAAGCAACTTCAATTACAGTTATAAATAATTCATGTTTTTATTTTCCAATTCTACTTAAATTTTGAAATAAGAAAATGTAATAAATTTATTGAATGAGGTAAAGAAATCATTGCAAGTTTGATATTTGCAGTTAACAGAAATTTTGGATTTCAAGGAAATTAAAGTCTTATTAAAGTCTAAAGGAAATTAAATTATGACTGAATTATTCTTTTTAACATAAATATCAAGATGCAATGGCCCGTTGAAGATGTTCACTATAAACCTGTTTTATGTATCTGATGACTACAAATGTTTAAAGATGCTCACAAAAAGTGTACTTTTAAATAGTTGAGAATTGAAAGTTGATGCGTGCAAATTTGAAAGGTATATAATAAAACATTCTAGTATGATCTTGATAAGATTTTCAACATTGCTAAGAAATTGTGAAAAAAAAGCTATAGTTAAAACATTTAAAAATATTTGGAACAGCATATAAAAAATAACAGCGAAAGAACTTACCTATATTGAAAAGAAGATTGCCAACATTTCAACTTATATCGATGTAAATTTCTTTTGATATAATCAGAGCTAACAAACTTTATGGATGGAGTTGAAATGACGCTTCTTGAGATAAATCTGGAATAGTGATTTCTGATATTAATAAAATAATGAAAAATACATTGTTAGAAATTAATGTTTGGAATAATAAAGATCATCACCTAACAGATTGTTACAGAATATTAGCATATTCTTGTAAAATGCATTTTTAAATAAAAGAAACTAAAATCTAGAAGAATAAAGTAATAATGCTTTATTCTGTTCTAACGCATTATTATACTCCACAATATTTTTCCATTATTCATGCAAAGAATATTGATTTTGGAGCTCATTAGTAAAACTTAAAATGGTAAATTAAATGCTCTGAAATATAAATTGAAAATTGTGGAATGCGTGGATTCTCAGCCATTGGGAAAGTAAGTGGGTTCTCGCGTTTCCTCTAATCATTATATATGTATTATAAACTCGAAAATTAGAAGCAAGCTGTAAAACAAATATGTCTTTAGAGTGCGAGCAAAAGTAAATTTTCGATTTCGGAAGCATATCACAACACTCTCTACTTCGTTACTTGTCTACTTAAACGAACACCGGCTTCCTTGCACTTAAAGTATACCAATCGCATCTATTTCTACGTCGTACAATGCTCGCAGAAACTTTTTCTAATTAAAAACTCACCACTCGGCCTCCTAACGGCGTCATCCAGACACCTCTCTTTCCACCCTCACGCCCAGCGAAACTCAAAAATTTACCTCCAGAAATTCGTCAAAGATTACTTGAAAGTTTAATACCCAAATGGTCTTCGCATCCCAAAACTAGGACAACTACAGAATTACAAAGATTTTCTTTCACATCGCCTCGTTTTTTCAATTCAAATGCATTTCATACACTCGAATCGAACATTTATTTCCAACACTAAAGGATTCAGAATTTCTCGAAGAAAATTACTTTGGAGATGGATACATCTTGGTCCAATAATAAACGCTCCGTTGGCATTACAAATTTCACCACTGGCGGAACTATATAGTGATATATTTAATGCACTTAAGTTTGTAAATCAATCAAAAAAGTAATTATTTTCCCTTACAGTCCGTCTTGTTTCGAAGCCCCGCAATTTTCAAATTATAAACAAGGATTTTTATTAGAATAATTATGCCTCCAAATACTATTCCGAGTGTAAAGGGTTAATCAATACATGCACAAAACCCCATTACGTGACAAATAATTTAATGCATATCTCATGCGATATTCATTTTTGGAGGAGCTTTAACGGAGTAGAGGGAGGCTTATACTTTTATCTGTTGAATTTTCACATAACTCCCCGTTGAAAAAAATTAAAAGAAATTTTTATACTGATTATTTTATACGTTTAAAATGCATCAAACCTCATTTTACACTAAGTAATGTATAATTAGCAATTTTTATTCATATAAAAAAAGAGAAGTACCGAGGTGAAATTTTTTCCCAATGCTGTTAATTTCTAAACTGATAAACCCCCACTGCCATGCATTCTGAAGACAGGACCACATTAGACATAAGAAAATCACTGAAATTACAGATCGACTTAAAATCAACCAGTTTTTGGATTTGGCTCAAAATTTGACGGGAGTCTACACTACAAGCGAATCGTATTTCATACATTCATCACATTTCGTTTCGCAATTAGTGAGTTGCCTGGGAACAGAGTTCACTCAATTTGATAGAAATCTGATAATTAGATGCAAAGACCGTATACCAAATATCGAACCTGAGTTATCTTCGTCGCAAACATACATTTTCCAAAAAAAAAAAAAAAACAATTCAAACAAAGGGAGATTTGACAAAATCCTGACATTATTATATATCCTTCGTACTGTGCATAAGATTTCGCTCTCTCTGTTTTTATACTTCCATGAGTTTCCTCAATACTATTCTGGAAGAATCAATTACAAGAACCATCTGCCACCACTACAACTCCCGTTCCGTTTCCACTATAATAAAAATTAAAGACCCAGTTTTTCCTGAAAATTCGTTTTGAAAAAAAAAAAAAAAAGGCTTTTAAAATCTTTCCTTTCTATATTTAAGTTTGCATTTTTTCTAAACTTCATTCGTAACCCCCCCCAACAATAATTTCGGATAATTGGATAGCAGAAAAACTGCTGCTAATCGCTTTATAGGAAAAATATTCTCGAATATTTTTAAATTTACAAGAATTTTACATCAAATAAATTGGAAAATACAAGCATTTTAAAACTAAATCGTCACTATTGAAAGTGATTATCTTTCTGAATAATAAAATTCTTATGAACAATTTGACTTCAGCGTTCAGAAGCGAGTTCAGTTGTATGAGATAACTCATTTCAGAGAATACGTATTGTCATCATACCTCAACGTTAAATCCAACCATTCAAAAGCCAGACGTAGCAAAATTAAAAATTAATTCACAACTTTATTTAATATAAATAACAAACTTGCTTTTAAATTCTTTCAAAATTTGGCTTTATTTCATATAAAACGTAGCCAAAAATTAAACCTTGGAATTTTTAACGATTTTTTTTACTTAAAGAATGCCGAGAGAAACTTGCAGATTTAGAAAAAAAATTACAAAATTGATGATTATTTTACCATTGATCAATTTATGGGAAAGAGAACGTGATTACTCTAAAAAGTTATAAGTGAGACGAGTGAAATATTTTATCTGAATTATACTTGAAACATCAACAAATAAATCAACTACAAATTCAAAAGTCCACTTCCACCAAATTTGAAAGTCAAATCTTACGTTAATCTTTCTAGAGACAACAAATACCGAGACGTTTCTGCAAAACGCATGTAAACACGCGCGATATAGATCGTATTTAAATGCATTTTAAACTTACATCCACTCGATCATTCCCTAGGGTAATAGTACGCAGATTCTTATTCTGAACAAACAGGCGAAAAACAAAACATCCTTCAAGGATACTGTTCCCACGAGGGGGTTATCGTCCAGTTGTGGACAAAATACCAATCTCTTTCAATCAGAATTGCAGTGAGTTTATTTATAAAACTTACAGCTGAACATAAATCTAGAAGGAATGCCCAACTAATATAACAGCAGAGTGCGAGTTTTCATTATTTATCGATGCGTCCATGGACCGAACGCATTCGGATTCCTATGTCACAAACGCCGGTGTAAAGCAGGCGTCACCTGGTCTCCCGTTGGAAGAGACGCATGTTCGAACAATGCTACTCCTAGCCAGCGGTGAGGCTATTCATCCTTTGTTGCATTGTGCTTGTCCATTTAGTGTCGCCCTTCGGACTTGAATGGAGATAAATAATGGAACACACATGCTTTCGGTCCATTAAAGCTGCAAACCGTGTCGAAACACCAGATGGGGCTATTTCTTCTATGGACCACCCACGCTGGGATAAAGTCCAATAATGAACAGCGTATGCTCTTTACGACCCATTGAAGTAAGAAGTGCTAAGTGAATGCAGATGTGAACATTGTGTATTGTGAAGGTTCTGTTAAGGGGTGGATGCTTCAAGAATATTTCCACGACATGATGTCGCGCCAATGGGAGTATTTCTGAAGAATGATTGGACAATCGGCATCTACCGCTCGCCAATACGAGCTTGAGCTTCACTACTGTTAAAAGGGACGGTCGAGAAGCTGGGCGAGAGAGAGGAGACAAGCTGATCGGAGTAGACGGGACCAGCTGATCTGGCTAGAGATAGGACGAGAGCTAATACGACAACGAGACGAGCTGTGAACAGTGCTGAAGTTGAAGAGATATTACGTGACCTCGGGTTTATTGAAAAGATTTACCGGAAGTAATCAGTAGATCTCTGGAGCTACACGACGTGGCCAGCCAGTGAGTCGCGGTATTGTATGTCGTACTGACAATCCAGTTGTAAATATTTTCCAGCATTTAACCTAGAGGACGTGTTGTTGTTTTTGTTATTGTATAAAGCTGTAAATAAATCCTTGTATTTAAAACGCTACCATTTTATTTGATTGACCAGGATCAAGTCATTACACCACCAACGTGCGGATGAAAGCGGAATCATCACGATACTCGTTCTAGAAATTTCAAACCAACCAGCCCATTGCGGTAGCAATGCGGAAGCGGAATTAACGCCGCGAATTCGTCCCAATCATCACCAGGTAGGTAGTTCGATGCTTTTAAAGAAGAGAGGAAACTATTCAATTGCAATCTACATTGTATAAGCAAGTAAATCCTTTCATTCAAGTTTGTTTAAAATCTAATGGGTGTAATTATCGAGATACCTTATGTAAAAAAAAAAATTCTCTATAGAATTTCTATCAAAAAAAATAATGAACTTTCTCTAACTGTGTAAAAGATGCCCTTCAAAATAAGCGGTTAACCTCCGCACATATTAAAAAATATATATACAAGACATGATCCTTTTACGATTGATCTTACTAGCCAGAAGGCATGTCTTAAAACTGAAACTTTAACTATCCTTAATTCTACAAATAGGGGACGGTCGAGTATTGTAAGATTTAATATAAAAGCAGTTTCCATTGCAATGTGAAGATAAGCGGCAATTTTATCGTTTACGATAGATCATAACACTAAGGTAAAAGCAAATATCTCAAATGAAAATAGAGCTTAATTAGATATATACCTTATTATAGAATTCTAAGAAAATTCCGCACCAAGATACGGTTTCAAAGATATTCAAATTCGACTACTCGCAACCACCCAGAAGTGGGTTTTAATAGGTTATAAATCATACGTCTAAAAGGGGATGGATTTACAGCATTCCGAATCCCATACTGCTGCTGCTACTATTACAAATAATAATTTTTTAAAAAAAACCTTGAACCCATCTTTAATTCCCCTCATAAATTTATCAAGTTTTTCAACAAAACATGCTTGGCCTTTCCTGATCCGATAACTATTCAGCAGCAGACTATTCGTATAAACTCAATTACAGATTTAAATTTTAATGGAACATAAAACATCTATATTTTAATTCTGGAGCCTAACTCTGATACTAAGCATAGAACCAAAGTGCTTTGCAAGACGGCATATACATTTCTCTTATTCAATAAACTAATTCAAAACGCACCCATCATTCACACGATATGCTCCGCAACATAGAGTTCTAAGTTGAGCCACGTTTCATTTATTCTCACTTTAAACCTTTCTCTGTGGAGCGCCTAAAAATGAATTACTCTCTCATCAGCTGGGGCGATAGTAAATTGTCTGTACAGACGACACGGTACGCGAGAAGCTCGTAAGACGGTGTGTGGAGCCGATTTTTCTGGTCTTTTCCTTTAGCCGATTGGTTGGCACGGCAGCCAAACAATAATAGTAATAATGAGGACAATAACCATAACAATTTTAGTAGTTTTTAATAATCTTAAATAATATTTAATAATATTTCTGTGCATAATACAATTTAAAGCAAGGTTCAATACATAATCGAACATTACACTCTTTGCATTCATATCGTGTTTAGGTTCGCCTCTTGAGTTTGCTGCAAACCACACGACCATTTTGTCATATTCCTGTTTAATGACTATAAGAATGAAATTATTAATACCAAAATGTAAAACAAATGTACGACGCCAGAAGGCGCTGTTCACAGCAAAAGGGTTAATTGTGCTTCCCCTGAATTACTTCATTCCTTAGCTCACGGAAGCAAGCTCATTATTCAATGCACACACACATGCAATATTGTGCTATTCGTTGTTGCGCTTCCTTATACAAACTATTTCTACGGGACCGTTTTTAATTACCTTAAAATTCAAGTACGCAATGACTAATTTCGGAACATCGATGCAGACAGACTGAGAACGTCCGCCGCAAGCATCAGTCGCCAACTTCCGCCGATTGGCTACCAAAAATGAAGGCATTCTCTTTCGTCTTTGCTGCGTTTCTTCCGCAATTTTTGCACTCCGGCCAGTGGCAGAAAAATTTGACAAAGTCTATTTAAAAGGGAAAAGCAAAATTTGAACAGCAAAAAGCTGCTCAAATTTTGCTTTATCTGCTTCCTCCATCGCTCTAGTTTTCACCATTCAATCCCACTTCTGACACCAGTTGTTGCGTTTTTAGCGTAGCGGGTTCGGATTGAATGGACTTTGTATGAGGACAGCACAAACAAATTTATTTACAGCTATTTACAGGTATATACAAGATGAGTTGAAAAAAAAAGTAAAACTTCAGAAAACACAATCCAGCGATAATCAGTCACTTACAGCGTAAATGCACGTCTTACGCACAATAAACACAGTTTTCAAAACAGCTATCGTATAGCACAGAAACAGTAAATCACAGCGAGCTCAATAACACAGCGTTAACAGCAAACGCAAACACAGCTCACAAATCCTTTAGTCTAGCGAGACGCTTTTTATTTCAGAGCAAACTCTCAACTAACTACTCGCTAGTGGTTGGATTATTGGGGCTCCTAGCCCCGGCAGGGGCTTATCCCCAGTCATGATGAAATGCTTCCACGTTGCTTTCAGCTACATACGTGACCGTCTGCGAAGTGGACTGGAAAAGTTCTGCAGGCCCTTTAGTAGTAGTTGTTGAGGAGTAGGGGTGGGTGAGTTGGCGAGAGTCAGGACAGGTTTTGATTGGCTATTTAGGGGTGGTGGGTGTGGAGTTATGCACCTTGCGAGAACTTAAGACTTAGAGCTGATTGAAATCATCAAAAATAAGAGTTTAAGTATGGAAAAAAGAAAAAGTTAAAAATAACAAAAGTTAAATTACAATATTGGAAATGAGGTGAGATTAGAGTAAAATATTTCTAGGTCTTCTGACTTTAATGTTTGGTGTATATCTGGGGATATTAAGGATGGCTTCATTATTGATTTTTTCCAAGTCTTCAAAAAATTTAGTTGCAAGTTTTTTAAGGAATTTTTTAAGTGGAGGATAGTCTAGTGCAAGGTGCATGTTTTTACTTGGCATGTACCAATGCATTTTGCAGATATTTCTTAGAAATCTGGTTTGGAGTCTTTCGACATGAATTAGATTGGATTTAGGCGCATAACCCCACACAGGGCAAGCATATGTAATTACTGGACGCAAATAGGCAGTGTAAATAAGTATTTTATTTTTCCTGGTCATTTTGGAGTCTCGAGAGATTAAGGGATATAATTTACGAGTTAGGTCTCGAAACTTGTTGGTTGGATAATTAAAGTGGGGCTTCCAAGTTAATTTACTGTCTAAAATGACTCCTAAATATTTACATTCATTAGACCACGGGATGTTTTGATTTTTAATTTGAAGGGGACGGAATTTCTTAGCTTTATATCTACTAAAATAAATGACTTCAGTTTTTGACGCATTAATTACAATTTTCCACTTGGAGAACCAGTCCTCAAGAGATTTAATATGTGTATTAAGAGCTATTGTAATGTAATTTGGATTTTTGTTGCGCGCTAGTATTGCAGTATCATCTGCGTACATGCATAATATGGTATTGAATTGTTTCGGGATGTCATTTATGAAAATAGAAAAAAGAACTGGCCCCAGCTTGGATCCTTGAGGAAAACCAGCTAAAATCGGTTTTATAATTCAGAAAACATTGTTTAGTTTAATCCTGAAGGATCTGTTGCTGAGGTAAGATATTAAAATTTTAATTAGGTGCGGAGGTATATTGTAGTTTATTAATTTGTAAATAAGGCCTTCAAACCAAACTCTATCTAAAGCTTTCTGTATATCGAGAAAAACTGCTGCTGAGTATTGTTTATTTGAAAAGCCTTCTTCTATGAATTCAGTTATCCTGAGCAGTTGGTGGGTGGTAGAGAGGGCATGGCGGAAACCAAACTGTTCTGGGATAAGAATATTATTATTATTAAGATGTTCATTTAATCTGGATAAAATAATGTGTTGGGCGATTTTACTAATTGTGGGGAGAAGCGAAATGGGGCGATAGCTAGTCGGATCAGTTGGGTCCTTACCGGGTTTAATTATTGGAATTACTGCAGCAGTTTTCCAGGAGCTTGGGAAATATCCTAACTTGAGCATATTGTTAATAATAATGGCTAAAAGGTTGATGTAGTTATTAGGTAAATTTTTGATCATCTGGTTGCTGATATTATCGATTCCAGATGCTTTTTTGATATTTAAAATTTTAATATAGTCATTAAGTTCATTAAAATTAGCGGGTGAGAAGTCATTAAAATTGGGGGGGAGGGAGTCTTGAAAGCTTTTGACTGTATTATTTACAAGGTGCTCTGTTGTGAGATCATGGGTGTCATTGGGTTTAAATTGGTTCTCAAGGCTTTCCGTCAAGCAGTTTGCTTTATCATTATCATTAATTGCAATACTAGATTGGCCATTTAATGGCGGAATCTTGTGTTGTTTATTTTTGTGCGATTTAACTAATTTCCAAATGGATCCGTCTTCTGCGTTGGTGTTTACGATTTTGTTGACGAATTCATTGTTATCAAGTTGAGTGCCTAATTTAGTTATTTCCTTATTTAATCTATTCATGAGTCTCTTGAAAACTGGGTCCCTAGTATTCTGAAAAATCTTCCTGGCAATATTCCTATCTCTGATGAGGACTCTAATTTTGGGGTCTAAATGTTTTTGGCTGGTCATACTGGGAGCTGATGCATCTATTTTGGCTTTGAGCATTTGGTTTTCTAGGAGCTTGATGGCGGCTTCTAATTCGCTAGTAGAGAAGATTTCTGAATTAAGTGGGGTATCTGATTGGCTGAGAAGGTAGTTGAAATTTTTCCAGTTAGTCTTATAAATAGAGGAGTTTATTGAGAGCGAGTATTTAAAGTAAAAATTTAGTAGGATGGGGTTGTGATCTGAGTTAAGCTCAGGAATAGATTTAATGTCGTAGGGGTAATGAAAGTTATTAACTATTGTAACATCAAGGGTATTAGCGGAGTGGGAACCAAATCTAGTGGGGGAGTTAGGTGCTAGAATTTCAAGACCGGCCTGTTGGGCGAAGTGGTATAAGGAATTGCCTCTTGGACTTTTACATGTACAACCCCAACTAACGTGGTGAGCGTTGAAGTCTCCACAAAAAATTTGAATAGGGCCTAATTGCATTAAATTTTCGAGATCAAAGACAAAATTGGAAGTATTACTAGTTGGGGGGATATAAACAGAAGTTAAGAGAAAGGGTTCCATATTTTTAATATTAATTTTAACCACGCTAGCTTCTACATGTTGTAGGACGGGCGGGGGGACCTCACTATGAGATATGCCGTTTTTAATTAAAATAGCGGTTCCACCTCTATTTTTATTAAAGCGGTAGCTGTAATACGAAAAGTAATTAGCCAGGAAGATTTTCCTTTGTGGTCTAAGGTGGGTTTCTTGCAATAAAATTATATCGGGATTATACTTATTTACAAAATTACGAAAATCAAACATTTTACTTTTAATGCCATTTGCGTTCCAGTAAATAATACGGAGGCTGTGGCGATTGAAAATTACGTTTTATCGAAGAGTTCCTGATCAGAAAATGCATTGAGGAATATTTTCATTTTGTCTAATCGATTGGTTGCGTGTTTTAATTTACCTAATTCTGCTATAAGATTGGGAAATTCCCTGACGAGCTCATTGAAAGCCCGCATAGCGTCAACTACGCTTGCGATGTCAGTTTGCTTTATCGGGTCTACCTGGCTGTAAACATGGCCTTCATGTGGCGCCATCTCCTGGGTTCGGCTCTTACTAAAATGGCTCGCGTAAGAGATGTTTTCCTGAACAACTGATTGATTTTTTCGGAAGTAGTTATTCCTATTTTGCGTGGCCGATGGTAACTTGGGAAATTTACTGCACCCTCTATAAGAGGCGATGTGTCCATATTCCCCGCAATTTATACATCTTGGGTTGGGAATAATTTCCTTCTGGCTACATGCGTTGGTCTCGTGGTTTGCTCCGCATTTAAGGCAGCGAGGTTTGTATCCACAATTGTTTGCTGTGTGGTGGAAATTATTGCACTTAAAGCATTGTGTTACCATGGGACGTCCTTTGAAGTGTTCGATGGTAACAGAGAGATAGCAAAGATATTTGATGTTGAATATTTCCTCGGCTGCTTTATTTTTTGGTAATTCTACTAGGTAGAAAGGTAAAGGCTCCTTAGTACGGAATTTTGTCATTTGGGAGATTTTATTTACTGGAATGTTTTTATCCATTAAGCAACTGGAATGTTTTTATCCATTAAGCAGTTCATCAAGGTTGAAACGGTGGGGAAGGCCCTTAATTACAACTTTAAGTGGTCGCTTATCTTTCGGTGTGATAACGTAATGTTCATATTCTTTTTCGTTACAAAGTTCTTGGATTTTACGATGTTGATCTATAGAGTGGGGGAAAATTTTAATGTAGTTATTACTAAATTTGTTGGTGATTTCGCCACAGGTTTGATTAATTTCCTTAAGTATTTCATTTAAGTTATCAACCATTTGTAACATAATAGGAGGTATTTTAGTCTCTGGAGTTTTATCAGTATCTACACTGGGTTCTTCAATTGTTAACCCGGCAAAACAATTTTGAATTGGGGTGTAGTTTGCAACTGGTTTGTTTGAGTTTTTATTTGCGATTTTCCTCTTAGAGGGGGAATGAAGTTGAAAATTATTGCTCGCCTGAGGGGAGGGGGACTTTTTAGTTCTAAAATTTGGGTCCTGACAATCGCCAAGTGAAATCAACTCACCCCTGGCTGCGTCTGCCTCCCGAGAGTTGTCCTTCCAGGATGTATCAAGTTGTGCTGTGAGTTCATGGTCCATCCCAAATACATGTCTGGCATCCAGGTAACCTTTTTTGTGGAATTCACACTGGAAGGTAAGGGACTTGATGCATTCTTGAAGATGTATGACTCTGGCGCAGTGCTGGCAGGATTGGTTGTCATCTTGGCTCATGGGGACGTTAGATTCATCCATCATCATGTTTTCATTATTGTGCCAGCACATAGCTTCTTATTCGACTCCAACATCGATCCTTCCGGAACTAATCCTAATAAGGACGAGTCGGATCTAGGAGGTTCATCTACTGCTAATTGCGACAAGGTAGTGATTGAAGAAACAGAGCTGGAACGCACACGACCTTCCAGTTCAAAGCCCAAACACCGAAACAAATTGAGCCAGCGAAAAATTTGAGAATTCTAAATGTGATGCTAAATGAAATACAAATAAACACACAATTCACTCAAAAATTCATAGAACTGAACTAACTGACTCTCAACTAACTACTCGCTCCGGCTACTCGTCTTTATATAGCCGAAAAAGCGCGTGCACCGAATCTCGTGAAAATTCTCAAAACAACGCGCACAATCTTGCAGCTACTAGATTATTCCTTTTGCCAAACCAATCAAGCTGGCGCGAGGTTCCTCGCCAAACGTCGCCATCTTTGGCGTGTTTTCGTGCCTCTCGCCCGCTTGTAACAATATAAAAGTGTGAAACATTTTTAATCGACATGGTTTTCAAGTCATTTTATGTTTTTTAATCTAGCTAGTACTTAAGTTTTATATCATTTTAGTAGAAATAAAATTACATTAACATTTATTTGAATCAGATTGAAAATGAAAAAGAAATTTGAGGAAAAAAATACATAAGTGGATGAATTTATTACGAGATTCTACCAATTTATATATGTAATATAATTTTCAGTAGATAAATAATAGATTTCAATTTTTTTGCATTTTTATGCAATACATTAATTAAGGAAAAAATAGCATTTGTTTTTTAACACATCTATATCAAATGTCTTTTTGAAAAATAATTTAAATCATGTGAATATTATTTACATAATTAGTACTGCTTTTATACAGAGAAATGTTTTATGATGTCAGGTAGAGAATGCATATTTTACAAAACAAGTTATATAAGAAACAATTTTTTAAAATCAATTCCTACTTAGGTTGACAAAGAAAAATTTTATTTGCTACTTTTTAACATTACTATAAATATGACAATTACAATATTAAGCGGCAAAATAAAAGCGAATTCTCCTTTCTTTATATGGCTTTATATTATATATATTTCTTTATATGGAAATCGCAGCCCAAGGATGCTAATCCACACCCGACCAACCAGATTATCCCGGCCTAACAATTACAATTACTATAAATAATTTATCAAAAAATTATACTAGTATTGAATTTTCAACGCCAATTGTGGCAACGCAAAATGCGTGATTTTTCAACACCAGTTGGGGTAAGCAATAAAGACTAGAAATTTTTAATTTTCTGTATTATTTTAATTCGAAAGTAGTTTAAAATGAATCGGAAAATTGGACTAATGGACAATGTTTGATTTTAAATGCATCAATCATTATGAAAATAAACAGAATCGTTTAAAATAACTGGCTGAAAACATGTTAAGCTGACCTCATTAAAGTGGGGAAACAACAAACTGAATTCGTTACTTATTTGGGAAATAAAGATATATCGAGAAAAGTTAGTCTTTAATTGATAAAAAAAATTACGAATTAATAATTGAAAAACTGTATTAACATGAAATGTCATCCACTACCAAATATTAAAAAAAACTACTTGAACTTGATTGGATAAATGAAAGGTATTACATTTTCGATTTAAAATTTGAACAAGATATAATATATAGGGTGAGTGTGAGCTAATAGTAAGAATTGAAAAAGATAAAGAAAACAGATGTTTAAACAGGACATTTTCACACTCGAAATTTGAAAACTGTATTTTATATAGAATAGAATACCTAATACTCAGAGAATTAAATCTTGAGGTCATGACAAAACATAAGATGGGGCTTCAAATTCATTTTTTAGTGATACCACTGTAAAAATTAACATAAAAAATCTAATATAATTGATGTGGGGTCATGTCCTTCCACAATTGTGTAACCTGGGTGTGGTCTTCATAGTCAAGCAAACACAAGATTCAAAACAAAATTGTTTATTTTCACGATCACCTTCTTGTCACCGCATTCTTTTCACCTACCGCACACACACACCTCTCCACATATATGCTCCGCCAAGCCAACGCAAGTGCCCGCGCAGATGGCAATACAGCGCCCTCTACGAAACCACCTACGTCACAACATACTGGCCCGCAATGAAAATATTTCATCACAACTTACGAAAGATCTTCAATTGTGATTACAAATTTTTACAATTATTATAAAAATAAATGGAAAAACATTAAAAAACACAAAGTATCGATTTCAAACGAATATCACACAAATAAAATTCGAAATAATTAAAATATGCAATACAAAATTTTAGAGTCACTAGGTTTCTTGACAAAAGGGCAATGGTGAGAGTTTGGTTATAGGACGTTTAAATTCCCCATTCTGAACTCTCAAGTCTACATCCTGAATTTTTCCATCAGCTCCAGGGTAGAGTTTAATCACTCTGCCCAAACGCCAACTCAAAGGAGGTAGATTATCGTCCTTCACAAGCACCAAATCATTTAAGTTCAAATTTGGTCTTCTTCTTTGCCATTTTGTCCGTACCTGCAATTGTGACAGATAATCCGAACACCAACGTCTCCAGAATTGTTGAAAGATCTGCTGAATTAGTCTCTAACATTTAGCTGGCGTCATTTTATCATCCATCACATTAGGCTCAGGAATGGCTGTCAGAGCAGTTCCAATGATGAAATGTGCAGGAGTCAGGGGGCTCAAGTCACTCGGGTCATTGGAAATAGCTACCACAGGCCTGGTGTTCAAGCACGCCTCAATCTGGGTTACCAAGGTGAGACATTCCTCAGAGGTGAGTAGTTGGACACCAATCGTTCGTTTTAAATGAGTTTTCCTTTGCTTAATGCTATTCTCCCATAGACCTCCGAAATGGGGTGCAGAAGTGGGATTGCACCTCCACGTGATGGTCTACTGTGCCAATTCGCTGTGAAATTCCTCAGATGCTAGGATTTCTGAAATATAAATTTTGAGTTTCCGATTAGCACCAACAAAGTTAGTGCCCCGATCAGAAAACATTTTTTGGTGTTTGCCTCGACGAGCCACTAATCTCCTTAACGATGCCAAAAAGGCCTCTGATGAAAGATCACCAACTACTTCCAAATGCACTGCTTTTGATGCGAAACATAAATAAGGACACGTAACATTTGATCGGTCTCACGCCTCTGCCCTTGCAGGTTTTTACATGGAATGGCCCTGCATAGTCGAGATCCACTCACGAGAAAACTCTGCCGGCCACAACTCTAGGTGCAGGAAGATCGGCCATGACTTGTGATACAGTACTGGCTCGATTTTTAAAGCCTTTTATGCAGTTCCTAATAACTTTGCGCACTGCTTCTCTATAATTTATTATCCAGAATTTCTGTAGTATAGCCGAAATAGTTAGGGATTTTCCCCCATGAAGATGAGTCTCGTGAAAGTGCTTAACAATCAACCCAGTCACGTGATGCTTTTTTGGAAGGAGAGCTTGATGTTTTTGGCTCTCAGGTATATTAGCATGCTTCAATCTTCCTCCAACCCGAAGCACACTCTGACCATCCAAGAAGGGATTGAAGGAGACAACTCTGCTATGTGATTTAAAAGGTTCCCTAACTCCAAATTTGATAATTCCTTCTTGAACGCCTCCTTTTGAACTTGCCGCACAATAACGTTTGAAGCTTTATCAGGCTCTAACACCGTCAAAGCTCTTTTGACATTTGACACCTTAGGGTTGGCATTATTCACAAATCTAAAACACCATGCCACAACTCGTGTAAGCTTTCTCCAAGAAGAAAAGATTGAAAGAATATCACTTCTCTGCTGTGTAATCGACGCAGCGTAAACAATTTTTCGTTGCTCTTCCAAGAAGCTTTCTTGCAGTTCAGACTCCAAATTAAACGGAACGATTTTATTATCAAATTCAGATGTTCTTAGCCAAAATGGGCCACGAAACCAAGTTTCGTTATTCACGAGATAGACCAACTTAACACCTCTAGACACAAGATCTGCAGGATTTCCAGTACCACTGCAAAAGTGCCAAAGAGGGAGCGATTGAATTCTGAATTTCCCTAACACGGTTTGCCACAAACGTCTTCCATTTATTAGCTGAACCTCGAATCCAGTGTAACACTATTTATGAGTCACGAAAACAAGAATATTATTACTTCTGATTTTAAAAAGTGTTTTCACATATTCAGCTACTCGTGTAGCAACAGTAGCTGCCATTAACTCAAGACGGGGAAGCGTTAACTTCTTTAGAGGGGCTATTCTACTTTTAGATATTACAAAGGATGTCTCTATAGTAACTGGGTTTTGAAAGTACGCTACACAAACGTAACCCTTTATACTAGCATCTGCGAATACAATTAAGTTCATATCCTCTACTTTTAATTCCTGAGCCACGCAGTAAATATTTTCTAGGAATACTAAAACCAGCAAGTTCTTCAATCTCAGATCACCAAATCAAGAATTTATCTCTCAGCTCCTCCGACAAGTCGCCATCCCAATCCTCCCATTTCTTGTATCATAAATTTAGATCTAACTACATATGGCGAAACCAAACCAATTGGATCATAAATTTTGGCTAAAGTTTACAAAATGATTCTTTTAGTTATTTTGTGTATACTCAATAATTCTCTTAACTGTGGCATATCTAACCCCAAAGTGTCTCGATCTGTATCCCAAGCTAAACCTAGGATTTTTGTAGAGTTTGAATTGAACCTATTTTCTTCAATGTCTATTTCGTTTTTGATCCACAACTCTCTCAAGTTTCTAGAATTGCTCTTCATTTTACGGAGATGCATGCCTGCATCTTTTAAAATATCTACCGCAGTGATCGATAGATAAAAGGTTTTATCATCGTTTTCGGTTCCATAAATAAGATCATCAACATACAAAAACCCATCTAACATATCCGCAACATCAGCATGCTCCTACCTGAATTTCTCTATATGATGTTTAATAGTTGCTGCAAGTTCCAAAAGGCAAACGAGCCATTCTGAATATCTGAAATGGCGAATTCCCATCATCACTAAACCAAATAAATTTCAGATAGTGTTTCGAATTCTCCTCTAGCAAAATAGAATGAAATGCACCTTCTATATCTGCACCCAATGCTACTTCATGTAATCTGAATTTTTAAATGATATCTAATAAATTAATATACAAGTTTGGACCCGGAATTAAACACTCGTTCAATGATTTAGCCCCCTATTCTTTGAAGAACAGTCGAATACGATGAGAATGGCAGTAATCGCCTTATCAAGACGGATTACAGGACTACAAAATAGCTATGCATCTCATTATCATAATCAGCCCCATTTGGACATTTTTCAATTATCCCTGTCTCCAATAGTTCACTAATTAATCTCTTGTATTCGTTAAACAGCCACTCATTTTTTCTTCATTTATTTTCCAGTTTCAAAAATCTCTGCTTGGCAATAAGAAAGTTATTTTTAAGTTCCGACTTTCCTTCCTTAAATAACAGTCCAACAGTATACCTTCCATTATCAAATCGCAAGTTCTTTTTTAACAAATCGATAACCTCTAAAATTTCACACGGTAATGAATCACAATCATAAAATTTTCCTCTAATCGCCAAAACGACTGAAGGTCGAAACGTGTTTGAGAATCGTTCACCTACCCAATAAATGCTGAATATGAATTAACACCCGTCACA
The DNA here is from genome assembly GCA_026289955.1 of Argiope argentata. Taxonomy (NCBI): domain Eukaryota; kingdom Metazoa; phylum Arthropoda; class Arachnida; order Araneae; family Araneidae; genus Argiope; species Argiope argentata. The sequence goes on from JAOUZG010009854.1 coordinate 175,847, forward strand.
TCTCGATTTGTTAACTTTTGCCCACAGATTGTATCTCCAAACAGCGTTTGAATCAAAAACAGATCCTCTGATTTTTTTTATCGGCCGAAGTTGCACAGCCCAAAAGTAATTCATTCCGATCAAAATCATTATTTTTCTTTCACCGGAAGGTTCATCTGCAAGGCGCAGATGCTCTCTTCGTATGAATTCCACAACAAACGGCGAAAGTTGACCTTCAATAGAACTTGAGTCATTAGATATTTTAGCCTTGATGTAAACTTCAATATTTATGGATTTCGAAGAATCATTACTACTCGTAAGAGTTACAGAGTAAACCGGAAATTCCTTTTCTTCGCAGTTATTTTCGAAGAAATATACTTTTAATTTTTCTACTCTTTTAATGGGCAAGTTTAATTCCCCAGATAACTCCCGAGAACAGTAACTTAACTCTGACCCCGAGTCAATTAACACCCTAGAAATTCTCTGTTTTTTTTTCCATGATGAGTGACAACTGAACAAATTTGTAATAAAACGGATTTCTTTTGAGATTGCGTGATAAAAACGATAGTTTTGTCCTCCACTGCCCTATCTTCAGCTTTACGATTATGATTACCCAACTCGGGTTTATTTTTAGAAAAACAAAAGAGTTTATTATGAAACAATTTCTTACAAACCCATAGAGCTGGTATACTAATAGACGAAGTGCAACCCTACTAAGCCGTGGGATAAGATAGAAACATATGCTGTGTGTAGAGAATTTGTATTCACTGTAACCGCATTATCCATCCCCCATAATATTTCAAAAGGAGATCTTTTCTCGCCTTTAACTGTTCAATTTTAAAGCTTATTTAAGCGGTGGTTAACAATTGATGTGCAATTAGATGCAAAGAAAAAGCTTCTACGGACAGTTCTCTGTCATTTAACGGGTACATACAATAAAACATATTCTATTTATATCCATTTGAATTCATTTTAAAATTTCGCAGCCACGATCACTCAGTGATTTTGTTGTTATAACTGAATAATATTTCATGGTTTGGTTTACTTATAGTATTTAATTTATTTAACTTGTTATTAAGGTTCATTTAAACAGATGTGTTGCAAGCGGTTGGCTGAAAGCTTGACGTGATCTTTTCTCGTCAATACAAGTATTTATATATACAATATTACATAAACATACCTTTTAGTCATCCAATCAAGTTCAAGTAAATTTTTTAAAACTTGCAGTGGATGACATTGGATTTTAATTCAGTTTTTTCAAATATTAATTCATAAATTTGGCTAATTAATCAAAAACTCACTTTCTCGCTATAAATCACCATTTCTCCGTCACCAAATAAATAACGAATTCAGTTTTTTTCCAAAAGTAATGGGATTCGGCTTAACATGTTTTCGGCCGATTATTTCAAACGATTCTGTTTATTTTCATAATGTTTGATGTATTTAAAATTAAACATTGTTAATTAATCGATTTTTCCGATTCATTTTGAAGAACTTTCGAATTAAAATAATACAGAATAAAGAAAATTAAAAATTTCTAATTTGTATTTGTGTTCCCAACTGGTGTAGAAAATTATTGCATTTTGCGTAGTCACAATTGGCTTTGAATCATTATTTGGAGTTGAAAATTCAATGCTAATATAACTTTTGATCAATTATCTATAGTAATTGTAATTGTTAGGCCGGAATAGTTGAAATCTATTTCTTTTTTCAAAGCAGCTCTTAATTGTTGTTCTAATTAATGCTCCAAGTTTAAATGAAAATATTTGAATTATGTGAAGAAATTGTGATTTAAAATAAAATATTGTTTTCTTTATGTTTCATTAACAATTATTTGGTGTGATAATTTGTGGTTCCTTTTATTAAAAGAAAGATGTCCTTAACTGATAATCATAAGCTTTATTTAGTCGCTAAAATTTGTTTATAGTCACACCAAATATTCTGTATTTTTTAAAAAACTTAACATTCTAGAACTTTAATTTGATAATACATGTTTTTATCTAATGTTAATATCATAATTTAGATTTATATAACATTTTCAAATTGATGTAAAACCCTAACAAAATAAGAGTCAAGATCTTGCTATTTGATATACATTTTGTTACTCATCCATGCCCAAAACTTTTTTTTAAATTTTTATTCTGTAAAGAAACTGGAATAATGAATAGAATTGTCTAATTGCTTTCATCAGAAGTGGATTTCAATAAAGATCGATTGGACAAGAATTGTGAATTTTATCTTCAGAGAAATTGATTTAAATATGCTACATATCCAGATGCTTATAAAACTAATACACAAGAATATATTTACAATTGTTAACTGAGGTCAATTTTTATTAATTAAAATTAAGTTAATTTTTATTAATTAAGTCAATTTTTATTTTTATTAAAATTAACTACCTAAAATTAGATTTACATTACCACACAATTAATAAATAATAACAAAGTAGCTTTGACTGAGGTGGATTAACAAAAGCTTTGTTGAATTTCTTTTTGAAAATTTTTGTTCGCCCCCAGTCATTAAAATTACTAAAATGAACAATCTACAAAATAATTATGTAGAATTATGATAGTTAAGAATTTTCTCACTTTCAAAAATAATTAAGTAATATCTGATCAATTCTTTTAACTTTTTTTATTTGGACACAATAGAAGTTTTTAGGGGTATTTCTTTTTATACAAAGAATCAGAATATCAAAGAATAATTGATATTAGAAAAGGTTTCCTACCGGTTTTAAACTTTAAAAAATAATTGCAATAACAAATAAAATTGCAAAAGATGTCTATAATATATAATTTAAGATTTTATAAATTCTCTTTCTAATAACATGGATAGTATTGATAAATGCATAAGCACAATATTATGAAGGAGAAAAAGACTTATGTCACTTTTATAATCTGTTTTTATAAAGGCATTGTAAGGCTCTTCAATCAAGCACTCTAGTTGGTGAACACCATTTTATTTGAGAGCATTTCGTGCTCTCTTCAGTTGACTGTTACAGATTAGGACACCACTCACAGTGGCATTGGGTGCCACTTCTCTAACTGAACTCATCCACAGAATGTACAGATATAAAACAAAATGAATAAAGAATTATAGCGTGGCAGAAACGCCATCTATATGCAGGGGTGTCCATCCCCCCATGGTCGATGTCGCAAAATCCCCCCCCCAAAAAATTGGCGTCCATACTTAAATTCTTGGATAGTATGGGGAATATTGTTACCTTCCTAACCAATTGGAACATTAAAGCATTTCTAAATTTGATAGTGTATACTTCTTTTAAAATATTTTTTTTCGTGACATTTCCGAAGTATCGAGTTCCATAAACACAGGAATAAAGGGAGATGACAAAAATGGAAGGAGAGAGAGCCCCCGACCCTCACGGAAAAATTCAAGAATAATCTAGGTTTAAATGAAATTCCCGCATAATTCACGGATTTCTCCCGGCTAAAAAATTTATGTATAATTCCATAAAATTTGAATAAGTTATATTTACATTATACAAATGATTTTCTGAACAGTATTTTTTTTCTGTGCCCAGTTGAAATAGCAAATCGATTCAATATTTCCTCATTGGGGATTTCTTTTAAAATGTCACCTTCATTTCATCAGGCTAGAGAGCCACTCGTCATCTAGGCTGCTTCGCAGCCGATTGTTCACTATTTTCAACTTGCTCATAGTCCTCTCTGCAGAACAGCTGGTGACTGGAAGAGACAGAAGAATCGTGTATAGTAAACGCAAGTTTGGCAGCCATGAGAGATTTAAGAGGCACCTATATATTCTAATAAACCCCCTTTTTAATCATTGATGTACGATTTACTGGTAATCAGTTTCTTCATCTTCAATGTCAGTTCCTGATGTTCTGTCATCTTGGTGGGATGAGACTGCTTTGGCCTTATCGTTATTTTGGATTTTCCCTTCCAGAAAAGCAACATCATTTATGTTGATGCTAAAGTAGGTAACTTTATAGGCAGTGACAAATGTTTCCAACTCATCAATGATGACAAATCATTGACAAGCTTCTTGGTCTAAATCATAAAAATCACACAGTTCTTCAATTTCTACCTTTTAACTCGAGCTGAAGTCAGCTTCACTCAAAATTTTCTCATGACTAAATACTGACATCTGTGTAACCAAAGTTAAGGTTCTTCCTGGGAACCTATCATATATCTACTGCTGCAGAGAATCCAAAACTTGATAATACACTTCAACTTTCATTTTTTAATGGCTCTACTATTGTTTCGTTAAAAGCCATTTCATCCCTGAATCTTTCCCGTTATCTGTTTCTGCGAATAGGTTGTACTACATTGCCCTCTTTACAAAAATCAGCATTTTCTGATTTTACTGTTTACCGTCATTTTTCACTTCGAATGTAGGCCAATTTGTTTTTTGAGGCAGTAATAATTTTAGGGGCGACACTGTAGTCAATAGCTTGAGATTGCAAGCACTTTGTTATAGGTGACAGTATTTTGAAAATGGTTTTGACTACAAACATGGTAGAAACTATGTCAAAGTCCAAAAGCTTTTTGACCAAACCACTTGCCGATGTCTTTGTGTCTCTGTCAAGGCATAACTCTGAAAAAGTTTGCTTTATTATGTCAAAACAGGTTATCATTGTCTGACGGGCATCATTTTGGCTTGACTATCTGGTTGTTTGTACTCTCTTCAGCCGTTGTTTTCTTGGGTTTTGTTTCCTTTTTCCAAGTTTTTAAAAAATAAAAACATGATGTCTTGTATGCCTTGAAGTGAAAATATAGCACTCTTCTAAGAACTGGAATAAATGTCTCATTTGTGAACACATTTCTAACAATTTTTCGACAACCAAAGCGAATCAGTGAGAGCAACACCATACGTAAAAAACTTTAGGATAATCTTTTTGTATAATCGTTTTTAGGCCAATGTATTTACCTCTCATATTGCTTGCCCCATCTATACTTTGACCCACAATATTATTCGGATCAAAACCTAGTGAGCTCAAACAGTTGATTATTTCTTTAGCAAGATTTTCGCCTGTTGTGTCTCCGGAAGTAAAAACTTTCACTAGTCGTTCAACAGTTTTTACACTTGGCTTAGAAGAGCCTTGTGAATCAAGTTGTTCTTCTACATGGTGAATCAAAAGAGCCGAGCATTACTTTTTGGTGGCGTCTTGAGCTGAATCTAGTATTATTGAATACACTTTGGACGTGCTGATGCTGTGCGTTAATTTTGAAACCACTATTTCACTCATTATATTTACAAGATCATAAATATTGCGATAACTCAAAAAACTAGATCCTAGTTTGACCTTAATGGTTCTAGCTTTGTCAGTCTTCTCAAAGTAAACCTTGCATCAGGACTATACTTCCTTAGAACTCGAAACAGTCCTAAAAGTTTACCTTTTACAGAATTCCTATTTCGGAATCCAAGCATTTGTTCGCTTAAAAATTGGCAGCAATCTATGATTACTGACACTACCTCACGGTTGTGTTGAACTATTTTGTCTGCCTGCTCAGCCAGACTTGAATCAATTCATTGGATTCTAGCGATTTCGGACTGATATGTGATTTTTAGACTTTTCATGTAAGACAAGATTTCTATCTCCCAAATGATTTGTCCATCCTCTATATCCTCCTGTGGTTCCCCAAATCGATCTCTCGGTAGGAAGAGCGAATAGCAGACATGGCAAATAAACAGTAGAATCACTTTCTTGGCTGTGAACAAGCCACTTCCTGACGATTACACTTTTATGTGGCAAAACAACCTTCTTCCAGGAGTAATTAAACTTTCTTCCATTAGTAGTAGGAAAATTCATTCATTTCAACTCTTCATTTTCTAAATTAAAAGCTAAATTTATGTCTTCAGATGACAACTTCGTATTGGCAAAAAACACAGGATCGGTAGGGTTACCATCTACTTCCCTTTCCACAAAAGTTTTTGACATGGAACACGCTTCTAATTCCATTTCTTCGTCAATTTGAGAATTTTGTATGAGGATTCCCTCCCCGTCTTTTAAGTTTGACATTTCTGAGTTATGCGTAGAATTAATGTCACATGTGATACTTTCCACAAAACTCTCACCTGCATCTTGATTGACTGTATTAGAATTGCCTGAGATCTTGGCTGAAGGACCCTCTTGATAAATGTTGAAACTTTCAATAGAGCTTCTGCCAGAGTTCAATCAAAAAGAATAATGGTCTAGATAATTGTACATATCTGTAGCTAGTAAGCCGATTACTAACGTGAACAACACGTTTTAAAATATGTAAGAACAATCACAGAATCTCGTGCGCACTCCTCAATAGGTTAATAACATTTCACACACCACAACTTACCTTGGTTCCGTTCCTGCAGAGCTTTCACGGTAAGGCACCCATGGCCCATCTCCATATTTGGTTTCTGCAATATTGTATTTAATATCTAGGTTATTTCTCAATTTGTACAAATGATTCTTTTTGAAATGTTCTGCCCACTTATCACATCTATGAACTGTATTACACATAAGTTCTAAGCATTGATACTTAAAAGTTCTTTTAAGTTGACTAGGTATTTTTAGTTTTTAGTAAAATATCAGTGAGTTGTAGTCCATCCCAAATATATATAGAAAAAGGCTATATACTCTAACATTAATCACCTGTCTCTATGTTGGATTGAAAAAAAAAGCTAGAATATTGTAGTTTACAATAAATAACTCGCGACACGCAAAACTTCACAAAATCAAAACACGTCGACCAGTTAGACGAAGACAAGCGGGAGTGGAGCATTACAGGGTGGCGCGGAGTAGCGGCGAGACGGTGAACTATGATCTCTTCGCCACGTGACGTGATAACATGATAGTGTAGTGTAAGCACAGCTCGCACAAACAACAACAGTCTTATCTTCCAACTTTGAACAATCCATTATATTTTAATTTAGTGCTTACAAATTTACGAGATAATACACATACAAGTGTGCAGATTGATTCGATTCAGTTAAAAACTGCAAATTCATATTGAGAAAATCCTCCCTTTTCCTTAGTTTTTTTTTCAAAATCCCCCCTCCCCAAATTTCGTCTGATGTCGCAACATGCGACATCAAAACATGCTGTGGGCACCCCTGTCTATAGGCATGAATCCGAACATAATTCCCACCTTGAAACCCAAGGGTTTCAATTAATTACAATGTTCAATAGCATAAACAATGCTACAACCTTTACATAAAGCTAGTAAAATCACACAAAATACATAATTATCAATATCTTTAAGAAATAACAATCAACCTAACAAATTAATTATTTTCTATAGGTAATACAAAATGTTAGAAATGGCTCTTTTATAAGTATTAGACAGTGTTTTTATCTTAACAACACGAATTTTTTTATGATCACCAAAATAAATTTTAACAATCCTACCCATAGGCCATTTATAACAAGGCAAATTATCTTCTATTAATAACACTAAATTACCTACTTTTACATTGTTTTTGTCAAACATCCATTTAGATCTCTGTTGTAATTGACAAATAATTACGATGTCAAAATTTCAACATATATTGAACAAGTCTAGTAATCTTTTGCCATCTCTTTAGATGACTCTCTTTCAAATTTGTCAAATAAGGCTCATTTAAGGAGGTTAAAGACCTATTTACTAAGAAGTGTGCAGAAGTAAGAACCTCAAAATCGTCCTCGTTTGCTGACAACAGACGAAGAGGTCGAGAATTAAAAATTCCCTCAATTTGCACAATTACTGTTAAAAACTCTTCATAAGTTAAATTTATTCCTTTAACAACTCTTTTTAGACGGTATTTAAATGACTTTATAGCTGCCTCCCAAAGACCACCAAAGTGTAGGGATCTTGGTGGAATAAATTTCCACTCAATGCCTTCTGCAGCTAAATATCCTGCTAACTTTTCATCTGATTTTCTAACCATTTCATGACGTTTTTTAATTTCTTTATTAGCTAATACAAAATTCTTAGCATTGTCTGAAAATAATTTCGCACACTTACCTCTTCGAGCCATGAATCCTTTTAAAGTTGTTATAAACGAATCAGAAGTCAAATCTGAAACAATTTCTATATGGACAGCTTTAAAACAAAAACATACAAAAACACAAATATAAATTTTCTGTAAAGCACCTCTACGCTGAGCTTTATTCTTGATATAAAATGGCCCACAGAAATTGACACCAGCACAATTAAAAGCAAAATTTGGAGACACTCTTTCCTTGGGCAAGTTGCCCATGATTTGAGTGGGCTTAATGGGTTGGGCTTTGAAACAAATGATACATTGATGAACAATCTTTTTACAGCTATTACGTCCACGTCCACTCAGAGGCCAGAATTTTCCTCTAACAAGATAGAGTAAAGAAGAAGCACCAACATGTAAATATTTGTTATGAAAATTTTCTATTATTATTAAAGTTAACTTTTGACCTTTTGGCAAAATTATCGGATGTTTTTTATTAAAGCTAAAACTACTATTACACAACCGTCCTCCGACTCTTAACAGTCCTTTAAAATCCAAGAAAGGATTCAATATTTTTAATTCACTACCAGGAGGCACACAGTGGTGTTTTTGGAGACTACTGATGTCTTTAGCAAATTCTTGGGTCTGGACGTCTTTAATTAAAAATGTCTCTGCATGATTCAACTCCTCAGCATCCAGTGGACCTGTTGTTTTCACTGCGCCTTTTAGGTTCTTGACAAACCTGAAAACATAACTTAAAACACAAATAATTTTAATATAATTGTTACTAATTTTTAACAGACACTCGAAAAAACTAGGATTAGTACAAATGGAAAAGTTTATCATAGGATCTTTATTCAGTTCTGAGTTCTTTGCAGTTCCTTTCACCTCAAGAAGATATTCACCATTTGAGACACCAGTATCGTCAGTGAAGCTTGGCCAGCTACTCGATGAAAGAAAAGACGGTCCATTCTACCAAATGTCCAATTGTTGAATTTTTGATGGAAAAACTCCTCGTGAAATTAAGTCCGCAGGATTCTCGAAAGTATTTACATAATGCCATT
>JAOUZG010009854.1:184819-197698 GCA_026289955.1 Argiope argentata
TGTAGATGGAGTTTTGATCCAAGCAAGCACCACGGCGGAGTCCGAATACAAGCGTACTCCATGAATGTTTAGTTGCAAGGATGACAGTATCTTTACAATAAGCTTGGAAAGTAAATCCGCAGCACACAGCTCCAAACGTGGGATGCTAACTTCTTTGATAGGAGCCACTCGAGATTTGCTGCATATGACACCTTAATCTCACCAGTATTTGATACAAATCTAATGTATACGGCACAACCATATCCATTTTTCGAAGCATCTCCGAAGCCTATCAGGTCTACATTCAGAACCTTGGAACATAACACATGACGTTGCACATTTAAAATTTTCAATTGATTCAATTCAGAAGTAAATTTTTTTCCCATTCTCTCCTTAAGTGTATGGGAACTTCATCGTCCCAACCAATCTTCAAAATTCATAACTTCTGCAAGAGTACCTTTGCTGTGGTTATTAAAGGTCCTAAGAGACCTAAAGGGTCGAACAATCTGGATAGGTCTGATAGCATTGTTCTCTTTGTTGCAAGACTCGCATTGTTTTGGACACTGAAACAAAATGTATCCGTTTCAGGATTGAATTGTAATCCTAGAGTTTTTAAAGTTACTGACTTAGGATTATCAAAATTGTGTTCTCTGTCCGACGTTGGACTTTTTGTAACAGAGCAGGATTATTTGAGCTTCACTTGTGAAACTCCTACCAGCTGATTTTAACAACTGTATTAGCTGGTTTTGTAATTCAATGGCAGAAGATAAATCCTCGGTACCACTGAATACATCATCGATGTAAAAATCGTTGACCAGAGCGGCAGCTAATGAATAATTGTTCTTCTCATTACAGCATAGTTGTTTTAGTACTCTGGTTGCCAAGTAAGGGGCACATTTGGTACCATAGGTAACAGTGAGCAACTTAAATACACGTAAATTTTCTTCTTCGAAATCTTTCCATAAAATACATTGTAAATTACACTGATCTGAATGTATCCAAATTTGACGATACATCTTTTTTATATCGGTGGTGAAAACTATAGAATGTTTTCGAAACCGTAACAAAATAGAGAACAAATTATCTTGGATCACAGATCCTGCATACAAATTATCATTAAGCGATTGTCCAGATGACGTTGCCTGTGATGCATTAAAAACAACGCGTAATTTTGTGCTACTACTTTCCGGCCTAAACACGCCATGATGAGGCATAATGTACTTTGCAGTTTCTCAGGTTGCCTCCATATGCCCCAAATTCTCATACTCGGATAAAAATTCCCGGTATAGTTTCATATACTCTGGTTCTCTCTTCAAACGTTGCCAAAGTGAATTTAATCTTTTGGTAGCAATGTGCTTTGACTCGCCTAAGCATGGAGAGTCTACCTTAAATGGCATTTTTAATACATAGCTCCCATCGTCATTCCTGAAATGTGTTTTCATGAAATGATCTTCACATATTAACCCTTCATCATTTTGCAATTTATGCCCCTTAATATCTTCGATTTCCTAAAATTTCCTCAAATTTGCATTCATATCTTCCATTATCAATCCACAATGAACAGAAGTTTCGTTTTCGATTGGGACACTTCCGGTCGCAACAAACCCAAACACAGTATTTTGAAAAAACGATATCTGTTCCCGGAAATTTAATTTGACCCGCTCCTAAAAGTTCATAGAATATCTGGGCACCAAATAAAATATCCACCTCTCTAGGATCATTGAAACTCGCATCTGCTAAATTGAAATTATCTAATTCTAGTGTATTAATGTCAAATTGTTTAGAGGGGATACTACCTGTTATATGCAGTACTACCAATAGCTCAATTATCCTTTCAAAACTTCTGTTAACGTTCGAAATTTTTGTTTTCACAATCCAATTAATAACAGAAGATGACTGATTTAGTCCAGACACCACTATGTTTCCTTTCTCTTTTTTCAGATTCAATTTATTAGCTAACCGTTTAGAAACGAAATGACTCATACTACCGACATCCAATAACGCACGTGCATTCATAAACATTCCTACATTATTCTAAATCATCACATTTGCCGTACTTAATAAAACGATTTTGTTTACATTTGAATTGGTAGCTGGGAATGAATGCGTCCTGTTCGTCGGGGACTCATTTATCAATTGCAAAGAATCATTACTAGGATTTTCATTCCGCGGAACGAATACACTTATCATAGATTTAATCCTGCGTTAGCTATCTTTGCATGGTTTTCATTTTCATTTAGAGTATTTCCCAAATGCAAAAGAGTGTTATGTCGTTTTTTGCAAATGGAACAGTTAAATTTTGAATAGCAGTTGGAAATTTTATGGTGCTTTAAACAATTAAAACATAATTGCTTTTTTTAATGACCTCTATTCTTTCATTAACTAGAATGTTTCAGAACACAGGACATACATTTAGGGAGTGATTATCATTAGATTTACAAATAACACATTTCGGAGTTTTAACTTCCGATACAAATGCTTTTTGTGGACTGTATTCTTTACGATATTTTTGCGAATGGTTTAGAACTTGTGGACGTGTAAAAACATTACTATCGGTTCTGAATTTTGACGATAAATAAATATCGCAATGCTTGGCCAATTCCGATGGCACATACCAACCCTTGTTTCACACCAATATGAATTTGTAGTTCTCGACCTAATGAGTCAAATATTCTATCCGAAACCATGAGTTCACAAACTCCCTTGAAATCATTTACGTTTCTTAATTGACAATAATAATCAAACGACGCACTAAGTCGCGATGTAAAAATAATATAGCTTTCGTTTGGACGTTTTTTCGCATTACGGAAATTATTTAAAACTTTTTGTGGGGCAGATTGGAATTCTTTTAACACTAATTCCTTTGATTTGTCATAATTACACAATTCATCCTCACTTAAATATATCATTAAATTGGTAACCTTCTCGCCTAAGATATTTAATAGGATCTCTGACTTGAATTGTTCCGGAACATTTTTGGTTTTAAAAGCTCTTTCAAGCGATTGGATAAATAAATTATACGACCCTGCTCACGTGGATCGAATTCACGATTGTTCTGCATTCAGTAAGTATAATACATTAAAATATAAATGAAGATTTTCTCGTACATTTTGCTTTTCAGAATACAGCTGGAAGGGTATTGTTTTTAAGACCGAACATGAAGTAATCCAAATAACAGGACGAGATTCATTTTAATAATAATAATTATTATTATATCAAATTTCGTTAAATTATTACTTATAATTTCACAAGCTGAATTTAAAAGTTTAAAAAATCGTTTTATTGACAGTTGATGTTCGTCTCAAACAGCTGGTAGGATAGCATTTTTGCAGTAAACAAAACTAAAAATTCCTATGATATTTTAAGCAATATATTATATTAAAAATATGACATTTGCAGGTATTTAAGATCTTAAAAAATTAGTTTTATCCAAGTTTTGAAGAATCCTGAAGATTATCTTAATGGATTTTTTTCCACGGTTAAGAGCAATACATTTCCAAATTTTACAATTATTCCAAATTTTTTAATCGTTCAGATAAAACTACGCATTATAATTCAGCGTTACTCGGTCAATTAAGCCTGAAACGAGGGGTTCCTCATTACTCACAGGACGTCAAATACAAATGGCATTTTCATGTCGCGTTTACAATTATTTGATAAATATAGGTTCTTGATTGAGAGTCCAGTTCGCTCAAACAAACCTGAAAACTAAATGTCATAGTAAAGTAAAATTTAATTCCTAAAATTTTCTACCATTGCAAAATATGCATTTCTACAATACTGATACATTTAAAAGTTAAACTATTTCATTTAATAAAATTTAATTTTTTTTTCAGTTTTAAAATATGGTAAAAGTATTACTCATAATAAATTTTTTTAAAGAAAATGCATACGCAGTATGTATGTACAAGAAGTAACGCTATACAACAAGACACTGAAAATATGCAATACAAGCGATATTTTCCTGAATCCCTTTTTGTAAAGTTTAAATTTGCAGTTGAATACTAAAATGATTGATTTTTGGTTCAAACAATTAATAAATGGACTGCCTTAATGCTTAAAAACACAAGGATGAAACTTGTATATTTGCACCATTTCTGTAAACAAAGAATTATCAGCATATCAATTAGTAATAAAAATATGACGACAATGCCGGCATGAAAAATTCTAATAATAATTAAGATTTCACATACATCATGTCGCTTGGAAATGTTCAGGTGTGTGATCTTTTGATTTGAAAGCATAGCCACTACAAAACCGATTGACATTGTCACTTGCATGGCAGTCAAACATAAATTGGTAAAATGGAAACATCAAAATATATACAGATTACAAGAATAAGCGTTTTGTAAAAAAAAAGTTTTTTTTTACCCCATTAAAATTTTTTTTTCACTTTCATTCTTTTTCAACTCTTTTTTCAGTTTTTAATTTTTTAAACTTTTTTCCCCTTTTTCCCTTTTTTTTAATTTTTTTCCAACATTTTTGTATTTGTTTATTTTTTGTTATAATTTTTGTTTAACAAATGTAAACGAAATTTACAATAATAGAAAAACATTCACTTCAATAACAGATTTTCCACAAAGAAATTATTATAATTCAACCCCATTTTGCATAATTTTTTATCTCATATTTGAACCACCATTATGCAAACCATTGTAAATAAATAGTAAGAAAACATTGCAAATATTAACTTGTCAGCTTAGTTATTTAAAATTAACTTTTTGAAGAAATAATGAAATCAAAAGTCGTTAATAAAAACTCTTAAATAAATCTGAACTAAAAAAATACAAAATTTTCACTATGCACAAGCTCCTTTTACTATTAAAAAGTAACAAGTATTTAAATCAATCTATTAAAAATTCAAATGAATAAAAAAATTAATAATGTTAATAATCATCATGCAATACAGGGTTAATGTACAAATTTTAGTATTAAATAATATTGCATTAATCTGAACACAAACATTACCATTTACAATAAAAAGGGAAATGCAGCCCTTAAGTCTACTAAGTTGAATGAACCCACATTTTATCGTCCCTCTATTAAAAGGGGAAAGCTTTTTATATGGAGACATATTGGTGCTACTAGAAATAGGACACGAGGGTTCCAAGGCCAATGTGGAACCATTTCAATATAGCATCCCTTCCTACAACATATTGCACTAGATAGGTTTTTTTATATTTATTTCCCTGTGCCTATCACAGTCTATGCAAGTAAATAGAATTAATTTTGCTAATTAATTCACAGTTATCATCTAACAAGGAAACTTACTTTATTACCTTTCAATTGATTTTTGATAAACTGGTATATCAGCAATCTAATTCAGCTTTATCGACCATTTATTTTTTGATCGACTCCTATTATATAGAATTGGTTCAAACAGCATATTTAGCTATGTTGCAAGAATTATATTATTCAACTGAAAAATGGTGACTCGTTATATATATTGAACTTATGAAATGCTGCACATTCCAGCTTCTATATTTGTATAATATATTAGTTCAATATTACTTCTGTTTCAATTATTAATTGAAAAACGTAGTGGTTTTCTTGGGGGGAAAAGATATTTATTTTCTATGTTCAGAATGTCAATAACAGACTGCAATATTGTGAATATTCTGAACAACTTTTTATCAAAAAAGAGCATTATATTAATCTTTCAAAATATACTGAGGACGCTATAAGTGTGAACATGAAACTCTTTATATGATTTTTTAACTAGAAAAGGAAATCCTAATTTAAAGAAAAACAGTATTAAAAAAAACTTGTATCCTCCTAAACGTTTATAGGCAGTTACATTTTAATAACTTTATGTAACTGAATAGAATCTCACACTTGTCATAAGAAAATTGAATTTAAATAGTTATGTGTTAAAAAAATACCATTATAAAATATAATTCTTTGCAACTTTTAATAGTTAACATATGTTATTTTCAAATAATACTAATTGAAATAATAAAAAAACTTCATCAAATGAAAATATTTTTATATTTACAATTGTGTCATAATTTATGTATGATTAATTTGAACAAAAGAACTTACATTTACCAATAAAATATGAATTGAAACACAGTTTTATTTTAAACATTAAGACAGTTCATATTTTTATAGCTTGTTTATTAAGTTATCTGTTAAGTAATAAAACTACATTTGTTTTATTTATCAAGGAGTGGATAATAACTTGTAACAATAAATTTAGAAATATAACTTGTAACAATAAATTTAGAAATTTAGAAATATATTATAATATTGTAAGGTAAATCTCAATCAAACGTTAATAAATCAGAATCCATATAGTAAGAAAATTGTGTCTTGAATAAAGGCCTAACTTGACATGCAATGAATGTTACCAAACCATTTCTATTATATGCCATTTCTATTTTCACACTGTGGTTTAATTAGAAACATTAGTACACATTTAGTACTTTATAAAATTATTTTTCTAAATTTATGCAAAATTTTAGTAATTTTTAAAAAAATAAAGATGAACCTAGATCATGTTTGGTTTATATGTCTTCTGCTCTTAAAACTTATTATTTAAATTCAGTAAGTTATTTCATTCCTGTTAGTTTATCACTTTTAAAAAAGTTTAACATGCATTTACTTAGAACTACAAAGCACGATAACATAATGACAAAAAAAAAAAATCAACATGTATGAAAAAGATAATGATTTGTTTTATTTCGGAATTACGAAACTAAAATATCTATACAATACCCCTTCAATCATTATGTATAAAATGCAACACAAGATTATACCAACATCGTGCTCTGCCAAAACACGATTCAACTGAACGGGGAAAAGTGTTGTGATACAACTCAACATTTAAAAGACAACGCTTATCCCAGGTGCCCCTCTCGGCCGAGCGTTCCTACCTGCGAAAAGTACAGTTACTGTTGGATTCGTCCATCCCACAGGGATATACGTCGCGATTGAGACGCTAGTAATGAAACTAGCGCGGTGAGGGAAATCTCACGAAAAGCTCGAAGAACGATGGTGACGGGGCGCGTAGTGGGACAGATGCGTACACTCGGTGTGCGTACCAGTCGTAAAACTGTCAATCAAAGGTCTTGTTTCCAAGGCGGTTTTGTTACTGTAAAGGATCACTTCTAGAAGAGGTTGCAACATTTTAAACGTTATCTTAAAAGTGCCAGATTTGGCGAAAGTTAGCATTGTGTTTAATTCCATTTGGAATACTTAATGACTTATTGTTTAATACGGTTTCGTGCATTTTAAAACAATCTGAATAGTTTCCGTTTTGTTTTCTATAAAACATGAATTGCCTTTAGATGATTTTATTCAAAAATGTATGATAAAAATCAATGAATTTCTTCTCATATGAATACTGCATCCACTTCTAAAAATAATCTAGATTTTAGAAAATGCATTACTTTACATAAATATAACGATTTGCATTAAACGAAAGAGCTTTGTTTTCATTAGTTTTGATTTTGTTTCTTCTTGATTCATTTGTTTAATTCAATAAGTTCAAACATTGAAATCCATGTTATTTAAATATAAGTTGTTTCTTATGTTTGAAGTATAAATAAATGAGGTTAATATAATTGAATTGATTTGTAAGATAATTAAATACAAATACAATTCTTGGTATACCGTAAGTATTAAGAAATACTTTGATGCACGGATGTTAAGTTATCATGTTATATGCTTTTAAAATAGAAGCTTTACAGTGGAAGCGCCATTACAAATTTAAAATGTTCTGTTTGTCATCGTAGATTTAATTTCAAGGTTGTATCAATTTTTTTAAAATATGTAATCTGATAAAGATAAATTATTTGTTCATTATATAACTTTTCCTTTTTCATATGAGGTATCTGTAGGAGATGTTAGCTGAATTCAAATTTAATTTTCTTTTAGATGCACTATTTAGTACTCCATAACCCAAATCTACTGCTGAAAAATAAACAGAATAAAAAGCGATTTTTACATAACTATATGCATTATATATTCTTCAGAAATTTAGAAAAAATATTCAATTATTTCAGATTTTTAAAAAATTTAGAGCCGTTTTAAACTTTCTAGGGACCCACATGAAATGCAAATCTTGAAACCCTTTTATCCTCCATAGATTTATTTCAATGTTGTTACCTTTTTTAAAATCTGTACTTTGATAAAGACAAATTAACTTTACGTTAAAATAACACTTTACGTTAAAATAAGGAAAAATCTATAAAAGATGTTTGCTGAATTAAAATTTAATTTTTTCAGATGAATTACATATTAAAACATAACCCAAATCTACTATTGACAAATAGAATAAAACATGATTTTTACTCTTCAACAATATACATCTACACTTCTATTGTAAATTTCTTCTGTTTCACTATGCTTTTATTCCATATTTCAAACAATGTAATTACTTCCAATTTCAGAAAGGTTCACGATTTTTTAAAGCTTTCGGAGACCCCGATACAATAAAAATCTCAAAGGCCCTTTTTCCCTCCAAATTTTTTATCTCTTTTAATTCAATTTTTATTCAACAGTTTTAAATAGCAAATTTTGCAAAACAGCAGGAGCAAATCCCTTTGTAAAAAGTCAATTTCAATATTTTACATATAAAAAAGTGCACATTTAAAATGAAAAATTAATATATAAAAAATATTAAAACAGTAAAATATTAAAAACAGAAGACAACTCCTCTAATACACTCTAAATAATACTGTAAAAAGAAGGAACATTTTTCTAAAACTGAAACTCCAATTTTTTTAGAATTATAAAATAGCATAATAAATACATTTTAAGTGTAATTAGGGATATTTCTAGAATTTAATTTCAAAAATATATTGAATCAGTACTTGATTTTGACTCGAATAAATTTGATTGCACGGCTCTCTGTCATTAAATGAAAGTATAAAACTAAACAGCTTTCGAAAACTGCTAAACGTTTTAAAGATCTTAGGGACTCCTTGGCAGTTGTCATCTTTGCTTACTTAATAACCTTTGCCTAAATACCTTTTTTCTCTCTTTTGATTAGAATTATTTAAATAATCTCTTTGGACTGTTGACATTACTGCTTCCTTATTGTAGATTCAAATCTCTTGGAAATTTAATTATATGTATCAGAAATAACTTTAAGGCCTTGTTCCGATGTTGCCATTAATTCGTAAGGCAATTATTTTTCGTGAAAAAAATGCGCATAGTTCAGATATTTTGTCATATAAAAAATCTTGTTGGTTCGCAATGAACCCATAGTTTGCAGAAGTCCAGTTCAGATCAGTATAATATTTCAAGAGCACACGGATTTAGAAAATTAGTTTCTTTATTAAAAGAAATAAAGTCAGATTTTTGTCATTGCATTGCAAGAGAAATTATTGCTGTAGCATCAAAAAAGTTTTTTAAAAAATGTTTTATTTTTCATTATTATAAAAGTGAACATTCATTTCTATTTCTGTAATTTACTATCTATTATAACACATGGAATCTTGATTAACTCTTAAGTATATTTGCGTTATAAAAATTTGTAAATTTTAATGAAAATGAAATAATTTGCTATTAATATACTGTTAAATAAAAAAAATTGCACCTTTGGCCATCCTGTTAGTAAGCTAGGATTAATGATTGATGAAAATTTCAATTGTCCTCACCAAAAAACGTTCTTAAATTTAAAATTTTGATATATATATTAAGTATTAAAAAATAATACGGTAAAAAATTTGATATCATTAAATTTTTTAAAATTTAAAAATGTTGTAAAAATTATTTTTATTGTAAAATTTTAGAAAGGTATCATGGAAAAAAGTCAACATTTCTGTTAATTTTTCGTTCGTTAAAATTTCAAAAAAAAATATATATATTCTTTTCTGGTCTGATTTGTACAGAGCCATAACATGCACACAAACACAAAAGTTTTTTCTTTGTGTTTAAGCTTCAAAATTCAGTTAAAAGGCCAATACTTTTCCTCGCCAAATACTCTTGCCAACAAACATCATAAGTTTTAATAAACCTAGACTAATTACTTCCTTCTCCCGTTCTTTACTAGGAGCTACGCATGATTTATTGGACTTTTACGACCTGTACGTAAACCAGTTGTACGCATCTGTCATACAACCGACGGGGCGGAGCAAGAAGTCGAATCGAGACGTTGATCAGAGGGGTGGGACTCCCTCAACACTGAACATGCACAGTTAAGTAATTGCATTAAAACATTCACGAGTGCATAACTGTACATTCTTAAATACAATTTCATTACAAAAACATACAAATCCATGATTACAATATTCAGAATTCGAAACCTTTGCATTTTGAAAGTGATTTCTTATAGTCTCCTATCTCACAAATGTCACAGTTAATATTACATTTAACTTAAACTTTTAACAAATTGTTTTTATCGAATACAATCCACCTTAAATATAAACGCTTCACACTCAATAACTATAACGGCCGTTCGTTCATTTTCTTTTAAATATTTAAGATGAAAAAAATATAACCCGTTTAAATTAGTATTCTTTCCACTCATTTCCCCCCTTCAAACACAATATTTAAAAAAAGTACATTTTTTAAAATTACAGTCTAAAAACAGATTGTTTTAGAATTGAAATCCGAGTAACAAATTCTGTTTAAAATTAATGAATGTGGTCGAAATTCATGTAAATTTAAAAATGTTGCGACAAATGGATGTGATTATTTTGCGCGAATTTGGTTTTCTACATCTTCCGAGTCTGAGCCATGACCACTGGCGAAACACGCGGCATATCTTCGATTCTACGAATATGAAGTGAAAAGAGGACGAAAACTTTGTTTCCGAGACGTTTTAACAAGTTAGGGTCATTTCACTCTCAGATTCCCGAGGTAGTGCGCACAAGTCAATAGGCTGCGTGAGATTTAGTCACTTCAGAATACGACACGAATCTACATTTTAGATATTAAAGCTGCACACCAAACTGTTTATGTGAGGCAGTGACCGTGCTAATTCGGTTTTACAAACTTTCACGTATGGATTTGGTCAATAAATCTATATTACTATTAAATGTGAAAGTTTGAATGATGTTAGTCAATCTTACTAGAACAGCTGAACAAAATTGAATGAAATTTAGCACAAGGATAGATTATAGTCTAGAATAAGACATAGGCTACTATTTATTCCGGTTAATTGAGTGGTTCATTTTATTAATTAAAAACTGATTTTCCCTCTAAAAATCTTTATTTCCCACCCCACATTTTCCACCGCCAAATGAGTAAGACTTCAGTTTGTTTTCCATCCACGTTAATGAGGTTAGGCTAAACATGCTTTCGATAGATTTTAAACGATTCTATTTTTCTTAGTATTTGATGCATTTAAAATTAAACACTGTTCATTAATCGATTTTTTGGTTTCATTTTGAAATACTTTTGACTTTAACTTAGTATTAACTTACCCCAAGGGGCATAGAAAATTCCAATCATTTGCGTTGCCCCAACTGACGTTGGAAATTCAGACATGTGCAGTGTGTTGTAATTGCTGACGACTGTATTTTCCTCTTAATCAAAAGTTTAAGAATTATGTGTATAATATTGCTGTAGCTATCTCAATCCCGACCTATAAATAAAATAGACTTGATTTGCTGTTTTGCTTTATTTCATGTACACACTGCAAATTAATTGTTTTTAGGTCAGTTGTGTGATTTTTCATACTTTAGAAGACGCGAGTGAAGGTTGGTTTTCCATATTCCTGTGAAAGTACCGACTGACCGACCGACCTATCGTCATACGGAGAATCAATTTTTTGTCTGGTGCGGCTTAACATTTGATAAGTATCGATAATTTAGAAGTCTAACTTCATCTGTCCATTTTATTTGATTTTATCAAACTCACCTCATTTTATAGCAACCAAGTTAATTTATACTCGATTGTCTGGACGAAGACTTTTAAAAAATCGTCAGTCGTAAAGATCACGCACGAAATTTCAACTGTCTAGTCATAGGCGATTTTCAGTTATCGTATACACAAATGGACATTTTCACAAACTTCAGACTCAGCAAGAAGAAATCCGTTGAAGGTTGGTTGAGTTGATTTGATTTGATTTCAATGGCGCAATATCCAAAAGTAGGCTATACTGCGCCAAACATACGGTTTGAGGAATACCACGTGAGAGGAAATCCATTGAAATCCCCAGTTTGTATTTTTTACTGTTATATATTCTTAGAAAAATTATTCTATATACTTAAAATACTTTTGAACGAGAGAAAGAAAAAAGCAGAGAATTCTCATAAGGCGCGACTAAAGAATATCGATTAGTTCTTAAACAATTTGGGGCCAGTTTTTATATTAGTTTATGAAACCAAGATTTTGAATCTTTAAATTTTATATCAGATAAATAATCGCTTCATAAAAGACTAAAACAAAAACTAATGTCTTTATGAAACCGCAGAGATAAATCAAACAAAATATTTACAATTTATATTATTCAATTATATTTTCTAATTAAGCTGCTAAATTTGAATTATATATATATATATATATATTGTTACGTTTTTAGCGTATCGGGTTTGGATTGAATGGACTTTGTATGAGGACAGCACAAACAAATTTATTTACAGCTATTTACAGTTATATACAGGATGACTTGGGAAAAGTAAAACTTCAGAAAACACAGTCCAGCAATAATCAGTCACTTACAGCGTAAATACAAGTCTTACGCACAATAAACACGGTTTGCAAAACAGCTATAGTATAGCACAGCAACAGTCAATCACAGCAAGCTCAATAACACAGCGTTAACAGCAAACGCAAACACAGCTCAAGCGAAAAGCTACAAGTAAGCGAAACGCTTCTCTTCTCAAAGAGCGAGATCCACTTTGAGCGATCGACTGCCAGGAAGAGGCAACCCACCTCTTATATAGTCGGGCGAAAGCGTGGCCGTGCTACGGCGGAAGTTCCGAGAGGCTTCCGCGGTAAGGGAGA
>JAOUZG010009862.1:0-10060 GCA_026289955.1 Argiope argentata
ATGTGGAAATCTAGAAGAGCTGGAAAAACCGTAGATAGTAATTTTTTCCCGTATCTTATAACTTTTCAATATTTACCATATGAAGTGCAAATTAATTTAAGTAGAAATCTAGAAGAGCTGGAAAAACAGTAAATAGTAATTTTTTCTCGCATCTTATAACTTTTCTATTTATTACTAGATGAAACACAGTCTTATTTGAGTAGAAATTTGATACCTAATTGGCCAATGGGAAGAACTTTTTTTTACACGATGCGCCAAAGGTCTCCGGATCTTACGATCTGTAGTTTCTGTCCCAGGGCCAAATTAAAGCATTATGCATTGGATTGAGAAAAAAAGAAATGTTTTTTCGAGTCATTGTATCACGAAAAAGTTGCCAATGAAGAAAAAAAATCAATAAAATTGATTCATTTCTTCTTTATCACGAGCCTAAAATGGGTAATTTTCTCAAATATAAATTTTTGTAAATTAAAATTTTTTTGATATTTATTTATAGCATCAACTTTTATGAATTGAACTGGCTAAGAGTGATGAAACTCTTTTATAAAGTTTCGTCCATATTTTCTGGTCACATACCTTTTCAATAAGAATAAAAACAAGCGGAATTGTCTCCACAAAACTTCCTTGCATCCTTATTAATAAATACATGCCAGAGAACACCTTGTAAGCACAGATATCATTCGTATTATTAGCTTCTAAAATTCATGGTTGATTTAATCTAAATTTTTTATTTATCGAATCACCGAGTAAAAAAGCTATGTAAATAAGTAAGAACTTTTTTTCTACATTCTTCTAAATCTTTTCTTGAGGGACATTTTATTATCTCTTTTTATTATTATCATCGTAGACTGGAATCAAAAGAACTACTTAACTGTCAACATTCGCTTACTCTAAACCAAATTTCAGAAGTAAATATTGAATTATGTTGACGTTGTTTCTTATGGCACTTACGACAAGTTCATTGAGGTAGTCAACGATTTAAGCCTAAATAGCGTCTTTTGCTTTGCAGTAGCGCCATCTAGGGTCAAAAGTACGACTTTTGCTACTCATTCATTACATTCGCTTGCACAACCCCTTTTTACAGGAGGCATATTTACTCAGATAGATCACAGAAGAAACATCACCATGTCCGAACAGGGACTCGAAACTGGGACATACAGATCATGGGGAAGACACACTACCCCCATGCCAGGATACCGGCATTGTTGAGTTATACTTAACATTTAGCATGTACAAATAATAACCTATATTCTACCATATATCTCACATATATTTTCTTTAAAAGAATTTTTTGAACCAATCAGAATTGACCTTCTGTTTATTAAGTGTCATAATTTTATTATTCCTCCAAAGTTTCTCTAATTCAATGAACTTATTATTTGAAAATTGAATGCTAACATTTATCCATTAAGTAAAAATATAAACCGCAATTTAAAGTTTCTGCACGAGCCTCTAAAAAATAAGCTTTTAATAACGAGTTGTCATCACATTTACAAAAGCTCTGATTTTAAAAAAAATAAATTAATGCCCACAGCAAATAAAACCCAGAAAAATTTAATTTTGAGCACGTGATTATATGAAATGAAATAAATAGGAAATGGGATATTTTTTTAAACAATCAATGCAAGACAAAGTTTTTTTTAGATCGTTTGCATTTCTAAAGTGACTCATTCAATGAAGCGATTAAAATGAATAAAAATATATTTGAACTTGCACGAGCACGTGGTGCTTGGCCGTTCAAGAAATGATGTTCTGACATGATGCATTGAAATATGCACAGCAGATTTCATTTTAATCTTTTTTTATCAAATGTGAAACAACAGTGCATATTAAAATAATCATTTTCTGCTGTTACAGTGGAAATTTATTTACTTACAATAAAGAATTTAAAAAAATAAACCATCCGCTTCAGACACAAAAAAATTTATGAGCTTTGAAATTACATAATTTTGATGATTACATAATATTTTGAAAGGATTATTATCTCAAAAGCAAAAATGAATGATTAATACATCTAACTGGATTATTTCTCAATTATTCAAGTAAAGCACCAAATGTCAGAGCTCATCATGTTCAAGTGAATATTTTTTAATGTCTGGAGGGAATACATTAGATTCAATTACAATTTTCTTATTTTTACTTTATAATTACCTTTAAAATGAAAGAGGAAATTTTATTTTCTTGTCTGTGGAATTGTTTAAAAGAATTTTTTTTCAATCGTCTACGCGATAGATGGTTTAAAAATAATTAATAATAATTGAAAATGTTTTTAGAAGAAAGAATTTTCTTGTTTATAATTTTTTTATAAAATCGAATCTAGAGATTATAGTTTTCTTCTTAGAAGTATGGAGATTAATGATGAAAATTGATGATTAATGATGATTGAGATATCGACGAAAAGGAGATTTCAGAAAATATTTTGAAGAAAACTTAAATGTATCAATTAAAATACGATGTTACTTTATTTATTCAGCAAAATTAAAAAAGTAATATGATTTAAAGTTTAAAAGTTTTGGTTAAGTTTCTGCATGTATAATAAAATGCTTGGATATGTATTATTTCTAGTTAATTTTACATGTCCTATCTATGTCATAAATGCTTTATTTTCAATTTTTGAAAATTACTTCTACGAAAGTGAGTTATATTTAAATATTAGAAATTCGTTAATTTGATATTTTAGATGGGTGTAACTAACGCTGTCTTTGATTCATATATAAAAATTTATTTTGTTTTCAAGATTACAAAAATAATCAGAATCTTTTTAAAGTATTGGCGGTTATTGAAAAAAAAATTAGTGTTTGCACACTTGTTGATAAAATATTTAAAACTAGATTTCTCCTTCGATAGAGATGTTTAAAATTATATAAACAAATAAAATAGAAACATATTTAGAGATAAATCTGCATACCAAGTTTCAGTGAAACAGCCTTTTCCATCTTTGAATATGGTGTTCACATGTTTGCGAATAAAAAGACTTTTTACCTGCAGATTTTTCCTTTAAATTTTAATAGAAAGTTACAAATTTAGTGTTAAAATTGCATTCCAAATCTTATAATTCTAGTACAGAGTTATCCCGATATAATTTTTAAAAAAGTACTTTTGTCAATTCAAAAGGTTTTGTGAAAATTTGTCAAAATTTGCAAGTAGAATTTGTTGATTATTATCATATTATCCAATTGTTTATCTGATTTACGAATATATATAATTTGAGTGTTAAATCTGTTCGTGGTCGCAAAGTCCTCCATATCGAGAGTAATACCACTGGAGGTACTGGATCAGAGATGATCGTTCTCTGTTCCAGATCTAAATTGCGATCTGAGATGTATGAATGAATATGCCTGAATTAAGTCTTCTTCTCTAAAATAGGTTTTGACGTGTATGTAGCTAAGACTCTTGGACCTAATTGGCGCTACTCGCAACGCTCCTTTCGGATTAAATCTGCTCCTTTCGGTAAAGACGCTCCTTTTGGCTTAAATCTGCTGCTGTATCAGCAGGGAGCTTGCCCATGGCAAGTGCCATTAATAACAACAACAACAACAATTGTTATTTGCGATCACATCTACTATCTAGTATATCTTAAACAGTAAAATCTATGAAACAATAGCAAATGTTAACTATTCCAATTTTAAAAATCCATCAATCATTTTTTTGGTAAACTATAAAATGAATCATAATGCTAAATATTTATGAAATAAAATATGCATTAGTTATAAAATCATACTGTTCATTCATACTAAATTCTGAAAATGAATTTTTTTGTAATTTTTCATTAATACATCAATAGTAAATCTACTATTTCCACAACATTACATTTTGAATGCTAACTGAAATAGCGTTTATATTTCAATAATAAATAAATATGTAATTAATTTTATTTATAATAAAGATGATGGTGCATTTGTGTGATGGCGTTTTATAGATAAGACAGTTCGACCTAGAGCTTATATTATATTTTGCTTATATTATATTAAAAATTATATTATAGTTTGACAATTTTTAATAATAATTTCCAAAAACCTTAAGCAATTGAAAATTATTTTTACTTTATTTCAAAATAAAAATAAGATATCCTTTTAACGATTCATTTTTTGGCCATTTAATTATTTTTTTTATAATTAGTCAATTTTAAAAATATAGTAAACATATTTCACAACTAGAATCGTAAGAGTTCTGGACGAATATTAAATTTATCGTAAAAAAATAGTTGAAAAACATTAGCATTTTGGAAGAACACGAAAGTCGTCGATAAGAGGCACCATTAAAATCAAAGTAATGGAGGCTTAGATGGAGTACGCGATCTCATTGGTTCATAATCTCTGGCGCTTTACAGATATCTAAAAATATTTTGATTTTACCTAATAATCGAAGAGATTAGAAAGTTTGTATTTAGATTATACATAGTCTAAAATAGAATTAATATATTTATTATGTAAAATCTCTCTCTATATATAAAATTACATATTCTCCTTATGTACATTTGCATTATATAGTCTTTAGAATCAAGATTATTAAAGATATTGATAATAATTAAAGAAATTGTAGATATTTTTCAATTTCTGTTTCATTACGAATGGCTATCCTATTCCAAACACAAATCAAAATTACCGGCAAAGTAGATTTCGGGAAAACAAGAAAAATATTAACTTAATTGGTGTAATTATATAGAAAAGGTTTAAATTTATATTTTAAATACCATTAACGCGAGCAAAAAGACCATAATTTTAAATTGTTCTTGATTAGAAATTAGGTAACATTGTTAAAAAGCTAGAAATACCAAAGAACATTAATTTTTTAGGAAATTTAAGAAAGTTGACAGAAATTAAAGGAAATGCATTGTAAAATGAAGAAAATGGACTAAGATATCTAAAACTATATGAATTATATATATATAAAAATTTTAAGATTAAAAAAATGAAATCTATGGTCATAAATTTCAAGTTATCATGTGAGAACATTATTATTTTTAAGTGATTATTTGTCTTGATTAATTTAAGCCATTAACCATTTTAAACCGGTTTGAAAAAAATTACGAGACTTCTTTCTCTCTCAAATGATAGTTTTTTTAAACTTTCATGTTCGACCTTTCTAGCTGGCAAACCAAGTTTTGGAGCTCGACCGATTTTAAGATTGAAAAAACCAGTAATTTCGACGAAAAGTTCAGTATTACTGGAAGTCATTATATATGAGGTAAAATCCAAAGAACGTAATGCAGACTGCTATTAAAATTATATTCTAAATTATACAGTGTTTTGATAAATACAATAAGTAAGAATGTGCTTATAATATCATAAAATAAATATAAGTCGCGTTTTATAAAAGTGCGATAGTTAACTAAAAGAGAATATAAAAAAAGAAGAAAAAGAAACGATAATATTTTGAACTCGAGATTAATTATTTAAATCGTAAACACACTGGAAGATGATGTCATTTCATACAATTGACAAACAAAAAGCAATTGATAGTAAATTTAGTTAAATATCTTAAACAATATTGGTAAAACAAACCTCAAATGTCAGAGTTTAGGTGACTCATTTTTTACCAATGAAAAAACGAATATTTCTTTCTTCAAATTTCGGAGACACCGAAACAATATCACGGTCTCTCATGATAAAATATTTTACTATAAATGCTATGAAGACCAAGTTGTATAAAATATCTAAGAAAAATTTAGCTACCTTTAATTCCGGTTAACAATGTGTTTGCCGAAGGTGGATAGGTTTAATATAGAATATTATTAAAATTGAATATATAACAGCATTAAAGGATTCAATTACACTAACATAAATCTTTTACAATAAAATCAAAATATACCTGGTTAATGCTATACTATAAAATGTGCTCTCCATAAACAAATTATTCTTTATATAATAGTTTATTTAAACTTTACATTTCAATGAAATCACTTTAATATCTTAACGTCTATAATAAAGACGTTCAAATTTCTATTCAGTGGATACTAGAAAAAACAAAATAAATAAACCCATTCGATATTATATCCTTAAGCAACTTAATTTAATATGACACATAAAAAAGATGATTTAATACAGTGCATTAAGAGTTCTACATAAATCTTTAAATTATCGTTTGAAAGCAAATTTCAGATAAATTGCCTAACAAAGAATACAAAAAAAAAGCTTTCACGAATAATTTGTTTCCAATAACATGATTTAGAATAGCTTTAGGTCATATTTTTCTGGCAAGAAAGTTGAGCCATTTTTCTTTGAAGATGTTTAGAAAGCTACAGGAAATTTACTTCGCTTTCTTGGAAGGAAAACATTTTTATTTTAAAAATCGATGCCGGTATAGCGGATAAAAGTATTGTTTATACTTGTGAATATAATTGATCTAAGGTTTTCTGCAAGAAGTATTCTATTAAGGGCTATATTTTAAGTATCATAATATATGTAAAAGTGTTATACTCATAAATTATGCTTGATCGACACTAAATCCAGTATTTTAAATTAAAAATAAGTGTAGAAATCAATATACGTACCATAGAAAATCTAAGTTTTAATTTTTAAAAGAGATTTTAAAATAATCCATTTATTTATTAGTGTTGAATTTATCATATTTTAAACTGAGGCTGTATTTTAATATCATAATTTTTTGACATAATAATATTACTGGCATATTAATTTAATTCTTAATCCAAAAGATTACAATAAAATACCATGAATAATTGGGTCAACGATTATAGTTGCTCTGTTGTTGTGAAGGATTTTTAATTAAATATTGTAATTTATCAGAAGGTTGCAGAATTGGAAACTGAAGATATTTCATATTCTCGTTGAAAAGAAATACGAATATAGCTTTTTAAAAACAAACTAAAAAACTTATTATTTATGGATTTGATAAATTCAGTTTTTAGTTTGAAAACAAATTTTAAAAAATTGAAATGAAATATTCGGTATTTAATTTCAAGTTATCGCGTGAGAACATTATTATTTTTAAGTCACTATTTATCTTAATTAGTTTAAGTCGTTAACCAGTTTAAACTGGATTAAAAATTCAAGAGAATTTTCTATCCCCCCTATCTTTATAATAATACTTTGTTTAAACTTTCATTTTCAATATTTCTAGCTGGTAAACAATGTTTTGGAGCTCGACCGATTTTTAAATGAAATAACAGTTATGATGTCATAGTTCTTCGTCAGCTTTTTAAAAAAAGCATCTGTCAAAGAACCGTATGTAATAATAAAGCAAGACTGGTAAAAGCATCTTCTAATAAAGCAATACTTTTAAAAACTCACCTTCCGTCAATATTAATATTCCAATATTAATGCAATACTGGTAAAAGCAAGTAAAAATATTATTTGCCCGTAAATTTTAGATGACATCAAAACTACGTAACTAAACCAAAATCGTGTTTCCACATGATAATATAAAACCAAACGATAAAAAGCTCCAAGAATAACCTTTGTCCAATAATATGGTACAAAATAGTGGAAATTGATTTTTTCTGGATATATTGTGAAATAATTTTTTATTATAGATATATAAATAGCCTTGTGGTATTAATTTTTATTGTCTGGATTAAAATTTCTTCTTCTTGAAATCGATAATCGATGTTTTTAGATGATACTAATATCCGCGTTTGATAATTTTATTAATGGAGATATTTCTGCCATAATGAATGAAGTGATGATATATTTGTTCAAAAATTCAAAAGGAATATTACAGGATTTAGAGCTTTCATCAATGAGATCTAACGCTTTCTTTTTTATTAGAAGCAAAGCGAGGGGGGAAATGTAAAGTATAGCTTCTTATAAACATTTGAAATATAAATAAAAGTATGTTATCGTTATCCTAGTTTGAACACCATATAACAGAGAGATACCAAAGTGAACAAATCAAGTGATTACTTTCTTCAGAGTGTTGTTCACCGAGCGAGCTCTCTATCTGCACTATCTGCAATATGGATTGTTGTGGATGTTTAATTACAATTACCTGTTTGTTGTTGATTTCGGCTAATGCTATCTTTTGTACGCATTGTCTGCGTTTTTCAAAATTTTAATTTGAGCTTTCTTTCGAAATAAATCGTTATAATTCATTATCAAGTTTTTTGAAGTTATCCATGCATTCATTTTGAAGTACTTTCGAATTAAAATAATACAGAATAAAGATAATTAGAAATTTCTAATCTGTATTGCGTTACTTCAACAGACGTAGAAAATTCACGCATTTTGTGTTGTTTCAATTTTCTTTGAATCCTCAATTGGCATTGAAAATTCAATGTTAGTATAATTTTTTGATGAATTATTTATAGTAATTATCAGGTTGATATAGCCTTGTTGGTAGGGCGTTGTGTACACATCCCTTAGGCTGTGAATTCAAACCCATCAGCCAAAGACTTTTTGTGTCCTGTGGACGTTAAATCTGTCGTGGTGATAAATTTCACCTTGCGGGGAGTAAAGCCACTGGGAATATGGGGTCAGAGGTGATTGTTCTTTGTTTCGGACCTAAATTACAATCTGTGGATTAATGAAAGGCATGAATGAAGTTCACCACGTAAGAAAGGTTTTTGGCGTGTGACAGCTAGAAGCCAGAGTTCTACCCTTGGATGTTCAAGGGTCCATATCCTCAGAAGCCCCCCCCCCCCCGGGGGGCCACCTCGTAATTTGGGATGAGATGCTTCCGGCATGGTAGTTGGATCTCGTCAACCCGGTGAGTACACTATTAAGTGGGGGTTAGACTCCTCCCATCTATGACGGGACGTAATTCCATCGGGGAGGGTTGTACCGTGGCCGGTGATGGCCCTTAGGACTCAACCACAGTTCCCTCTAATTGCTGTTACGTCGGTCCGGTCATTCAGTTTCTATGGTTAATCCATATGCCTTCGTGGCAGGTCGGAGAGTCTGTCCTATGACTAGCCATACACAGCTTTTTTTGTGGTGTTGTGGAATATTGAAAAATTCTATTCGAAAATTATAATTTCACTGAAATATTTTCTCGAAGAGTTTTATAATTTCAAAAATTGAAAAGGAATACTTTTTTTACTTTCTCTTGTACGAAATAATCTGATGATGATTAGGTGTGTGCCGAAAATGGCGTTACACCGGTAAAAATTTCATAATTAAAAAAATCGTATTTAAATAGCTGTAAAAGGACTGGCTATTCAAAAAAACTTTTATATGTTTGTGTATTAGAAGCTAAAACAGCCAAAGAAAATTGGGGAGAGGAAAGGAATAAGGCGAGGAGGAAAAAAAATGGGAGCAGGTATAAAAAGAAACAGTGGAGAAGAAAAGAAGAGCCTGAATTATATTCCACAGCTACAGTATCATTGGAGCATAATTAGTAAATAATAAAGTTTAATTGAAGTATAGAAGAAATATGCTAATGATAGAAAAATTCAATCGCTAAATTTTTACGAATTTCGATATTTAAGCCCATTCTGAGATTGAAAAACTCATCTTTTTGGCATTATGTCAATCTGTGAACACGTCTAATCAAAACTTCTGTGAGTTAAGCAGATTACATTTAGCATACTACTTTAGATGAAATTTGTAGATTTCTTTCAAATTTTATATAAAATATATTCACAGGAAGTTTGTCTTTCGAGCTGTATACTAATAGAATCCTTTAGGGGAGCTTAGAATCACACACATAACAGTTAGCAAGGAAAATTTTTGTTCGATACTGTACTACTTTTCTTATATCTTTCTTTCCGCTACTTTTATTAAAACTTTCTTTCTTTCTTTCTTTCTATCCACTACTTTTTCTTGAATGCTCAATTTGTTAAGTATCTTTACCTACTTGATTTAATCGAGGGGGTAATATTGACCAATCACAGCGGACAATAGTAAGTATAATTAGCAATTTTTTTTCTAGATCCGAGGATTTAATGATGAGAAACAGGCAAATATTTGTATGCGACAGTTATTTTTTACAATGAAGAAATTTAAATTTCTAATGGTAATGTTTCTTTCAATTTGTGATAAGACTTTTCTAAATATAAAAATGAATATATCTCTTCAAATTTTGTAGAAAATAAATATGAAAGAAACAAGAAATTATTCAACTCCTACTACACACTCCCCTATTACCCTATTACACACTCCCCTAT
>JAOUZG010009868.1:2889-13129 GCA_026289955.1 Argiope argentata
GTTCGGAAAAGAAAGATCAAGAGTCAGATATTCGTTCGGAAAAGAAAATACATTTATCAAGATGTTTGAAAAAAAATGAATTGCTATGTATTACCGAAATATAATTTACACTCCTAAAATAAAAGGCTAAAATACAAATCCGTGAAAAAAATATGTATAATGAGAATTATTTTATGATTGAAAGTGGACAAGTATGTATAAAAATTTTTAGTATTATATTATATCCAATTTTCAGTTTCTCAGAAAGTGATAAAATCTTCAAAGTGAAGATCGAAAAGATAACGTCATTAAATGCATTTACAAAACTGATGA
Organism: Argiope argentata; assembly: GCA_026289955.1. Classification (NCBI taxonomy): domain Eukaryota; kingdom Metazoa; phylum Arthropoda; class Arachnida; order Araneae; family Araneidae; genus Argiope; species Argiope argentata. The sequence continues at coordinate 3,202 of JAOUZG010009868.1, forward strand.
AGCATTTTAATCCGATTGTTTACATTTTTTGTAATTAAGCGATTTTATAAAAATGAGTCTAGAAATTAGTGATTTTCAAAAATAAATTTAGACATAATGCATCCCCCAAATAGCAAGCTTATTTAATAATATTTAATATAATAACTTATATAAAGTATTATTAATAGCTTAACTCAAATAATATTTAAACGCAAACAAGTAACTAGTCACTCTCAGAGATTACCCGATCATACACTTTTTAAAGAGATTAATTTATAAAATTCACCCATCTTTGTTAAAAGTACTATTTTAAATAATATTTACTCAAAAACATACACAGTTCTGATTAATTGCTATTCTTGCCAAGTTCAAAATAAACTATCAATTAAAGTGGCAAAAATAACACTAATTGTTGAGGCTGAGGACTTTGCCAAGGTTTGGATTTGCGATATTTCTCGAAAATGAAGGACATTGGCACTTATGCGACTGTTAATGACATATTTAGATAACCTGAGTTTTTAAATAAAATTTTTAAAAAAATGACGAAATTTTATATTGGCAATTTTATAGCTAACGCAATCTGTCATGGTTTTTACTCATGCAAAGAATATAGTAAAGTAACATTTTAAAGTTTTCTCCCGAAAATGAGCGATAAAAGTGAGTAGACAATCATTGATATCATATTTTGGGGTCATGCGATCTCATACAAAGAAAATGTGCAATTCATACTAGTAGTTGCGTCAAGTAGTGATTTTTTCGTTTTCTTACTTATTTTAAAAATTTAGAAAACTGCAGGGAATTCATGATATATATTTAACTAATTATTTACATATAATGATTATATAGTTAATATAACTATCTAAATATTTTATTAATGTTATAAAAATGTCTTATTATTTTAGATTTTGTAAAATAAGTTTACTACCAAAGAAAAAAAACTGTTAATGGCGTTGAGAGTACTTAGTTGCTTATGACAATCATGGGAATAGATTACTTTATGCTCTTATTGCTTTTTTAAACTAGTGCAATATCATAAGGATTGTTTCATGTCAATTGGAATTAACTATTAACGTTGTGCTTTTCATAAATTTGCTCATTACTATACTTATGGCAATCATAGTCATAACAATCAAGACACTCTTATGCTGTTATATTTTTTTTAAATTAGCGCAATATTATACGGATTGTTAGATGCCGAATGGACTTAACAATTATTATTGTACTTTTCATAAAATTGTACATAACTATACTTATGACAATCATGGCCGTTTGCTCAGGACAATCATAATATATTTTCATGCTATTATCCATTTTAGTAATCAGTGTAATGTCATTTTGATTGTTTCTTGCCAAATGGAAATAAAAACTAATATTGTGCTTTTGAGAAAACTGCACGTTATTATAATTATAGCAATCATGCTCACGACAATCATGACAATATATTTTAATGTAGCTATCTATTTTCACAATTACCACAATATCATACGGATTGTTTTATGCCAAATGGAATTAACAATTTATATTGTACTATTAATGAAACTGAACGTTACTATACTTATAAAAATGGACGTATGCTCATGACAATCATGACAAAATGTCATTTTCTGCTCTCATCAATTTTTGCAATTTGTGCAGCATCAGTTAAAATAGCCAGAAGCATATCAATGGAAAAATAAAAATGTTGCAAAAATATTTCAATTCTTGCATCAATATTATTTTTATGCTAACCATCATAAAATATGCTTCGGAAATAACTAATCGAGATGAAATGAATGAACAGATGATGATCAAAGTGACCTTGAATAATTAAAATATCGTCCAATAAAACTGCCCTCTTAAAATATTGCCTACGTAACCTTTCCACCTTTTCAATGAGATGAGGCAAAACCCGACGTGCGTAAAAAAAAAACGTTATATAAGATGTCAAGGTGTTGTTGCAGATGATGCACCAAGTATCTTCTAATCAGGAATTTATAGCAGATGGCGGTTACGGAACACGCGACAGGTTCTACCGCAGATTTTTTTTCCTTTAAAGAATAATTATTCTATTGTGGAACTGGTAGCAAAACCACATTAGACGACGATTTTGAATAATGGATGTAAGATTTGATTGGAATTTCTCACGAACACATTCAGCAATTACAGGAGTTTACGGCCCCATTAATGTCACAATGAACCTCCTTTAGATGTCTGATGCTCCAATCATATATATATTATTTATATCGATTCTTGATAAGAAACTTAAACGAAAGGCTTATTTTTCAATATGATCGGTGGATAACATTGTCTCACTATATCTGACTTCTTAAAGTACAGTGAAGTGCAATTTTATGAAAAGCACCATATTAATTGCTAAATCCATTTGACATGAAAAAATACGTAAGGAGCATTTGCAGCAAGTTAGTTATTTGTTCTCCTGTTAAAGGAACATATTTTCTATTCTGTTAGGAAATCTATTTTTGAAAGGACGGATGACACACCTTTTAAAAAAATGAAGGCATCATTATTTTTGAAAAATTTGTAAAAAACCATAAGCTTGGTAGATAGTCAGGCTTTCGTCAAATCGAGCTTTCGTTAAGTTATACAGGAGCAGGGTATACAGCCTTTTCCTTCTGACTGTGACTTTTTCATTTTGCATCATAAAAAATTCGATTGTTCTTTATTAGCATTTTTAAGTTTTCACTTTTATTTTACAAATGTATAATTTAATTATGAGAATCTGATGTTTTATATTAACCCTTTCTGCCCTCCTGGTGGTATTAGTTACCGCAGTATTTTAAGTTCTTAATTTTCATTTCTTTTTAAAACTGATGATGGAATTAGCCACGACTTCTGGTTATTATACCAGCGAAGAAAATGAGATAAAATTAAATGTGGATGTTCTCTTGCTGACATTTATCACTAATTTCCATCAATTTTTTTAAAATTCCACATTTTAAAAATTAAGGGCTGAAAAGGTTAAAGTGATAAAAGTCGCATTTTCTTATGAATTTATTTACAACATTTCCAATAGAAAATAGCGTCTCAAAAATAAGACTTTTCTAAATTTTCACTACTGATAAAGTACTAAGTAAATATCTCATGTTGTTCAACAAAGGTAGAAACGTTTAATGATTTAAAATATTACATTGTGAAAGCACAAATTGTCTTCACGAGGTAATCTTCAAAAGTCTTATTAAAGTAATAGGAAATTATGATTACAGCGTAAAAAAATTCTCTTTTGAAGTAAAAATATTTATAGGAATTATTGAATTATGTCTTTAAGTAAAAAAATAAATAAAATAGAATCGATATTTGGATAAATGAAAAATATTGAAAATAAAAATTATATTAAAGTTGAGAAATCTATCTGTACCTTTATGCTTTGTAATTAACTTTAAAATTTCACCAAATTAGTACCAAAGGCTTTCTGAAAAGCTCAAATCATTTTTTATAGACATAATATATTGTTTTCACGATTCAGGGAGGTCTTAAAAATACAGAATCTTAATACCAATATTTTTTACCATTACAATACTTTATATATGAAGTATAAAGTGTTTCTTTAACTTACGTTCAATCAAAATTAAATATGCAGCATCTTTGATAACAATCAGGTTCTTAATATTTTACAATGAAAGTAAAAACTCTAAAGGGAATCTGTGAAACTATTAATAGTTTTATCGTATAATCAGTTATTTGTATTCCGTATAGCAAGCTACATCTTTCGGAATGTGGTTTGTGTTTTTCCGAAAAGCCCTTTAACCGCAAATTTATGTCGATTATGGTCAGTTTTAATTCGGTATTTACACCACTATCACGTCTCCAAAATCAGAATTTTCTATTAGTCTCAGTTTCATCTATTTTTCCTCTATTCATAATTTCGTTGAAAGGCATACTAAACGCGTTTATATTGTTTCTGAATATTGCTTCAAGGCCATACTTACAAGAAACAATTAGTAGAGTATGAATCATCCACCTGTTTGATACGCATAATTTCATTCAAGTAATTAAATTAAAAAGCATTTTGGGAAACAGATGTTTATAAGCAACATGAAAGGAAATGACTTATTTGTTATATAAAAATCGGCATGAAAACGCTGTTCCAAATATTAAATATCTTATTTAATGAAGTTGACTTTTAAGGAATCAAATTTATGATATCAATACTACCAAAATAATTTCATCTGAATTATTAAAGACAGGAAACGAGCTGACGAATGCTTTCTGTCCATTCTACACACGCAATAATATTTTCATGTTTAGAGCATAAAAATATGACAACTAAATTTTAGTGTAATTGAAGCAGGAATGAACAACAAAAGTAAATTTTTAATCATAAATAAAGCCTTAATATATAACAGATTATATTCAATGAAAACACATACATTTCTTTCTGTTTCTAAGACAGCACATAAAAATAAGACGTTTAGCAAAAGAAAAGAGCTAAATCAATAGATTCGAAAATAATCAACATTAAATAATAGAGAAAAAATCCTTTGTACTATGTTTTAAAAGTAAAAATGTATAAAAACCAGCGAAAAAGATATCCCCAAAACTTTCTTGCATTACAGGTTACCCCGATACTTAGCATACTTGTTTTACTTGCCAAGATTTAATTACTTAAAACTAGCACAAAATGGTTATAAACTATTAACTTTTGGCTTGAAAGAATTTTTATAAGATCTGTCATGCCATCCTTGGCGAGTTATTTGGCGATTAATCCATGATGAGAGTTTAAAAATACCCGAAAATCGAATTTCTGTTTTAGATTGTTTTTCCTATCGGACTGAAACAAAAGTTTCACTTCACTTCTAGTTACAAAATCCCATATCAGATTTAATGTATTTAAATAATTCTGTTTTTAGTTACCAATCATACAAGCTTTTAATGGTACAAATGGTCAGACAATCACCCACCAGTTGGATTTGGGCCAAATTCGACAAGTGTCTAGACTAAAGATGTTAATTTTGCCTACCGATTTTTATATATCTAGATTTCTTAGTTTTTATAGTTACAGTGTACATTTATAATCAAAGAGCAGGATAGACATTCTTTTCTTTTTTAAAAAATGATAGAAATCTGCAAACAGTATAAAGATTGTACATCAAAATTCAACCATACAGTTCAAAGCATTTTTGAATTATCTTTGTCACAGACAGACACTTTCCAAAAACCCTTTTTTCGAAACTCGGGGTGGTCTAAATTGTGTAGATTTATCAAAATACCTTTGAATTTTTTGATAATACTTTCTTTATTATTTTCTGTACACTATGTATATGAATTATTTAGGCTTATGTTCAAATAATTTCCATATAAATTTTTTAAATTCTTTCGTTCTGAAAAATACAACCGTTTTTTATTGATTGAAGCAAGGAATATTTAATCAAACCTTAATTCACTTTTCATATCAATTGAAAGAAAATGCTTCTTGAAACCAATATAATGGTCTCAAACGTATTCAAGTCACAATCAAGTATTAAATGTAAATCATGCGTATACCTTTATCTACGAGAAGTTGCTCAAATGCTAATGATTGAGATAGGAGATTGCATAAGAAAACGACAAATAAAATAAAAAAAGGTTAAAACTCTTGCCTGAAGGTCAGGCATTGATATTAAATGGGTAACAGATTAAACCAGACCACAGAAATGTAATAATATGAATGACAATGAGCTGTCACAGATTCTTAAGTAATGACTACTTTGAGGAATGAAATCCACCTGAAAAATAATACAAAAGTAAATTAACGCCAATTTAAAAGCATGGGTTTCGCTAATTTCATATCAGGTTTCAAATATTAGTCAGTGAAAGTTTCTTGATTGAATTTTAAACCTTCAGAAATAAATATTTCGGCATTAAAGATTATTTTATAGCAAGGGCATTCAACTTAGAAAAAATATTCTGAAAGAAGGACAATGTGTTCCCAAAAAGAAACAATAATCAAACTAATAGAAAAGAAATAATAAATGTATTTTTAACTTACCTTCATGAATTTTATATATTTTAAGAAAACAATCATCTCATTATAATAAGGTTAAGAAAAAGAATGCAAATTAGAATAAAGACAAGTTTAATTAGAATAAAGGCAATCTTTACAATAAAAGAAATCAAATGTTTCAATAGAAAATTCTAAATATCGATAGGACAAAAGTTAAAAGACAAAATACAAGAAAAATCAAATACAAATCAAGCGTTTCTTAAAATCAAATAATTTTAAAAAATAAATACAGCATTTAAATCTTAAATAAATAAAAAAAATTAAGTATTATTACATATTCATTAATATATATAGTAATATTTAGTTGTTTTAATAAATATAAAGTAATTAAAATTTTCCTTATAATTATTTTATATTCATTAAAATAACATTTCACATTATGCTGCGGATTTTACGGCAATTAACATTATAAAATTATTTAAAAAATAGCTTGAAAATAAGAAATGTGCCTTTATAAAAAAAATTAAGCTTACTGTATGAAACAATGCAACATTAAATATTTTTAAAGATATTAGAAAATATATTTACATTCTTGCAGCAAACAACAAAATTAACCAAATAAAATATTATTTTATTGGAATGCAAGAAAAAAAATGAAAGGCCTTCTAAATACTAAATATACTTCTAAAACATTTGAATAAGAAAATAATTCCAAATTCCTTGCAGAATATTAAATATATTTTAATAATATTTTTAAAAATTTATTTAAGAAACAAGTTAGCAAATTATTTCTTAAGAAGGAAAATTTAAATATAAAAATATTACCTTTCTGAAGTTATTAACTATCAACAGTTATTCCTAAGTTTTCTGCTATTTTTGTAAAACTTCTCGAATGATAACCTTTTTTTATAACTAAAATAATTTAAAATAAATTTTATTTCTTTCGAATTCGATTAATGCAAAGCATAAGTTCATTTATTTTTCCACTTTTCAATCAGAGAACGATTTATAAATCGTTTGCCAAAAATTTAATTTAATAACACTGCCAACAACAAAATAATTTCCAAAAATTAATTTATTTTCTTTGAATTATTTTTTTTCAAATAAAATAATAGTAATACAAAACAAAAACTTTTTTACAAAGATAGAAAATAATAAAGAAACTTATTTTTTTAACTAATAACAGAGGAAACAATTTAAAAAACTCTTGTATCATGAATGAAAAAATAAATAAATTTATAATAATTTGGGAGGAATGCTTTTACTGTACTTTATTTGTCGTCATGGTAACGTGATGGAAAGTAGCCGTAATCGTTGAACAACACGGATTTTAGGAAGTTTTTCAAATACTCTACCATCGTGTCATGTATAATTTTTATGACGTTTTTAACTTTCGCAGGATTTTTTTAACAAATTATATTCTAATATATGTTAAAAATTAATGGTTTTAAAAAAGATAACGTTGGTTCTTCATGTTAAAGAAGGTGCATCACAGGAATTAAAATGCTTATAAAGAATTTTGTAAATTCAATTACTTTCTCAGGAATCATTCAAAATGGAATATTAGTTTGATTTAATCGTGTTAGTGGAAATTTTATATACATGAAAAACATGTATCATAGAAGTTTCTATTAATCTAGTAGTACGAAAGTAGAATTTTTTTGTTCTAGTTTTAAAGTTGTTCTAGTTTCCATAATATTTAATATTATTGATTCAAAATTTCTAAATAGATCGTTAGTGTAATGAGATATGATATATGCATTTTCTGAAATGTTACATTTACGCTTTTGTGCATGGGTAGATTTATAAATCCTAAACATTAATTATAAAGTTTAAAAAACTAAATATAAATACCATAGCGATTTAAATTAATTCTGCATTATCGAATGCATGGAATTAATTGTTTTTTCCTAATAAATGGTATTATTCTGGCAAAAGAACAAAAAAGAAATTGTTAGCAACAGAAATTGCTTTAGTTCAAAATATTTTTTGTTACGTATTTGATAGTAAAAACTGCTATCTGCACATAGTTAAAATACGTAGATTAAATATTTTAAATACTATTATTTATTAATTTCAACATGAAACAAAAAGATATTCGACTAAGTTTATCATTATTATAATGATTCATTTGATTATTCATGATATATTTTGAAATGAATCATGATAATATGAGAGAGAAAAAGTTTCATTGATATTAATTTATTTAATGCTTCATCTAAATGCAAAACACAGCAGAAAACAAAACTTTTCGGATTGAAATGAAAGTGGAATAATTTGTAAAAAATAATAGCTGTTTTATTAAACTTTAAAAACGCAGTTTTTGCATTCCAAAACAAGTTAATTTTAAAAGGAAAAAATGCAACCTAAATTGCAGCACATTTACATTGTTTTAAAAAATCGTTTGCGTTCTGATAAAATAAAATATTTTCTTTTTTAAGAATCACATATAAAAATGTAAAAGGATTCGCTTATATTATAAAAAGAAATTCTTTTATCAATATAAATAAGTAATATAAAAAAATTAAATCAATCCAAACTAGGTCAACAAAGAAAACTTATTTCTGTTACTTTTTACTAAATAATCACAATTAATATAAATAACTGGCCAAAACGAAATCAAGTCGATAAATGAAAATAAATTGAAACACAATCTGAACACACTTAAAAGCGGTTGAATTTTCAATGCCAATTGAGGCAGCACAACTGTGTGATTTTTTTTAACGCCAGCTAGGGTACGCTATACTGATTAGAAATTTTTCATTTTCTTTATTCTGTATTATTTTCAGTCGCAAATAGTTTAATTCAAACCCGGAAAATCGATTAATTAACCATGTTTAATTTTGAATGCATCAAACAGTAAGAAAACAAACAGAATGGTTTGGAATAATCGGCCGAAACTTGTTAATCCTAACCTCATTAGCGTGGGGGAAAATGAACTCGTTGCATATTTGGCGATGAGAAAATAAAGATTTTAGTCAAGCAAGTTAATATTTGAATTAATTAATGAAAAATTAATGTATTAGCATAGATATAATTTAAAAGCTTTTATTTAAGTTATAGATATAATTTAACAGTTTTTATTTAAGTTATAGATATAATTTACAAGTCTATTATCTGGAATTTTAGATGTTACTTGTTTTTTTCTAACATATTTATTAGTTTTTTTAATGATATTTTATTTAATGGGTTTTATTTTCTGAATGAACAAATCCTCAAATTCATTTGCATATACACTTAAAAGCTTATTTTCAGATATTACCACGGAAGGCAAGAATTTTAAATATGAAAAATTACAAGAACATTTTACAGTTTATTTCCAAGTGAAAAATGACATTTTTTGAGTATCGTTTTGTATTTCGATGAATAGATCTCGTGAGGTCAACTTATTGACTGATGCTGGATTACCTTTAAGGCATTTGGTAAAATAGTAAAGAGCAGACAATTGTAAGTTAAAATTAAACTAACTAAAACGTTTGCAGAAAGAAAATTTATTGCTTTTTACGACACATTTTTAGAAGAAAACTTATCGTGGATTAAGCTATAAGTATTAATATCTCCTTTTTAAAACTTCCCTTTTCGTTCGCCATTTTATATATATTTTTTAATTAACAAGATGTCGTTGCCTCAATAAAAACAAGTTATATAAACAATTTTTTATAATGAATTCCCTCTTATCAGGAAAAATTTAGGAAGTTAGAAATTTTTTAATGTAAGTTACTTTTTATTAAATAATTGCAATTGTTATTCTCATGTACAACGGAAGGAAGGGTGCAGTAGCTTTATTATGGATTCCTAGGAGCCCGAAGGCAGAACTCTGACTTCTAGCTCAGAAACAATTTTTACGGGGGAGGACGCGTGCATTTCATCCATTCACGAATCGTAATTTAGATCTGAAGCAGAAGACATTCTCAACCAGTATCACCAGTGGAATTATTCTCCACATGGAAAACTTTGAAGCAAAGAGAGATTTAGCGTTCACCACACACACACACACACACACACACACACACACACACACACACACAC
>JAOUZG010009868.1:13139-24491 GCA_026289955.1 Argiope argentata
ACACACACACACACACACACACACACACACACACACACACACACACAATGAATGAATACAATATAATTTGAATGATACAATGAATAAATCCATATATATTCAAGAACTTTTCGTTTAAACATTTGTTACTATTAATATGGACAGAAGGAATAAAATACTTTTTCTCACCGTATTCGTGTAAACAAAAAGTAACACTTTTGACTTTAATTTTCTCATAAATATATTCACAAATTAATTGCCATGATTGATGCCTGCGATTCACACCAATATCTAAAAAGTTACTTATTTGCCATCTTTTAATTGACTCAAAAAGATACATAATTAGATAGTATGTATAATTCACAGACGGTTCACATACTGAGTAATGTGTTAAAAGAAAGATATATAAGGTAAACATAGGCTTGTCCTACTCGCATCCCATTTTAAACTGGCCTAGTATGGTAATTTTCCGTTTATCGGGCGCAAGTGAAAAATCATCAAAGTAATTTGGCGAAATTCTACATTATTTGGCGATTTTTTGCTTTAAAATTACTGTAAGAAATCTGAAACAACTCTATATTATTTGGCGAATTTTCACTTGCGCCTGACAAGCGGAAAAGTACCACTACGAACTTTTGTTGTCACGCGAATGTGATTGAACTGCAGCTAATGTATTAAATGAAAACTTATTAAAAAGTTCACGTTCAATTGTATTCGAACCTATATAAAATGCTCTTGAACCTGAATATATATTGTATTCTTTTATTAATATCGGCACAGATTTTTTTTGTCCTTCCCATTTCTAATATTATTTGAATCAAGGATACTCAATATGTTTCCTACTTTCGTGGACCTTCGCTTCATGCTACCAAAAGCGTAATGAGAGGAATTTATTCAGTTTCTTTCCGACTGAGGCTTGAACAATAACACCAGTGTGTTAATCACAACTAAGCATTTGGGATCACGTAACTCTACGTTGAAGAATTAAAGAGAACTCTATTGTTCTATTATCACGCCTTTCTCGGGAAAAGACAGCAAAGCCTGTCGCCCTTGACCCCTGGACTCAATAAATGAGACAAATAAGCGAATTCATCGGACGCGAAACAACCTCCACCGTTATTAGAAAGCGTGGTCTCGCCTAGTTAATTTACTATCTGAACTGCAAGGTCTTCGAATGAGTATTGCTCCGCACTCGACGGAAACACTGAAATCCGGTTTTTTCCCCTCCCTCGGTGGTGATTTTTATCGACTCAGAAAATACACTTTTCGGTGTATAAAAATCAGAAGGAATAAAATAATTTTTGACATTGAAACAGAGAGATGTTTAGGGACTGATTAAAAAAAGGCCCCAAACCACAAGAGTGAAAAGCAGCTGGGATTTTCTACCAGTAGACGGAAGGTCAAAGCTATTGTTTTGAAAGGCGGCTCGAGGCGACTCTTGTGTTGCAATGTCTCAGTGTACTGAACTTTTCATATAGGTATTTCCCTTATGAGACTCTGGTCATGGTCAAGAAGGGAGAAAAAAGGTGAATTGTGAATCATAAGTATGTAAAGCGGAAACAGCATTCATGAATTTATTAATTCATTGATAAAAAATGTGATTGATCAGACATGCTTTTTTGTTGACTGTCCATTCAATCGCTTTCTCTACTAATGATGAATAAGAATAAATGCGCGTATTGACGCTCAGATGAACAAACAATTTCATTAAGATCTATCAAATTCGATAGGTTTTGGAAGGATTATATTTAATAAGAAAGACAGATATTTTGGAAATGGAATATGTTCATATCAATAAATTTTTTTTAAACATATAATATATTAAAAATTAAAACGAGATTTTTCTGTTTCCATATAATGATAAACCAGAATTCCATTTCCATGATAAACCAGAAAGTATTATTACGAAAACTGAATTTTTTTTAATTTAAAAAGTTAGCTTTTTAAGGAGACCAGGGACCTTTAAAATTATTTTTTGTACTTTTCACCTTAGCAATTTAAAATTTTACAGGCATTAAGAGTAACCCTAGAGGAAATGACGCACAAAATTTTACAGCATTGTATTAATTTATTTATGAGTTAGGGGGTTTAGTATAATATAATATTAGCAATAAATAACGTTAGTGAAAAATGTTCCAGCGGCTCCAAATTTGTTCGAAAGCACTTTCATTTTTATTCTTACTTACTCTAAGCCTTTTAAAACAAAAGTTGGGAGGAATCTTCAAGTTTGAGAACCAAATATCAAAATTAACCATATAACAAGTTAAAACTACTAATTTTTTTTAAGTTTAAGTAGTTGTGAGTTATTACATAGGTTAATTTTGATATTTCGTACTCAAACTTCAATATTAATCCCAACTTTTGTTTTAAAAGGGTTAGAAAAATTAACAATAAGAACTGCAGTGCTTTAGAATAAATTTAAACCTTCTGGAACATTTTTCATTAACGTTATTTATCACTAATATTACATTGTACTAACTCTCCTAACTCATAAATAAATTAATACAATGCTGTAAAATTTTGTACGTCATCTCCTCTAGGATTACTCTTAATGCCTGTAAAATTTCACATTGCTAAGGGAAAAAGAACAAAAAATAATTTTACAGGTCCCTGGTCACTTTAATGCTATCAATTGAATTGCAGTACCATGTTCCTTGAATTTCTAAAATATTTATTAATTTTTTTGCTCCATATTAAAAAATACATTATATTGCTCCAACGCAATTCCAATAATTTTAATGGTTTCTTGAACTTTTGAACTGACTAGATATCTTTTTTAAATAAAAAACTAAGGTAGCAAGACTGTTTAATTTACATGAAAAATCAGGAAGGTAAATTGCCTTAAATCAAAAAACAATGTGCAACTTCAAATAAATAACCCAATATTTAAGTTTTCAAATACATTGGGAAATCAATGGAGTTTTCATTCCGAAAGTTCACTTGTATAATAAACAGCACAAGTGTTAAAATATTAAAATAACACGATTTTACCATCTCAAAGTTTAATATATTGTTGATTCATAAAAAAAATCAAGTTTAGTATGAAATAAGTTAAATTTAAATGCAATGCAATTCAATTTCACCATGAGAGCCAGTCTGTCTTCAAGGGCATCTAATAGAAATAACATTACAGTTATTTTTAATATCTAAGGATATCATCATCATTCTGAAAGATTACTATAAAACAAGCTGAAAAAATTACTGAGAGTGGATTCATGAGAAATTGAAATTCATTTGGCGTAAAAAACATTTAAATGTTTTTTATCAGCTGTCTTTTAGGAATGAAATAAGAAGATAAACTAATTATGCTTAAAAGACTAGAAACCAACAAATTCTGAGGAGATATATGGCTGAAATAATAAATTATCTTACTTTAAATGCGCGACGTGAAACAGCATATATGCAGAAGACATGTTAATTTAACGGGATTACGTGATTATCTGCATTTCATCTTAGAAATATATAAATAAACATTGTTATTTATCTAATATTAAAATATATAAGTTAATAATGCATTTTTAAGCAATTGTTGATTAAAATTTGAAAATTATTTCAGTTTTGGTAAAATTATCTAATTAGATAATTGTGTTATTATATCAAATAAATAAAATATTAATTATTATTTGATATATAATTTTCATGAATTATAAATGTTTTATTTATATATTTCTTTTAAAAATATATCTAGTATAAAATATATGTATAATTTTGTGAAAAAATAAGAACAAGTAAGATAAGAATAAGAGAAAAGATAGAAGAGAAAAAACACTGCTATAAGTTTTGTACTTATGCTGTTGCCATCCCAGACCTGAAAAATTGCTTGGACGTGTATGAAATATGCATGAGCTCAAAATGAGACGAAGTTCATGGACGCAATAAACTTCTGAAAAGATTATGAACTGATAACTTTTTTGTTAGCACGTTTGGAATTCAAGAAAAATCACACTAAACAGTTGCTGAAAAGTAATATCCCGACTATTATCTGACTGGGACGCGATATAAAGATATGCTGTACAATAACATTTTTTTCCATCTCAGAAGCTCTTCTTTTTCTTTCTCGTACATACTGATAAGATGACAAGTCCTTTTCCAAAATTTTCTTGAGAGCTTTCAGAATAAGGTCCAAGTTAATAGAAGTTTTAAATATCTGTGAAATACGAATATTTTAAATTTTGATGAAAAAATTTTGGAGAAATATTTTTTTTGATAAATTGAAAGCTTTTCTTTTGAAACTGATGATGATTAATAATTTTAAAATGTTTAATTTAAAATTTCAGAATATATGAAAAATTATTTAATCTGTTATTAAAAATTTAATACAAATATATTTATGTATACTTATATTTATTATTTTCTGATTATTAATAGAAATTATCTATTTTCTTTTGATCGATGACACATTTACAAAATAATGCATGTATTTTTATTCAAGGCTTAAGATTGTCACTATAATTATAAAAAATCTAAAATTAAATTCCTTGAGCACCCTCCTCCTATTTAAGGGATCTAAATTTTCCACTCAAGCACGTTCCTTAAAAGATCCCTATGATTCCCTTATACGAGATGAACATGTGATTAACATGTGTCAAAGATCCCTATTAAAATCTCAAAGTATATATTCACCGGGATAAAAGTTTCATCAGCCCTTTCTCATTCAAGTTGTGTGCTGTGCTTGTCGTTTCTGCTTGAACATAATGCCTGCTTCCCTTATAGATTAAAACGAAATTAAAAATTCTAAATTTCATCTATGTCTTCGAAACCACTTTCTGCTATCAACAAATAATAATGTTACTTATAAAAGTCGGAGGTATTCAAATCTTTTATATGTTTATTACATCCAAAAATAAATACATACATTTTTTACAATTGGATTTCCTTGAAAAATGAATCAATATCATTTTACAATTTTATAAGTACTTTTAAAAATCAAAATAAATGAATAAAATGTCAAAAAGATATTCCGTTTTGAATGGTGAGTAAGAGGCGCCCTACAAGTGCAAATAACATAATAAAGAACATAAGTATTGCAAATAAAGAGTTTTACATTCATTCTTTCAAATGAAGTCATTACAGAAATACATACTATTATTAGATAAAAAAAATAGTGAGGGATACTCATACCTTAATCGAAAGAATCTTTATTTGAAGCAGCTTTCTCGCAAAATAGTAATGGATGATAATACATTTATCGAAAGAATCTTTATCCGAAACAGTTTGCAAGCAAAATAGAAACAAATGCCTATAGCAGAATCGAAAGAATTTTTATCCAAAACAGTATCTGCACAAAATAGTAATGAATGCTTATACTTCAACGAAAAGGATATTTATCCGAAACAGCTTCCGCACCCCCCGTTATTTTGGCTGATTGTAACTGTACCATACTTAGAAAAATAAGTTAAATTTTTATATTTTCTAGAGACAATCGAAATCCTCTTAAAATATAGGATCTCAGAGAAATCTTGGACTGATTACAGAATTACGTAAAACAAAAGCAAAATTAAGCGAAACAATACATAAGGTACACACAATTACAATAATAATAACAATACAAATAATTAATTACTTACACACTAGAAATGCTAGAATTAATAAATGATGTAAGATCCAACTAATATTCAAATCCTTTCCTAATGAAATTGCAAGAGAAAAATTGTAGATTGAATAGCTAATACGATACTCTATTTTAAATCTTTTAAATTCTGCAAGGCATTTGATGCACACAAAATCTTTAACATCGTTACTTGAAAAAAATTCTGAAAATTGTATCTTGTGATTGCTAAATTAAATTTTCTCACTAAACCATTAACACGCCATACATAACGCTATCAGATTCTAAGAAATAACAATATTGTGTAACAAATACTTTACGAGTCATTTAAATAATATGTAGCATCGAATAAATCGCATTCCTAATTAATCTTTTAAATAATTTTGTAATTTATCCAAGATTTTCTCAGAATTCAATTCGAACGTGAAATGTTCTGTTTGCAAATAAACATAAACAAATTTATACGAAATCTGTGATATGCATTTTAGCAATATCGAATGTTAATCCAAATGTTTAATTCGAATCCTCATTCCACAGTACGAACACGTATACGTACGAGGACAGCATGTTGCCTTTCAGTGTGGCGAAACAATAACGATTCGAAACTCAATTGACCACTCAGTCACGTGACGTCGTTATCCACTCCTTTCAACACATCCTCAAAGGACACTCAACCAAAAATGGGAAAATTTTGCTAATTATAGAAAAATAAAATGCTCGCAGGATATTTATTTTTTTTCCACGCTTGGTTAGAGGCGCAATGAAAGCAACAAAATAAGTAATGGCTTAACATCTGAATGAGCATGGGCATCCAGACAAGGCAAAAGTCGCCCGTTTTCTTAACAATAACAGTGATGACATATCGGATACAAGGTGACAAAAAAACTGAGGGATGCAAAACGAACAAGGGGGAAGTATTAGTCACGGAGCATTTACTGTAAGTGCGCTCACGACAGAGTATGGCGTGAGCGAAACAGCGACGAGGCGGTTTCGAAACCGAACTGGAATCGGTTCCTCTCCGGTGCCGTCGTGGTATGGTGGAATTCCGTTGTCCACTTTCTCGGTCAAGGTTGACTTTCAACTCCCTTTATCAATTACTGGTAGAACAGATTGAATTTTAAAATGATTTGCTCCGATAGGTAATTATCTAATTATGAAAAAAATTATCCCTGCGTGAAGTGAACTCAAGTAAAGAAAAAAAACTTCTATTATTGAGTAATAATTACTTCTCTCTACATCATCTTTCCCTACTAAGATCAATAACCACAAAAGACTACTCTATCTTGACATTAAGCATTCGAATTTATATGAATGACCGGAGGGCAACGGCAATCCTGACGGGAAATATGTTTGAATCATAGAGACAATCACCGGTCAGGGTACACCTTCTCCCGTAGAAGTCCCGTATTATCATCTCATGGGTAGCCATTCCCATATAATTTCTATACTCATGAGGAAAGCGAAAAACAATCACATCGGAAATTTCTCACCCGTTTTTGAGATTCCATAGGATGACCGGACAGTAAAAGTATATTGTTCACTTAAATTTAAGATAACTATTTTTAGTATTTAAAATAATTCAAATTTTAATTTAATCAAGTTCATTTGAGAACAGTTATCATACTTGTTATTTGACTAATAGAGAAAATTTTTTAATCCGATTTGACAATAAAATCGCTTACCACTGATAAGTTTAGGTATATTAACGTCCTAAAGCAACACTAGGACTATTTTGGGATGGACCTTGTAATTTTGAACCGCGAAAGGACGACTTCTGAGCTGGCAATACCCTCTCAACACCACACCAGTGGGAGGTCGTTTGGCCTTGACGGATTTCACGTACAACACCCTCTTGCACGACGGTTCTTCTGTGGAATTGCTTCTCGAACTGGAACCCTAAGGCTCAACAGTCGAGACTTTACAACCAAGCCTCCACTGCCCACGAACACTGATAAAATACAAAATGAAGGATGTAAACGAATAACTAGAATTTTATTAGGATCTACTAGTATTTTTTAAGTATTAGCATACTTCTGTAAAAATGCAGATTGAAAGTTTAAACGGATAAAAGAGCATCTATGAATTCTAGAGTTATCTTAGTTACTAGAGTTCTAGAGTTACCAGGGGCTCTCAAAAGGTGGATCGTGACCCCCAGCGGGTCGCGGGATATGTCCAGTGGAATCGCGAGAAGTGGAAGAAAAGTTTAAAGAAAATTCATTTATTTCTATAGTTTTCATTAAAAAAGAGTGCACATAAAGCTTTTAACACACATACAAGTTGGTTTTTGTGTTTTATTAGTTTATGGGATACATGAGCTTTTTTGGAATTAAACAATTTTTTAATGTCTGGAATGAGCTTTGTAACACACAAAACAATGTCATTTTCCAGTGTCAAACGATTTCTTGATTTTGTTTTTAAATTTATCATTATGGAGAATCCTTAATGATAAATTTAAAAACAAAATCAAGAAATAGTAGTAATATTTAGAAAAGGGCATCAATGTTTTTAATGCTGTTGTGGATAGTTCTGGGCATTCCTTTTTAATACGTATCCAAAATTTGTCGATATAAGCTATGTTAAAAGTTACTTTAGCCGACTGATCACTTAAAATCTCTATCAGTTGATCATGATGGCAGGCACTTAGCTCAGCTTTTGTTACTGCTTGCTCACTGAATGGATTGACTATCCACACAACCCCCACTCATATCCTTAACTGTAATGTAATCTGTAAACGGTTCAATGAAGTTTCGAGATGAGATGATACTAGTAAGGAGAAAGATGAAGTGTCAAGGGATGTGGTGCCAATACCCGACGCATACTCTGCGATCTCTTGAGTACGTGTAAAATTTTTAAAATCTCTGTCTAAACTTTAGACAGAGTTAAAACTTTGGGGGGGGGAGGTCGCCAAAATACTTAGTCTAAAAAAGGGGTCGCAATGTCTAAAAGTTTGAGAACTCTTGCTTTATACGAATAAACATTGAATTTGAAAGCCCGAGCAGGGGAAATATATCGCATAATTTAATTAGTTAGTTAACATTGAGACTTATGAGCATTGATCTGAAGTAGGTCTGTTGAATGTCTTATGTAAATAACTAGAAGCAATACGCTATAACAGAATTTTTTTAAAACTTTAACCACTAGATTCCCTTTTTGATGTATTCATCATCTGATAATTCCTTTTTTTTCATCTCAGTTTTCTATTCATTTCCATAGGAAAGGAGCCCGTTTTATTTACGCTAGATAAATGAAACGGAAATGCTATTCAAAATGATACAAGAAAAAAAAAACAATGGAAATTCACGAATAAAAAAATTAAATAACTTAACAAATAAAATTTGAGATACTTGTTCAAATAATAAATAATACAATCTGTTAAGTTATTCAAATTCATTTTTTAAAAATTAAGACAAAATTTATTAAACTATAATTTTTTTCATGAAATATTTTCAAAAATGCTCGCATTTTTTTTAATGATGGACTAAATTTTGTCTTCTACTAAATAAGGTTGTTTTTAAATATTAATTTAAACTTTTACTTCAATTATTACAAACATTCGATTTTTTATTATTGATCATGCGGAAATCTGAGAAAATATATGCAATTTGAATATTTCCTTATGAATTAGATCGTAACTGAAATTACACTACAAATTTGAATAAAAGAATTTTCTTGATTTATTTTCAATTTTAATCGAAAGATTTTGTATGTTTTCTAGGAAGCTACCCTCTTTCTTAAGCTCAAACTATAGCTTGCTGAGCGTCTTAAATTCTTAAAACTAAAATGATACTCCAAGAATTTTAGAATTCCATCGGCTTGTTTATTCTTTCAACTTCACGACATATTATAAACCATTGCCAGATTCCAAAAGGTTTACAATTGATCCACAGATATTATACAAAAAATAAATTAAATAATAGTAAAACGTGAATCAAAGAAAAAAATCGTTTGCTTATAACAATACTTTAATTGAAAAAAAAGCTGTTATAAAATATTTGAAAAGGAATCATCTGCTAAATATCTATTAACAGATTAAGATTATGAAAGTTTTTTTAAGTAAACAAAAGGGTTTACTGTAGTTCATCTGATTTTTAAAAATTCTGCCTTATAATGAATAAAAAGGATTAAAAAACCATTTTTGCTTTTCAATAGACTTTATATCGTATTGTAGCAGGTTCAGCTCTGTTTAATGTTTCATTTTCAACGAATCTCAGAATTTTCATTTCTCTCCATACAAATAAAAGTTAAAATTTGTAAGAATATGCACATTATCTTTCATAATTTTATTCAGTGTTTTAGTTTTTCAACATTTTTTTTCACTATCTATATTTTAATATAAATAAAAAACATCAATAATAAAACATAATAAATAATAATAAAATTAAAATAATAACAATTTTAATAGAATTCTAGGTAGGTAAACTTGATATATAATTATTGAAATATGAAAATGCAAATTAAACTTTCAGACACAATTTTTTAAGAGTTTTTATTTTATAAAAAATTATTTTCACTAATCAGGTTTTTTTGAGTGATTAGCTAATTATCATTTCTATTTTATTTGTAGCAAGCAGCCTTAACGCCTAAGTTGTTCTTCCTGAATATTGGTTTCCCATGTTGTTAAACTACTTACATTGAATTTATTTATTTTAAATTTTTTTTATTTGAATGAGATTGAAGAATAAGAATTTAAGGCAACTAGTATAACTACAAATTATTCAATACCTAAATTTAAAGGTGACTTATGCAACTAAATGAAGACAAATGTGAGAATCTTATTTCAAAATCAATATCCAAAGAAATTTTTTAAATTCAAATTTTAATCTTAAAGCACTTATGATTGAATAATTGAGGGGATAATGAAATTAAATTGAGTTTCCTTATAACCATTACAACATTGCTACAGATTTTTTATCAAATTAAATCTCAAAAATTTACAAATAATTGATTTTAATACATTTTTTTCTAATACGTATCATAATTGTTTTTGTATCGTTAAATTTAATATAAAAATAATTTTTTTGAGATCATATTTTCAGAAGATAAAGTCGATAAAACAACAAAAATAAATTTTTAATGAACTTAGATTTTTGTTAATTCTTAAACCCTCAAAATCTATTGGTTATCTTCTCCTGCCTTGAAAAGTACAAGCGCCAAACTTCAGCAAAATCAGCGCCAAACTTCAACAATATAACATCAGTTGTGTTTAAATACAGGAAATAGCAGTAACAGAAACAGAAATAATTCAATTGAACACCTTAAAAGTTAATGAAACTAGTCTTTCTTTCTGAAATTTATTGTTCCCTGAAGTCTTTTATTAATCATTTGAAGGTCAAATTTCCATTAACGAAAATAAACGAAATAAAGCTTCTGTGTGTCTATGCTAAAAAAATTATTCGAAGTGTAATTCGTAAGTGTGTGATTTATTTATCACTGTTGTGATTCGGTAAGTCGTTATGTAAAAATCTTGTTTCCTATTATAGGTTTCTCAATGACCAAAAAGTCTTTCAATTATCGGAACTATTGTTGGAAAACCCGTAAAATTTCTTATCCACGAAAGCGCAAGCATTATACTCTGCAAGAATGGTTCTTAAGAAAGAAATTGCCAAATCATTACGTACATGTTTTATAAGATTTATTTAATATATTATTTTAGAAAAGAAACTGATAAACTGTTTTATTTTTTGAAATTTTTTCATATTCATGATTTTTGTTGGCATTTATGTGCGAAGTAAAATTCGGGCATCACATTTTCTTTTTACTGAATGTTTGTCCAGCTATTGTCAAATCAATCAAACACACACACACACTATATATATATATATATA
>JAOUZG010009869.1:0-15076 GCA_026289955.1 Argiope argentata
AAAAAAAAATAAAAAACGGATATTTGTAATTGAAAAAATGAGAAATCCGGCCTGATGACTTTCTCAAGAGTCACCATCAAGCAAGGACTCCAATAAAAAAACGGAATTTTTTTCTGTAAAAGAGTCTTCAACACTATCCTTCCTGATTTGGCATTCACCTAAATTTCTTCCTATCTGGTTCATTTGCTCTTTAGCACAGCTTGGGTGCGCATCTCCGTCTTAAGGGTATGTTCAGGCTTCTTGTTTTCTTACTTGTTCTTTTGATAATATGGGTTTATTTGTGGTGTTTAGTTTTTTTATTATGTTTAGTTTTTTGTGATATATGTTTTTTCTTCAATCTTGTATTTTATTTGTGAAGTTATTTTTTAATTGTCTTTTGGTTTTTTTGTGCTAAAAATTGATGCCTCTCTTCTATTTTAAAATTCGGAATTTTTCGGGTCATAAAAGAGTTAAAATTTTTTAGACAATAATCTAACTCTTTACAGAAAAAAATTCCGTTTTTTTATTGGAGTCCTTGCTTGATGGTGACCCTTGAGAAAGTCATCAGGCCGGATTTCTCATTTTTTCAATTACAAATATCCGTTTTTTATTTTTTTTTATTCTTCTTAGTTCCACTATGTCGTTAGGAATAGCAGCATACGCGCTCTCTTAATACATTTGTGTATCTTTCTAATTGATTTTAAAAATGGCAATTTATTAAATTTACCTCTTTTAAAATTGTTTCAGTATATATATATATATATATATATTACTCAACAAATTGGTAAAATATTATAAGTTTTGAAAATATTACAATATTATATCGCCTTTCAAAGAACTTAAATGTAAAAAGAAAAATCTCAAGTGAAACCTTTTAGACAGAAATAAATTATTACAGAAACAAGTTAAATGAAAAAAAAACCGTTTTTAAAAGCAGATTTTTGTTATTGTTAAGATTTATTTATTTAATGTATAATTAATTACAGTAAGTAAAATGAAATGTCAAAAATATTTCCTTACAAATTCCTTTCTAAATAACGCCATATCCATGGAAACAAAATTTAATTAACTTACTCGATAAACCAGTAAAATTTTTTGAAAATATTACAATAGTATAACGCCTTTAAAAATACTAAATGCAAAGCAATTCCCAGTTCTAAACATCCGGTGCAAGCGAAGAAATTGTATACAAAGAGCTCCATCTTTATAAACAAAAAATGTCAAGTTAGATAACAGAGGATAGAAATCGACGATGACTGTTTCTGAATCGCGGAATAAAATATCTCCACATCTTCGAGGAGTTGTCAAAATATTTCTATTGACTGTCAATTATGGGTTTTGTTATATCTCACGAAATATGTCCATCCGAATGAAAGAAATAAAAGAAGGCTGGATTTGAAATGTTCAAGATTCCGCCTGTTTACATTGTGCATTTCACCATCTGGTATTGAATTTTTTTGTGGGAACTGTCACATTCTGTATAGTATTTGTTTAGAATAAGATCTGAAAAGAATTTAGATGAGGTCGTTCTTCCGTTTGTAGGGTTTAGGATCCAAATAGCTATCTAATTTGAAATCAAAATCACTCCCCTGAATTTGTATTTTATGAACTTTCAGTAGTTCTTTTCTCATTTGCTGTTACTGAACATTTATTGGTGGCAATGATATTTCTTTTAGGTATTGCTATTTTGGAATTTCTTATTGATTTTTCTAGTATCGTTGTTACTCTTGAATGAATTTTCCTCTTCTATTATTTTTGTATTGCTTTTAAACATTTCAAACCTTCAAATGAGGTTGGAACTTTGTCTTTCTTTAGATGTGTTTAATAAATATGCATTACTGTATTATCGCCAAGATGTAATTTTTATCAAGTAATAAATCGCCAAATTTGGCTACCGAAAATAATTTTTGTTTCAACCGTACAAGGAGCTGAAAGTTTCTTAATCAAAATATGTTTATGGCGCTATTCAAGATGGTTGTTTAGAAATTAATAGAAACAGAGAGAATAGTTTAGAATTGTTTACAAATTAATAGAATTACTTAGAAATTAAAAGAAATGTTAACAGAATTATTTAGAAGTTCATAGAATTGCTTAGAAATTAATCGAAAGTTAATTAAGTAAATGAAATAAGTAAAAATATAAATAAACAATTAATTTTATTTGTTTAGAAAAAATGGTTAGAAATTAATAGAATTGTTTACAGAATAATAGAATTGTTTAGAAATAAATAGAATTGCTTACAAGTTGAAGAATTGCTTATAAATTAAAAGAAATAAATAGAATTGTTTATAAATTAATAGAAATGAATAGAGCTGTTAATAAATTAATAGAAATTAATAGAACTGTTTAGAAATTAATAGAAATGAATATAATTTCTTAGAACTTAATAGAAATGAGTAGAATTGTTTAGAAATTAATAGAAGTGTTTAGAAATCAATAGAAGTGTTTAGAAATTAATAGAAGTGTTTAGATATTAATAGAATCGTTTTGAAATTAATAGAATTATTTAGAAATTAATAAAAATGAATATAATTGTTTTGAAATTAATGGAATTGTTTAGATATTAATAGAATCATTTTGAAATTAATAGAATTATTTAGATATTAATAAAAATGAACAGAATTGTTTAGATATTAATAGAATCATTTTGAAATTAATAGAATTATTTAGATATTAATTAAAATGAACAGAATTGTTTAGATATTAATAGAATCATTTTGAAATTAATAGAATTATTTAGAAATTAATAAAAATGAACAGAATTGTTTAGAAATAAATAGAATTGTTTGAAATTAATATAAATGAATAGAATTGTTTAGAAATAAATAGAATTGTTTAGAAATTAATAAAAATTAATGGATTTGTTTAGAATAGATTTGTTTAGATTTTAATAAAAATGAATAGATTTGTTTAGAAATTAATAAAAATGAATAGAATTGTTTAGAAATTAATAAAAATGAATAGAATTGTTTAGAAATTAATAGAATTGTTTAGACATTAATAGAATCTTTTTGAAATTAATAGAATTATTTAGAAATTAATAAAAATGAACAGAATTGTTTAGAAATTAATAGAATTGCTTAAAAATCAAAACAAATAATTATAATTGTTTAAAAATTAAAATAAGGAAATAAAATTGCTTAGAAATTATTAGAATTATTTAGAAATTAATAGAAATTAATTTCTTGAACTGCACGACGAGGCTGTACCACAAATTTAAAGCTTACCAAGGGTTTTTTTTAAAAAAAAGGATTAAATAATTTTTAAAAAGAATGCGTATGTGTCACTTATAATTGTTTTTCTTCATAATTACAGCTGTAAAAGCTCTATTCATAATTAGTCTGACATATCTAGACACTTCAATGAGTAGAAATAACCCATAATATGGAGAAAAATTATTTTCTGTTGAACAAGGTTTTTTAAATCCAGGTAGAATCTGAGATGAATTTTTAAGAGAGTCCAATAAACTGAAATAATTAGCTTTTCAGATGACTTTTTATGGGAAATGAGATTATATTTGGGTTTTATTTGTACATTTGAATTTTTAGGGATGCTGCAGATTCTTTTTGTTTAGATGAATATGTGCCAAACGCTCTAGCCTGTAAATCGCCGACCCATGCACATTCATTTTATTAGTAGAGAGTACTCTTTCGTTACCCGGGAGCATATGTCGCCAGTTGGAAAGCAAACATAAGCCGAGTCTCCAATATTTGGCAATTTTTAGCAACGGAATTCTATATTATTTGGCAATTTTTTGCCAAATTTCCTTAGGTGGAATTCTGCATTATTTCGTGACTTTTTGCTTGTGCTCGGTTAAGGGATAAGTACCTAGTAGAGACTGACTAGAAAATATATCCTATAGAGAGACGCATCTTATGATACTAACATTGCTTCATACCACAGTAGTATATGTGTGCCCTTATAGAAATTTCGAAAGAAATGTAGAATTTTTTCTTGTTTATTAGGGCTATAGGGCTCAAAATAAAATGTTTTTCGACATTTTATATAATTTTTGGGAATATTTATAGTGTTTTTATTGTTTTATAAGGACATCCATATACTACACCATTATGATTACTAAATTATTTAAAGCCAATAAAAGTTATACATACAAAAAATGATCCGCTTTGAAGTTCAAAGAAAAGGAAATATGCCATATAATTTACGATTCATGTCATAATTCCAATTATACCCCACTGTTCCTTGAATGTAGTTGAACAAAATAAACAGTCTGATGAACGGAAACAATATTTTAAAAAATTACTCAAACGCAAAATAAAATTTTTTTCGATATTTTATATAATTTTGGGAAATATTTATAGTGTTTTTAGTGTTCTATTAGGGCATCCATATACTACTTACCATTACGATTACTAAATTGACATCATAATTAAATATACCATATTATAAGCAAATATGCCGTATAATTTGTGATTCATATCATAAGTCCTATTGTTCCTTGAATTTAAATGAACAAAATAAATTGTCCGATGAACGGAAATAAAAAATTTTAAAATAACTCAAACACTTGGTTTTGACAAGAAATAAAAAAAAATAGAAATCAATTCCATTCTCTTTAAAATAAGACAAGAATTTACCAACCTTAAATAATTAAGATATATTTTCCTCAACTGCCCAAACTTAAAAATAGTAACAAAGAAATCAACCTAACCAATGCATGGGATTTTAATTAACTTTTCTTGGGGTGTCTATTTCCCTATTTGAATCTCGCTATTTTTTTTTTTTTTGTGGAAAATCCGATTATATTTGAAGAGATGTAATTGAATCTACCAGACGCAGTTTGTTTGTAATTAAGATTTAGACAAAATCGGTACATCACCCCAGAGTGTTTTAGAAAAATAATTAATGGATTTCAATTGGATGCCCTTATTAGAACATCGATTGGCGAAATCTCGAACCCATTGCTTTTTCCTAATCGAATTTCTTATTCCCTACTTCGGTCTAGACTTGAATCTGACAAGACTATTCGCAAATACAATTTTAATTAAAGAATTCTTTAATTAGAATTTTACATTAATTCGTCAGATTCTAATCGAAGTACATTTTGAAGAGACTTGTAACAATCATCATATAGTTCGGTTTTTTTTCTTTAATTAAACATCATTAATCTTTACAGTATTAATGTATCCATAAATTTTCTTTAATTATTTTAAGTAATTACATTTATTTGAGCTGCTGAAGTATTTTTGTGTTTATTGAGTATGTAACTATCTTGAATTTATAGAAATGTTTAAAGAATTTCGATGCTTTTAAATTGTTTCGCATTTTTAGTATTTATTTATTTAAGTATTCGGTTATTTGTTTATTTTGTAATTTTTTTTTATTAATGGACTGTATTTTTTTTCTGAAAATGGATATGGGTTACTTTGAAATAACTATTATAATCCCTTTATTCCAAGTAAAAACTTCTAAATTCATAGTTTGGAAAGTATTGTTATGAATTTTGTGTAAATTAAATGTAAATATTATAATTCTTTATGAATTTTTTTGTAAATATTATAAATATTTGTAAATAGTTTAATTGTGTAAAATTAGGAATTGTAATGGAATCGCACGTCAGCAAGAAAAGACTATTCAAAGAGGATTAACAATAGAAGATTGCCATATTTGACTTATTTGGCGATGTAGGTGTGTTGGCGACATTATAGGTAAATAACTGTTTCTAATACACGCTAAAATGTGTAGTAGAATCTGAGAAATAAAGATTTGTTCCTAGGGAATGTTGGAGAAATTTCCACACTTGGCCGGAACGAGTGAATAGCTTCCGTGGTTGCCCCGTCTACTTTAATGGGAAGCTATTTAAAGGCATGGTTTAAGGGGGATAGTGAAATCAGGTTGGAGAATGAGAGAGCGTCTTTTCTTTGTGATGTACATTCTATATCTTTGCTGTTAACCTAAATTAGAGAATTAAATAGAGTTAATTCGCTGTGTATTTGTAGCTTGTGTTGCGTATATTTATTGCACGTTTTTCTAGATAAAAAAAAAAGTGCATCTTGGCCTCGTTCTTGTGAGAATATTTAAAACAGTATTCATCAGCGATAAGTAATCCAAATTGCACAAAGCTTTCAAATTTTGTGTGATGCAATATTATTCGATTTTCAACAATAACTGCGAATACTGTTCAATGTCGCACAATAATGTACAATATGAATATGTTACTTGGTAAATGTCCAATAGGAGAATTAGTGAAAAGATTCAGTTTTTGAAGAATTATTTTTTAATAACACGAGAACACTAGCTTTCATTTGTTATGTTTGATAATATTAAAGCTTTTATTTTTAGTTGAAAATAGGGTCACGGGGGCCTAGTGGCAAGGTCTCAGCTCTTGAGCTGTAGGTTTTCACGTTCGAGACCCGATTCCACCGAAGAACCGTCGTGTAAGGGGCTCAGTTGCACGTTAAAACTACCATGGCCTAACATCCACCCGCTGGTGTAGTGTGGAGAGGGTGTGCCAGCTCAAGTTTCGTCCTTGTCATTTGACCGTGGTTCAAAATTCCAAGGTCCGTCCCAAAATAATCCTAGCGTTGATTTACAACTGGACGTTAATATATTGTGATTCAAAGCTTTATAAACCAGAAAACAACCCTCGGTCAGAAGCGTCATGTTTGCTAAATGGTTATGTTACTTAGCTACAACCCCTCAGATTGCGAGTTTGGGCCTAGAGCTATGTGCATATGCCGTAATGGTAACCCGGCGATCTTGGATTAAAGGTCTTCGTATGCAGCTTTGTACAGCTGTTTTGGCGGTATATATCGGCAACAAATGTTACAAAGCGTATTAAATACAACAACTAACATCACGACTGAACTCAAAAACACACACGCTCGTCATAAAGCTTGGCGCGATCGTATCACTTCTCTAACCACCGAATCAATGATGAAAGAGTATGTGGTGAAAGCTTTATAAGCCAGATAACAGCCCTTGCGCTAAAGTGTCACTATTGCTCAATGGTTCTGCTACAACCCATCAGCTTGCTAATTTGTGCCTAGAGATATCCACATCTGCCGCTATATAACTAACTTATTCATTCAGAAGGAAATTGTTGAATGTTAATATTATTCGGCTTCAATATGAGCGACTACAGCTTCAGAGTCTTAGGCTCTTTCGAATGAATTCCATCAGCAAAAATTGTTGCTGTTCTCTTATCCTTTAGGAAAGATAGTTGTAGAATCTTCTGAAGGTATGAACCCCTGAGGGAACAAGATTGACTTATATCTCACACACACATCACAGACTCTTTTTAAATGGTAAACTTCATTCATCCAAAGATCACAATTTCGACCTGGAACAGAGAACGATCATCTCTAATTCAGTACTCTAGTGGCACTACTCTCGACATGGAGGATTTTGTGACCACGACAGATTTAATAAGCGGCAGCCACAACACACTAGGGAAATCTTCGGCCACCGAGGTTCGAACTTGCAATCTAAGGAATACGAGTCCAACTCTCAACCAACTAGGCTATCCCATTCTATGAGTAAAGATAAATTTGCGATTATAGTATTTTGCCACTTTCCCGTATGATAAGTTTACAAGAGGATGTGATAACCAAAAAAATCGAAATTGAGATTTTGTCGAATGTTCTCGCTTCAGACCTCCCCACCCCCCTCCCACCAAAAAAACCTTTGAAATTGTTTGACTTTTTGTAAATATAATAATTATAAAGGGCATTGACTTATACGTAATTTTAGTGTCAGATTCTACACAATATTTCTTGATGTCAATAAAATTTGAAATCCATTCTGAGAATAAAACACATTGCCAAATTCTAAATTAATCCGATACAAAAAGAAAACAGGTAAATGGATAAAATTTGAGGCTTTGATTTAATTTCTGAATTGCAGATACCTACTAATTTTGGAAACAAATTCGCCAAGAGAATGACCATTAGCATGTCTGTAATTTTTGCATACATGTAAAATACAAACACTCAAAAACCACTAAATTACAAATCAGATTCAATTTATTTAAGTTATTGATTTTCTGAGAGTATGCAAAATATGCCTGTTATTTAATAATAATAATAAATTATTATAAGCATTATCTTTTTTCAAGATCTTATTAAAAGATAATAATTCAAAATTCATTCTCCTCAATTTAAGAAAAATTTATATGATTATATGATTTTTTTAATTTTGGGAAAAAATTCGCCTAGAGAATGACCGTTAGTATGTCTATAATTTTTGGATACATGTAAAATACATACACTCAAAAACCACAAAATTACATGTCAGATTTCATTTATTTAAGTTGTTGCTTTTCTGAGAGTATGCAAAATCTGCATGTTATTTCGTAACAATGATAAATTAATAAAAATGTTATCTTGTTTCAATATCTTATTAACAGGTAATAATTAAAAATCCATTCTCCTGAATTTAAGAAACTTTTTATTATTAGAATATAAAATATTTTAATAGATTTCTTATCAAAATATTTTATGTGACTCTTTATATATCAGAGATATAATCGAATTAATGCATCTGGTTATTTCATTCTCTTATCTTCAACATTTTATCTAATTAACGAAAAACCGACTAATTTCATAAACTTTACGGGTACGCCAAGTACACCTCTTAAATAAGATAAGATTTAAGTACACCTCTTAAATAAGATAGATAAAAAATATGAACATTATGAAATTTTAAATTAATAATTATTTCTGAATCAAACTAAAAATGTTAGAACTTTATTTAGAAATTTATGATGCTGCTACTATTAAAACATAGATGAATTTAACCAAATTGGTAGAAAAATTTAATAATATAAGCAAAAAGTTTAAGAAATAAAAAAAAATGAAAATTAGGAATCCTGCCTGAAGATTTTTTCAAAGGTCACTCACAGGCAAGGATTCAAACAAGGGATTTTTCCTGCGACGGGTCTGCAACAATAATGACCCCTTGTGACCCGAAAATTTCTTGAAATTGAAGCCTTAGAAATAACCAATTTCCACAGAAATAAAACAATAAATTATAGCTTCAGATTTAAGCGAAATAACAATAACCCAGTATAAATTATAAAAGATCACACACAAATCAAAATCATTAAAACAAAAAGGAAAGAACATAAAGTTTTCGGGTCACAAGGAGAAATATTGTTAGACGAAAGTCAGTTCCCTGACAGAAAAAAAAATCTTTAGTTTGAACCCCTGTCTGAGGGGGACTCTTGAGAAAGTCTTCAGGCCAGATTCATAATGTCTTTATTTTTTATTATTTTTGCTTATACGAACAATGTTTTTATTATTTCGGTCTTAAGTAAGATACTATACGATGTTTACATGGCCCCTTTCGATATTCTGAAAATCGTAAAATTATTATAAAGGTCTATTGTTGCGTTGTTAGGACCCGCATGCAACAAACTTATATACAAACTGATAACCGATTATCGCGCCAATCATTCCTACATTTCAAAAACTGCTAATTTTAAATTATAAGCAATATCCAATTTGCTTATCAAACCTTAAATTATGTCGGAAAAATAAAATTAAAACCATTTTAAAAAGTTAAAAGATAAATTATTATTTTCTTGGATATCAAAATATTTCAGTAAGAAATCAACAGATATTATTGACTGAGACCGCTTCCATACATTATAACATTATTAGAAATATTTCTCCTATTAATTTATAAATGAGACTTTTCTAGTTGAATTCCATTGTCTTCAGTTTCGTATAGAGAAACAGTTAATTGGCTCTCTAAGCGAAAATTTTGTTGAAAAAGTTTAGATTCTAATGAGAAAGAAATGAAAACTTTTCCAGAAAAATGTAACAAACAGTCTTTTACCCCTAGCGATATCCTTTTCACTAGCCTTAGCCAAACATTCCAAACAAATTACAATGTGATCTTTCGATGCTTTAATTAGAAATGCTGAGAATCTGTTTGGATAAGCATTTTTCCTCATTATAATCAAAGAATAAATGTAAATCTTTACTTTAGGTTTTTCGCGAAATGTTCGGTGTTGTGTAAATCATTGAATTGAAATTCGATAAAAGGAAGGTTTTTTAAACTCTTGAATGCTAAAAGTTCTGTTATCATATTGAACGAAACGTCGAAATAATTGCATTGGATTTTTCTTTTAAAATTTTATCTAATTTGGAACATTTATGAATAGTTCAAAATATTTGTTTTGAGATACGGGTGTATTATAAGTTCACGCCAAAGTCACGGCACAGGGATAGTTCGTCTTCCACGTAATCTGGGTTCGAGTCCCGGTTCCGGGTATGGTTGCTCTTCAGTGCTCTATTTGTGAGATGTATGAATATCTCTCCCGGCAAAAGAGGCTGTGTATGAGTAGCTAAGACGCAATCTTGACTAAAACGTACTTGAAAAACAAGTGACGCACCCTCGGCTTAAAATCACTGATTCTGTCAGCAAGCTTCACCATTGCAAGTGCCATTAGGAACAACAACAAGTTCATACCTACAACAGATTTTTTTCAATCCTGTCCAAAAACTTCAATTGTTCAATTTCAAAACTTATACTGTACAACAGAGCTATTTAAATACTAAAAGCTAATAAATGATATGTTACTATAACTGGATAAAACTAGATATCAATTAGTCAATCATATTAAATTACAAAAATTAACTTTTAATCGCGCAAAAATTAAGTCTTTGAGCAAAGATGGCGATTAATTATGATGTTTCAACTACTTTAGAATAACAAAGGATATCTGACAACAAATAAGGGGCCGTAGTGATCTAATGGCAGCATTTCGGTTTTGGAAGCTGAGTATTTCAGGTTTTAGACCCGATTTCACAGAAAAATGGTCGTGCAAGAGTTTCTATCGCACTCTAAATCCATTGGGCTAAAACCTCTTCCACTGGTGTGGTGTGGAAGTTCTGAGAGTGGGGTGCCAAGTCAGTTGTTGTTCTCATAATCTTGTCACGGCTCAAAATTACGAGGTCCATCCCAAAATGGCCCTAATGCTGTTTTCAAATGAGACGTTGTTATAACAAAACTAAACTACTGAACTTACATATAGCATCGTTCAGTAAATACATTCATTTGTGTAAATTTAAATAAGCATAAATTGTTAGTTCCTTACTGGGGAAAACTAACCATATACCTTTCTGAACGCTTCAGATATAGACACTGTTACAGATCGTGGTGAGTTGTATAACAATATTTAGAGTGCAAAAAAAAAAAAAGGCTCGTAGTAAGATATTTCTCTATATCTTTCAAGATTAAAAGCGGTCGGATTTTTCGGCAAAGAGATAGCGCGCTTTCCTCGTGTTTTGGGAGCCCCGGGTTCGAGCCCCGGTTCGGGCGTGGTTGTTCTTTGTCCTTTGCCCCCCCCCCTCTGTAAAAAGGGGCTGTGCAAGCAAATGTGGTGTGTGTGTAGCTAAAATTGTATTCTTGGCCTTAGTTGGCGCTACTTCAAAAACAAAAAGCGCTCCTTTCGGCTTAAATCTGCTGCTGTATCTGCGGGTGCTTGTCCGTGGGAAGTGCCATAAGTCACAACATGATTAAAAATTGTACGATCATTAAAATTTTCAATCAACAAACAGGAAGACGGAAATAAATGCCAATAGCATAAAATACAAACATTATCAATGGTGAACCAAATAGATTGTCAAAAGCGAATGTAATAATCATAATTCGAGCAACATAGAAGAACAAGAGATAGCACGAAGAAAATAATCAACAATTAATATTAAAACAAATTTTAAAATTAATTCCTAATTCGGTTAAATAAGGAAAAAAATTACTTTTTATTAAATAATTACAATTGTTGCTCTCGATTTTCGATTAGCAACAGAAGGATGGGTGTAGTAGCTTATGAGGGTATGAACTCCTCAGCACCCTAGGACAGAAGTCTGACTTCTAGCTCACAGACATCACAAACCTTCTTTACAGAACGGAATTCATTCATTCATGGAAAATTAGAACAATCACCCCAGTGATATTACTCTCAGCATGGAGAATCATGTGACCACGGCAGATTAGCTACCAACCACGGAGAGAGAGTGAGAGTCTTCGGCAGGCGGGCTCTAATTCGCAGTCCAAGGGATTCCATCCCACCGCCCTACCAACCAAGCTATCAAGGTCTACTACGGTTACTACAAATAATTGATCTAAAAATTGTATTAGCGTTGAATTTTCCAATCCAGTTGAGGCAATGGAAAATACGGGAATTTTCTACGCCTGTTGAGATACAGATGAGAAATTTCTAATTTTCTTTATTCTGTATTATTTTAATTCGAAAGTACTTCCCAAAATGGATCCGTAAAATCAATTAACTAACAATGTTTATTTTTAAAGGCATCAAATATTAAAAAAATATATAGAATCGTTTGAAATAATCGGCCGAATTATATTAAGCCTAACCTCAATAGTGTGTGGAGGGGAACAAACTGAATTATTTTCTTATTTGGTGGTGGGGAAACGAAGGTGTTTGGTGAGAAAGTTAGTTTTTAATTAATAAATAAAAATTAGTGAATTATAATTAAAAAAACTGTATTATCATCCAATGTCATCCACTATAAGTTTTAAAAAATTTACTTGTACTTAATTGGATGAATAAAAAGTATTTTATTAGAAATTAAAAATTTGAACAAGATAAATAAATATAAATAAGAAGAATAAGAACTAATAGTAGGAATTGAAAAACCAATTGTGTAAGCATTACCTACAGCTCTATTTGATACAACAATCTATCTCTTTCAATTAAACCACTAAGACTCAGTGGGTTGTCTACTACGCCATAGTTTTCATGCAAAGGCAACAAATTTTGCTACAATGAAAAGGATTCAAGTATAATCCACTAAATTCCCCCAAATAATCTTCAACGACATATTAGAAATTTCAGAGTTATTAAAATTCTTTCATTTTCGAAGAAACGGGGTGATTGTTTAAAACCCAAGCGAAATATTTTCGAAATTTGAAATCCAACAAATTCATTATCCAGACCTTTGAGCTGAACGATGTCGTTCTTAATTTCCTAGAAGGATACTTTTGATTTACTTCTTGATCAAAGGGATTCGAATGAAAATTGCTTTCGTACAAAACGAGTCCGATGATCCTTTAACCCATGGGATTTTCCTTTAAATACAAAGTGTCTAAAACCAAGCCTTTCGAACCAATTACCATGCGATTTCACAATGTTGAGGGCCTGTTTAGATGAAAATTTTCAATAATTAAACTCCACAAATAAAAGTAAACAATACTTAAATTGTTATTGAAATTTGTATGTAGAAGCCGTTGAGGGACCCTTTAAATTAAAGGAAAGTTTAATTTAGTTTTAGTATAATGTGGAATGCACTTTTGTATTGGAATCCCAAGAATTAAAAGCAACTGTGGAATTGAAGATGAGTTCTAAATTAAAGCAGAGCCTCTATTTTTCGACTGCAATCATAATATAGTTGGAGCACACGTCCTTAGGGCAAAGGTCTATCTCCTTAATGAAGTGACTGTTTAGGGCTATGACTTTTAGTAGAATGACATATTTAGATGTTTGATTATTTTGCGTTGAAACTTTGGTTCGGATTTGGGTGAAGTCAGGGTTGTGGTTGATTGGAAAGGAAAGAGTAATTGAAAAGAGTGAAACTATTGGTTGCTACTGGTGGAATAGGTGTTGGGATAAGCTGCCGAATACAAACGGGAACTCAGCAAATTTTTTTTGTTGTGTGGGGAGGTTTGCAATTATATTTTATAACACTAGATGGCGCCATAAGTATTGTTTATTAACTTTTAATCTAACAGATCAGGTGAAAGACTTGGAGTGGTTCAGCAGACAGATTAGGAAGCTATAGAAGATCATTTATTTTTTCCGAGGGAGGGGGGGTGCTTTTGATTTTTGGATTGGAGTCGTAATTAGGAATAAATTCATTTGTTTCATTTTCAATATTATTTAAGATAGTTTAGAAATTAATGGCTATTTTTTACGAATTTGTCACGTGATAGATAGTCTATTGCTCGGTATATTTCTGTATTGATGAAGTAAATGTAGCTTGAGGATTTACAGATAATTTAGATGTTAAATATTTAGGATTAACAATGGATTGCAATATGATTTCACCACTTAAAATTAATTGATGCTCACTCTTTAAATATTATTATCTAATTTAATACTATCCAATTTTGGCTATCAGTAGAATTCGTTGAAAATATTGGTTCTGTTTAGTTTCAATTAATTTCTGATATTCATAATTTTTTTCAATAAAGCATTATAAAACTTTGTTGTATACATTAAAATTGTGTTACGAAAATTCTCACGCAAGAACGATGCGAAGATGCAAATTTTATTGTCTAGGAAGACGTGTATTAAATATACGCAACACGAGCAACAAATTCATAGGGAATCAATTCTATTTAATTCTCTAATTTTGGTTAACAAAAAAAACTATGTATCGCACTTCACAAAGAAAAGACGCTCTATCAAGCTAAACCAGCTAACATAGCTCATTCTCCGAACTGATCTCATTCTCCACGCCTTTTAAATAGCGTCCCATTAAAGTAGACGGAGCAACCACGGAAACCACTCGCTTGTTCTGCACAAGTCTGGAAATTTCTCCAACATTCACTAGGCCCAATCTTCATTTATTAGCTTCTACTATACATTTTAGTATGTAGTAAAAACCGTTAGAGACCTAATTATGTTACCAACGCACCTACATCGCCAAATTAATCAGATATGGTGATCTTCTTTTGTAATTTCCCTTAGAACGGTCTTTTCTCGCAAACACGATTTCACTACAATTAATTTTATACAATTAAACTATTTACAAATATTTACAACTTTTATACCTAATTTACACAAAATTCATAACAGTTGTATTATTTTAATATCCTTACATCTGCTTTGTTTATTGTAAAAATAAATTTCCAAAAAGGAGTCAAGTTTATATTCCAGTTCAAATTAACGGCTTAGCTGTGGAGTAATCTCCTTTTTAAATGAATGTTTTCTTCACTGTTTTCTTACATTTTTGTAATTCGCCATCTGAATCTACATAAATAAGATATCTGCGTCTTTCAATATTTAATAAAAGCGATGAAAAGGGCTTGAATGTCAATAGAACAATGAAATTTATGTTTTTAAACAAGGTACAATCTCTCTCTCTCTCTCTCTCTCTCTCTC
>JAOUZG010009888.1:0-10860 GCA_026289955.1 Argiope argentata
ATTGATTAAAAGGCAAAAACTAAGGCCTGAAAGTCACAGGTACACTACTGAAACTTGACAGCAACGTATGTTTGTTATTTAAACAGAAAATAGAATGACAATTTGTGAACTTCTAAACTGAATTTAATAAAAATACATAAATTTTATTATTTCAGAGCATAATTCACATTTAATTAATGAATAATTTATCTTAGGTTTTCTATTATTCTTTCACTCTAAAAGTCGATGCTAAGTAAAACGGTTGTATGTATTATCCAACACCCCTTAAACTGTATCCAGGATGTTAAGCATTCACAAAAGAAATCATTCTATAATTAACATTTTAAACCTCTAGAAGTAAAACTATATATGTATACATGATAACATCAAATTTTTACTTAAATTCGTATTCGTTTATTAAAAATCTTTTTAAAAATGCGCTATTCATTATTATCGCTTTTTCATTACAATCAATTCTGAAAACAACCGAAGAATTTATAATGCAGTCGTTGATTTCAGCTAAAATTCTAATGCACGATAAACGAATTTTCATTCGAATTGTTTGGAAATTAAATATAAATTAAATTATTTACGTTTAATAGAGAAGTTTGTTAGTTACTTAATTCTTTAAAGCATAATTTGCCGAGTCCATTTCTAAGTAAAAATAAGGAAAAAATCATTGTATTGAGAATAATTAAAGGAAACTAATTTATATCACTTTAAACAAACTTCCATTATTTAAAACATCACTGGCTGCTTTAAAAGGTTTCATTATAGTTAATAAGACATTTTAAGGCCCCATTTCCAAATATTGTTGAGATTCTTGCAAAGCTACTTTAATTTCAATACGGCCATTATTGCTACTTCCAAGACCACCAATTACTGATTGCATGTTATTCAGCATATTTTCAGAGGAGAAAATTTACGAATAAAAATATAAATAAAAACTAATATGATAAAAGATTTTAAAATAAAAGACAGAAAACAATAATAATTATTAAATGTATACAGGCAATAAAACATATATTTCAGAAATTCATATATACAAACAGTAATACGACATTTTTAGAAATATTACAAAGCATTAGTAAAACTTTTTCGATTATTCCATTAAAGTCTAAAACGACCAGTGAAGCATTTCTGGGAGAAATTAGACATCTTAAAAATAATGTATAAATGATAATTGTGAATTATTTTGATAATTAATATTTCAATTACACAAAACTAAATGTTCACAGAATTCACACAAATAATATTTCTCAGAATTGGATATTTGCTAACTAATGCTTAAAACAAATGCTTAAACAGCAAAAATTCATTATATAAACTATCGACTTGAATAAAATGAAATATTTCATGCATATATATTAAAATTTTAATATGTATCAAAATTATTTACAACAAATTTTTCTAAATGCATTAAGCACAGAATATTCGATTTCTGTCATGGTATATTTAAAAGAAAGCCGATAATTTTTAAAAATTACTTAATTAGAAATTTTCAGTAGAAATATTTAAGCCCGAATAATTATTTTTATTAGTTTTAGTTTCATTTGCTTAAGACTTCCTGTAAATAATTTAAATAAATTAGAAATCTAAATTAAATAAAAATTAATTAAATAGAATTAAATTAAACATAATAAAAAATTAGAAAATTGTTTGCAGTTGATAAGAATATATCAAAAATGTATACTTAATGCATTGCAAATGTACACGAATCTGCAGATGTATTGTTTACATAATATTTTCATAAAACAATCTTAATTGCCTAAATTTACTAACAAGTTATTTTAATAAATGTAGAACATTTTGCAGAAAATACATAAAGCAAACTATTGCTGAAACACAACTGTCGAGACGATTTCGAATGAATTCACTTCTAGGAAAGATTTTCAATTGCACTAATGGTTCAATCCAATTATCTTACATTCAAAACAATCTTCTGTTTACCAATATTTGAGTCTTCGTATGATTTCTGAAAAAAGAATTAATATAGTTGAGATAACAGTCATGCATTATAAACAAGCAGAAAATCTTTCGATGAATGTAAAATATTGCTTAGAAATCAGTATTGAAAACCTAACAAATACATCTAAAGAATTTGTTTAGAATTTTAGTATCTAAAGGAATATAAAAAAAGATTTAATTTTGGAAAATAAAATATTAATATTTAATATTAAAGGTTTATAGTTAAAAAAAAATTATAATAAAGCCACGTAAAGTCAACAAAAGATAAATATTCTTTTGAATAATATATATATATATATATATATATATATATAATTTGTTGACTTTACGTGGCCTTTCAAAATACAGAACGGTATTTTACGATCTTGATACTATTAGCATAATGAACCCTCACTTACCAGGTTGTCCAACTTCTGGTACTTTCAGGCCAACCATGAGGAAAAAAACTTTCTGAACATTCAAGAGTGCTCGTGTTGATCCAAGAGAAATCTTAACATTGCAGGCTATTGCTTCTACCAGGCATGACAATGGATCAAGAACCTGCGCCATTCAGCAATGATATTGTAGATGGTGAGCATAATCCACACACTAAGGTAGCCAACTTCTTCCACGCCCTTCTCTTCTATAAGCAGAATTTGAAGAAAATTAGAACTATTCAAATTACATATCATTTTGATACTATTATCTTAATGAATTAACTTGCCATTCCAACTGCTGATATTTTATATTATACACAAAGAAATGCTTTTGGTGCATTCAGAACAGCTTGGAGTCTATCAAAGAGACAGCCTTACTTTGGAATGCAGTCCTTCTACATAAGTTAGAGGAACGTGATCCACTTCTCAAATTTACTGTAGATGAGCAATCATAGAATAATCCTCTATTAATGTAGCTAACTGCCTCTACACTATTACATTCTACAATCTGTAAATGGGGAAATTAGAATGATTTAAATTCTAAGTTATGTACCATCTTAATACTATTCACGTAATGAATCAACTTACCAGGCTCTCCAACTTCTGATACTTTGTTATCCTCAAAAAATGTTTTTCGTACACCCAGGGGACTTGATGTTGATCAAAGATGAGTCTGGTATTGAAAGGCATTCCTTGTACATAAGTAAGATGAACTCTCTTCATTCTCCAATGTTAATATAGACGAGAGAGATCATTGACTAATCCTGTAGATAACTAAGTAGCTAACTTCATCTACGCTATTCTATTATCAGCAAATAGAGATGGAAAGTAATCCTGTTCGATATAAGTGTTTAGAAAATTGATTTACAAACCTCGCAACTTTTCAAAAACATTCAACCGTTACTTGGTTGATTTCACTTACAAAACTGGATGGAAGTCACCAGTGGATTCGATTTGAAGATGGAATGCACCCGAAGCAAGGAGACTCGTTATCGTAATTATGAAATTCTAGAAGAGAGAGTTGCTGCAGCAAGAGAGAAATAGAAAAATATCTGAAAATAATTTAAAATGATGGCATAATTGAAA
The DNA here is from genome assembly GCA_026289955.1 of Argiope argentata. Lineage (NCBI taxonomy): Eukaryota > Metazoa > Arthropoda > Arachnida > Araneae > Araneidae > Argiope > Argiope argentata. Next base: position 3,450 of record JAOUZG010009888.1, read on the forward strand.
AAAAATGCTGTTAAGTACGATAAATGTTGTTCATTTTTTCCTGGGAAATTGTACTTCCAAAACAGATTCTGCTTTATTTAAAAAGTCGCAAATACGTTTATAAATCTTTGTTTCTTGCCATAACCACTGATAACTCAGATTCGAAGTTCAATAAAACCATAATGGAGATTTATATTAGGAGCCCTGGTATATCACCCCAACTAAACATATTCTGGCTTATTGATTACAATTCTTGTAATACGTGTACATTTCAAATTTTGGAGCTCCTATCGTTTAGTGAAATTGATTTTCTTTTTTTTTAATATTTATTTTTGCGCCATTTTATCAATTTAATTAATGGCACGAGTTACTTTAAAATTGTATACATGTATCCTTCGCTTAAGGTTCTGCAAAGCGAGTCAGAAGATCTTTCTACAGGTTCTACATCGAAGATCGCCATTAACTATTGCCTGCAATACTCCTTGGTTGAAATATTTTTAGAGGTTGAAGCAAATTCATGGCTGGATGCGTAATATTTAAAAGTATATTGTTTTTAAGATTAAAAAAATAAGGTCATTCAGTTAAAATTGTTGATAGTTTCAAGGCTTTCATTTCCGCAAGTTTAATCAATAATCTGGCAAAGTTATACTTAAATAATTAATGGAAAGAAAGAATCTTTCCATTCATTATTAGTTGATTTATCCAGTTCGTTACTAGAATGTAATAAAAAATTTGATTACATAATTTTAAAATGTTCTCTAAAAGGAATCGGACGTAGCAAGAGAAAATTATTTCGATATTCAGAATGACTAAGAATAATCTTAATGTTAATAATAATGTCCCAAAGTTATTATTTCTTTACTTTAATTTAACTAAGTATCTTTCCGCCCATTATAGTCTATTTCTTCAGTTCGTTATAAGAAAATACCAAAGGAGAGCACATAATTTAAAATTAATCGTTAAAAGGAATAGGACGTAACAAAAGAAAATTATTTTGCTATTTAAAATTTCGAAGAATCATATCTTATTCAAGTTGTTCTTCAGTGAATGTACTTAATACTGGTAATTAGGGATATACATGAATGATACCTTTCTTTTGACATACAGGCAGATCGGAAGTCCTCGATTCCAAGATTCCAAATTGTTCATTAAATGCAATTATATCCATTAATAATGCCATATGGGACATCATACTAAAGTTTCTTTTAACTTTACTAAATATAATTCATAAAGTTTGAAAATGGATTAATAACCATTATTTGCAAATGTATCAATGATGGTAAACCAATATATTAATTAAAAAAGTTTGTAAAAAGATGAAATTCAGTAGCATATCAAATATTTCATAACTATTTCAGAATTATATGAGTAAAATAATTCATTTAATTCAATTGATAATTATTTCAATATGATAAAGAAGAATTCTCAGAATTTCTGTTGCTGCAAAAGACGCTGATTGGAGGTGAAGCAGATGAAGCAAAATAAAGAAGTGGACAAAATGACGACAAATGGTTTTCGGATGATTTTTGTAAGTGATTTTCCAGGAGAACTTGATAATGTTTCAATCTGAAATTACATTCGAAAATTCATCCCAACCATCTGAATTCGAGTATGAATTCTGAAAAAGCAAATAAATTTCTGGAATAGGGTTGCCATTTAAACAACAAAGAAATTGTAAAATTTATTAGTGCCATTATAATGCAGCTAATTAATCTAAGACAGTCATTACATAATTTAAAATTTGAATGCATATGTAACTTTTTAAACTTGTTTTTTGCTATTAGAAAAGTTTTCAAAAAATTACAAGCTTTTGGAATTAAAAATAATAATTAAAATCAATATATATAGATTTTTTTTCTCATCACTTTAATAAGAATGCGCAAGATAATTTTAATTGCTTTACCAGCGTTTATAAGGCAATGATAAAATGATTAATTTGACTCTTAACAATTTTTCAATGTATCTATATCAGCGTGCAGTATATTTGGAAATTGAATCCATCAGGATCTATTATCAAAATTATCTTACTTACCAGGTTCTGACTACCGATTACTCGAAGCCATTCAAAGAGGTGCATTTTGTCCTCAACCAGAAGTATTAATCAGAGATGGGTATTCAACAGAAATTCCATCAGAAAAAAGTTGATAAATTGCTTATTTTTGATATAATAGAGAATATAATTAATCTAAAGCAGTCTGAAAAATTTGCTGGTAAGCAGAATCTAAAATTTCAATGCAGATGCCACATGTTAATTTTTTCCCTATTAGGAAAGTTTCAATAAAGTAAAAGCTTTTGGAATTTGGAAATATTAATGATTAAAATTAATAAACAGAGATATTTTTATCAATTTAATAAGAATATATTAGATGATTCAGCTGTTTTACCTGAACTTATGAGGCAATGGTAAGTAAAATAACTTTTTAGATGTATCGAATCGAGCATGAAATATATTTTAAAATATAATCCATTAAGGACTATTATCAAAACTTAGAGACTTACCAGGCTCTGACTACTGCTTTCAAACAAACCACTCACAAAGGAGCATTTTCTGCACACCCATAAAAAATGTTGACCAGGAGTGGTCATTAAACTGATATTCTTTCAAAAGTAAGATTTTAAAAGTTTATCCTGATCCAAGAGTCTAATAAGCACTCATTCTTCAGATGGTAGTGTGTTATGGCATAATTGACAAAAACTGTACCGATGAACTAATCAACTTTATTTGTTGCATTCAATTATTCTAACAACAAATGAAGGATAATTAGTGAGCATGATTTAATGATTCGGCACAAAATTAGTTTACTCAGCACTGCCATTTCTCAAAATTTCTCGCTTACTACTTGTATTTAATTGCAGTATTGAGAGAAATGCTCATTTATGGAAATTATTAATAAATTTCAATATTGAGGTTATACCATGATATTTTATTATTCACGAGATATGAGATTCTATATCAAGATACCATGAGTTTTTATTATCACTTCAAACTTACAATAGCTAAGATTCTCTTTTTCGTAAAATTTTTCCAATGTTGTGTCAACTTTTTTTATGTTCAAGGAATGTCATTTTCATCCCGCTCGCTACAATACAAATCTGGACTAAAAGAAGCTATCTAATATAGTTTTATATAAATACTAGACTAGATTACTAGATTTTGATTACTTTAGGATAATTTTAATTTAGGGCACGAATTTATAAAATGTATTCCGACTTTAGGTAACCTAAATGGGTTTTAGAGATAAAAAGAAATGCATCAAAAGTAATTAGTTCGATTGTATGAAGCTTATTTACCGTCAACTATTGAGTAGGCCTTAGAGAGGGGGGAGGACAGTTAGGAGTTGCATTAAATAGAGGGGGGAAAGAACATTCTGGCATTACATTTTACTATGAATTAATAAGTTTAATGCTAAAATTCTGTAAAAAACTCAAATTTTTACATCTTTTGTTATAGCTATGAACAAGAATTTTTTTAAATTCTGTCTGTGGTGAGAAGTAGAAGTAAACATCTGTATTGCTTAACTAAAAATAAATTAATAAAATTAAAACCTCTGCATAATTCATAAACAAATATATACTAATGATTTAAAGGAATCAAAGTCACAAGTAATATTTCTTATTATAAGGAAACGAAATGAAGTGAATACGAAAGATTTGTGTATTTGGTTAATACTGATATCGAATCTAGTTAGATAGCTGCCATAAGATGTTAATTATAGTTGCTAGGTATTAATTAATATCTGTTAATAAAGGCAGAAACGCAATTGCGCTTATTACATATAACAATAAAAAAGGACACAAATAAACCTAAATTTTTCTAAAAGAATGCATTTTAAATAAATAGGATAGTATTCCAATGAAAGTTATTTATAATATATTAATCGTCATAGCTTAATACAGTTCCCATGTTGGGAGAAAAAAATTGGCTACAAAGGCCAAAGACACGTGACACGAAAGGATTAAATAATTTAAACTCAAAGAATTTATGTGTCGAAGAAAAATTAGTTATATGAAGCTGAAAAAAAGTTTATTGAACAAAAAATTGGGAATATTTCTCAAAAATTAAAGAATACTTCCCAAAAGCAACTTTTCAACACCCAAATCAATTGCAAGTACATTTACATTATATAAAGCACATTATAATGTAATGATAAATATCACAATCCCATACAAATGCCATCATCATTTTTTAAATCTTACTGTAGTAATTCTGGGTGGAGTGTATGTATCCAACCAGATTTTTTTTTCATTACATTCCACAGAGATACTCGACACTAGCAACCGAGTTTTCCTCCACATTCATACACTGCATTGACCCATATTTTCTCCACACTCCACACACATATCCCAAACTACAAGCCAAGACTTCCTCCGCACATCTCACACATATCCCATACCACAAGCCAAGACTTCCTCCGCACATCACACATATCCCATACCACAAGCCAAGACTTCCTCCACACTCCACACAAATATCCCACACCACAAGCCAAGACTTCCTCCACACTCCACACAAATATCCCACACCACAAGCCAAGACTTCCTCCTCGCACCACACACATATCAAACACCACAAGCCAAGACTTCCTCCTCACACCACACACATATCAAACACCACAAGCCAAGACTTCCTCCTCACACCACACACATATCAAACACTACAAGCCAAGACTTCCTCCGCACATCTCACACATATCGCACACCACACGCCAAGACTTCCTCCGCACATCACACACCACAATCCATGACTTCCTCCACACACAAACCCGCCCCACAAGTCAAGACTTTCTCCACTCCCCACAAACATATCCCACACCATAAGTCAAGATTTCCTCCATACTCCACACATATTCCCGCATCATAAACCGAAATTTTCTTCTGCATCTACAAACATTCCCCACCACCAACCAAGATTTCCTCAGCATCCACACACACATCACACACAACCAAAACAATGCTTTTGTCACTCTCCACAAACATTTCCCTTGTGATTCCAAACAGCAGTTTCTCTATCCACAAACATTTTTCATGCTCCTTCAAACGGAGGATTTCCTTCACTTTATTACGCATTCAATACATATCAATAACCAAAAGTGTACCGGTCTCTTTGTAAATTTCGCACAAATTGCTAACAAAGTCTTTCCCATTCTCCAAAATCATTTCTTAAATGACAGCAACCAAAGGTAAATTCCACACACTCATTTTCCATGCGTCATAAATATTCTCTTTACTTTTTCGTCTATTTACAACATGCCTCCAGCCACTGTTTTTTTACATCCTACACACGCATCTCTCATTCGCATCCAACAAAAGGTGATTTTTTTGTATTCAACTCACTGTCGTTTGTAATCTAAAAAGTTCACGCTTCATTCATTTTCATAATTTGTTCAAATATTTTATTCACTCTGAACACTATCCTGTGTACCATCATCTTGTGTATCCCCTCTCTATATTACCCATTTTCAGATCCGGTTTACATTCAGGCTTCTGTGAATCTTAAATTTCACTTTATGTTGCCCATTTACCTACCCTACAGTTTTGACGATCTTAACATTATATATACTGGAAAATAATGCTGGGATCCACATCGTATAATTATTCTCTATTCCATGTAAATCCCTCAACAACCGCGCTTACGACTAAATATGGCTCAGTTTTATAATCATGCAAAATTATTTAAGAATCATCTCACAAATTTTGATTGAAAAGTATAATAGCAGGCGTTAGTGAAAACTAAAAGAGACAATTAGAATGACAGAAGAGTAGATATTAATTTAATTAACCATATATTTGGGATTTTTTTAAATTCTAGCCAGTTCCATAATCGTTGTAATTTAAGTTTACCATAAAAAGGAATATGTTTTTTCAGCCATTTCATCTGTCTTTCTGACAAACTGAAAAATAAAAGAAAATTGTTATTTGCAGTAAGACATTTATCTATACTACTATTATAAATGCGATTGTTTGGATAGATGGATTATGTTAATCAAGCCAGAAGAGCAGAACAAAATGAAATTTAGCACAGTCATTGATTATAGTCATGAAAAGGATATATTCTAGTATTTATTCCGATTAATTTAGTTGTTAATTTTTTTATTAATTAATAACTTAATCAGCAAAAATCTGCATTTTCCCACCTCCAAATGAATAAAATCAGTTTTTAACACACTGATGTGGTTAGACTTAACATGTTTCCGGTCGATTTCAAACGTTTGTTTATTTTCTTAGTGTTTCATACATTTAAATTTTAACACCGTTAATAAATCAATTTTTTTTCGGATTCAATTTGAGTTATTTTTGAAAATTAAACAGAATAAAGGAAATTAAAAATTTCTAATCTGTATTGAGTTACCCCAATTATTGTAGAAAATTCAGCCTTTTACGTTGTCAAAATTGATGTTGAAAATTTACACATGCATACATTCTGTTAACATATTACATTGAGATCACCGTCAATTCTCACGCGTACGTATCAAAATTTCCACGCATAGGAGATCACGGTATAGGTATAGGCTAGTATAGGATATATCACAAAAGTCACGACTGTTTATATATCCTTCCCTAAACTCGAATTATAACCATGTATGTGGAATGAATGGTACAGTTAATAATAAACCATCCAAAAACAAAAAGGTAACAAGAAAAGTTTAACTAGCAAGAATTTTAGCGTTTAAGAAGATTCATTTAGTTTAAAAAATTTGGTTCAGAAATGAAAGGAGCATCGCAAATTTGATTTATCAAATCCAAGAAAAAAAATTTCCTGTATGCTAATTGGATTTTTTCTCAATTTTTTTTATTTGGTAGTCTTTTCCGGATGAATATGTGGCAGGTAAAAGGCTTCAAATATTTTTTTTTAAATAATCATGAAAATGTAAACAATTATCAAGATCCATTAAACTACATCGTACCCGCTAATTTTGAGAAATTTGCTTTAGATTTCAGTTCTCAGGCAAGAACAGAAAAAATATACAACAATGTGAAAGAATTTGTCAACAATATCAGACACTATTTTCTTTAGATTTGTGAATTGATGTTTTATTGGATTCCAGGTAGAAAGAGCTGAAAGTATGAAATGAAATAAGTTCTTACAGTAAAAAATAGAAACTATTTGGAAAATCTCGTCGGTTTATGCTCTTTCAAAAATTAGAAATATATCTTCCTAATTTTATTTTCTCCTATTCGATAAATTATAAAATTGTGCCAGATAATCTACGAGATGAAATCAACAAAAGCGATCCATTGTTGAAATCTAAAGATTAAAACCTTTTGCATCACATTATAATTATTTACTTCGCGCTATACTTGTTGAATGCGATTCAAATTTAAAATTTTAACCTAATTTAAAGGAATATTAAAGTTGCTTGCCACGTGTCAAATATAAAGTCTGTAGCTCGACCGAGTTTAATATTTAAATGAATAATTGGAAATTGCAAGC
>JAOUZG010009888.1:15860-31395 GCA_026289955.1 Argiope argentata
AGCTCGACCGAGTTTAATATTTAAATGAATAATTGGAAATTGCAAGCTTAAGATCTTTATAATATGAATTCTTTTGAAAGGAAGATCATTGCAAAATGAAAATCTTACTATCACGTTATGAGATTCATTTTGAAATTTTCAAAGCATCTCAATGTTTTTATTTAATATTTAATATTTTGAATAGACATTTATTTCCTTGAAAATAATTTTATCGTAACATTTACTTTAATATTCCGCAGTCACTTTGCAATTATCTGCAACGGTTAATTTTTTGAGTCCGTTTAGAGTGGGAATTTTATTCATAAATTCAAAAACTGAGAAACTTGGCGTCGTTTAATAAGACTGATTTCCTTCCAAAAAGACCCCTTTCTTTTCTATTAAATATTTTTGTATAATAGCAATTTTTCAGAAAAGTAGATTTAATTACGGAATTATCACTTCCTTTTTCGAGAAGGTTTAAGCTGCATTGACAGAAGACATTGAGGTAATTAACGAGATAAAGTTTATTGAATTTTAACTTCATAGCTGCGATTTCTAGACTACCAATTACCAAAGTATAAATGTAAAAAAACTAACTTTTGAAACTTTCATTAAGTTCTAAGGGAAGTAAATGAATGTGAAAAAAATCTGATGGCTTATACTACATGCAAATTCAGGCTTTGCTATATATATTATTGAAATTTAAATGATTTACATGTAATTGAATTCATTACTCTAGTCGAGGAAAAAAATAAGATGACTAAACTCGACTTTGATAGTTTTCGAAAAAACTGAAACTTTTTTTCTCGAAATATGAAATAACATTGTTAGCTTTAATTGGTTACATTATGAAAATGTAACCAATTGAATTGATTCTTCAAAATTCAAATAAAGTAGTCGCTGAAGAGGGACGGGGAACAATAAAATAATTTTAAAAAAATACACGACCAGGTTCAAAACCAGAATTTTTGATGCTGAATTGCAATCTTAATTTTCTGAAAGATTTTATTGTTAATTTGTAATTACTGGCAGAATTCAACGCATCTGGAAATTATTTGAAAGGCAAACTTTCAACAACACGAAACGATAGTGTTTTTTAAATATGTTTCGAAACCGACGATGCACCATGAAAATATGAGCCTAAGTCAAATTAAATTTAATTACCAGAAGGCATCTCTCTTATCTGGGAAAATAGTTTGGAAAGGAGGAGGTTTGCATAGTTTCCATAAAACCCCATAGTATCATCCGAAATAGAGGCTGTCTCTCAACGCTATGATTCTTTTACCATTAGACAGCATATTGGTAAGGTGACAGTAAGTATTTTAAAAACATCCAAGCTAAAATTTATAAATTAGTGATAACAATTCTCAATAAAAAGAATTTCACTTAAAACTTGTAACAAACATAAGGAAGAAAAATCAGACAATTTTCAAAAATTGCAATTAATATTACTCAACACAATTATTATTAGAATTAAGGAAACATTAACACGTATCGACGTGCCACGTTTATATGTAAAATCCGAATACCAATTCTTTCTAAGTCTGCCATCAAGAGAAATGCCTAAAAGCCAAGACGAATATTAAAGGATGAAAAGAGAATAGCTTTTCTCAGTGCTCGTAGAAGTAATAATGAACAATGAACGAAGGCATGTTAAAATGTACTGAAGTAGGTATTGAAGTTTTAAGGAAAAATTAAAAGCATTCGGAATTTGAGAAGCTTATAAAATGATTTATGCAGCATGAAAATTTAAGGCTTTAAAAGTTACTGTTGAATTCATTTAGATAATTTAAATTAAATCAATTATTCTACTTGTACAAAATATATGAAGGCCAAAATGAACATCGAAGAAATTGGATTCTTACCAAGAACTACGAAATGATTAAGGTTTAAAGAATATAGTTATCATTATGAAAATGTTAGTCAGTTTAATCATCCTCTTTTTCGGGTCTCAACAGGTTGATGTTATTTTTCCAGGAATCCAATGGAACAATAACAAGAAATTTAGACAACCAATTTCAGTTCCGAAGTCCTTGGTGTCGAATTTAGAATCTAAATTCTCCAAAGATTGTGTAGTTAATTGCTAATTATTAGTGACAGAGAAATTACGAAATATATTTTAAAACTATTGATAAACAATATGTAATGCAACAAATGGATCCTGGAGAAAGTAAAAAAAAAACCTTTTTGTTAGGTTGTCATATCCAATGAATTTCAGGATTAAAAATTGATTTAAAGAAAAATGCTTTAAAATATACAAGTTAATTGTAAGTAAAATCTAATACCGCATGTAAGAAATATCCACGCAAATGTGGAGTAGAATTTTGGATCGAGGAATGTAGGTTCATATATCATCTTCACTATGGACACACCGGTTAAAATTATGAATTTCACCCTAAAATAATGTGTTTAAAATTGTAGCTTCATGATAATTTTTCAAAATAGTAATGTAAAAAACAAAACAAAACAACATACGTGGCGATAACCTTGAATATTATCAGCATCAGTTTATTTCAGGAACTTCCAAACTCTTCTTCGCAGCGAAAAATGAATGAAGGAATGTATCGGAAAGGTCCACTTTTTGGTCATGCTTTCGAATCTTTGCTGACCAATACTTCTTATGCTGAAAGAATGTTTAATTAATAATAATAAAAATAAATATATAATAATTTTTCTAAAATAACAATTATCTTAAAAGGTAACTAGAAAGGTGGGTAAGATATTTTTTAATAATAATCTTCATTTTTTGAAATACTTATTGTATTGATGGTTTTCTTACTTCTGCGCTTCAAGATAAGGAAATTGTAATTCAAAATATTTTTGCCTCCAATAAATCTTTCCTTCAAGAGAATTCATTACAATTATTTGGGAAATTGAAAAAAAATATTTGGCTTAAAGAAAGAATTGAGGCGCATGTGTTATTTGAGTGTACTTACCAACCTGAAGTAGATCCAGTGCCATTAGTTAAATAGCTATGATTTAAATCTTTTGACAATTCTAGTAGTATATAAACAAGGAATTCACCAGAAGCAAAATCAAAAATTCGGCTTGGTTTAATATGCAAAAAGAATGAAATTATAAAAATAAAAATTGTTTCTATTTCAGTTATAAGAGAAATCAGATTTCTCAAAATCTCTGAATCTGACACTAAAGGTGAATAATATTTTTAAAAAATTACCGAATTTTTTTTAAAAAATGGCAATTTCCTCGTGGTGGGGAGCTTAGAAGTGAATTGTGCTCTAGTCAGCCTGCTGTGACCGTTCTGCTCATCAAAATTAAAAACTTGCGGAGCCAAATTTCGCGCACTCCAAAAAAATTGTTTCGGCTCGATGTCTGGCAATTCCTCAATATTTTCAGAATCAGATTCCGAGCCATTTAGCAATAGGCGTCTCTTGTTGTATCTGTTTTGAATTTTACATGTGTATCCAATTTCTTCTACTCATATTAGACAGGTCAGAATCTGATGAATGTTCCATATCCTCTTAACTCATATTCGTCATTTGTCATTTACCGTTGCAAAATTTCTTGATAACCATGTTGTAATTACATAATACCTATTTTCAAGAGACTATTTGTGATGCTAGTGCATCGAAAGAGAGTCTCAGACATTATTGGTCAAGTATTAATAAACAAGTTGTGGAATCTCATATTTATAATGAGGATTCATGATTGTTTTCATTTTTCATTTGTTTTTTTTTAAATTTTAATTCATAAAAAAACTATAAAACAAATAATTACACCAATGAAAAGAAATTTAGAGTAATAAAAAGGTGAATCGGCAAATTAATATACGGCAATTAAATAAAACAATTACCTATAAATACCTTTTAGAAACCTTCTTTAATGCTGGGCTTTTCACTAAAGGTGTTGCTAGTTCGGAGAGAGCAACTCTGCCTGAGAACCTATATAGCTTCGCTCCGAGAGAGCGGCTATGACCCATTTCCTAATGGAGATGTTCTCCAGGAAATGGTTAAAGGCTTCATACATTCCAATGTTCTATTCTGAAAATAACTCATTACTCTTAATATATTTTTGAACAAACACTTATATCTTCTAGAGTAACTGCCTTTTTTATAATATTTTTTAAACTTAAGATTTTTCTGCTAAATATCTTAATTAGAAATCTAAAATAATTCAAAAATTCATTTGGATTTGTGATAAATATTTTTAAAAAATTGTAACAGTTCCATAAAAAAGGAAGGATTTCAAATGTATGCAAATCTGAAGTATATTGTGAACATATCATTTAACGCACATGTTCTTGGCTTAGCCCATTTATTAAACAAATAAATTACAGACTGCGCTCACTTCTAGGACTGGCGGAATATCAAGAACTTGACGGTGGTTCAAAATGAAATCGAATTGTGTCCAAACCAATCTTTCTTTGGTCAGAATGCGTGTAATCGAACTATATAAACTCTGAAATAAAAATTAGTAAAGGCAAATATATAAACATTTGTAACTAAAAAAGCCGAAAAGTTATCTACAGAAAAGATAACTGCTTGGCAACAAATGTCAAAAACTATGTCAAGTAAAATATTGCAGTTGATTCCGGAACAAAGTAAATTCATAAAGATCAATTTTTTGGAAAAGTATTCATAACCGATTTAAAAAGTAAATTTTGTGCTTTAAGTCTGAAATATAAAGTAAAAAATACTGAAAATCATGAAGTTAAGAATAATGAATTATTTTAAAAATATTTATAAAAACATGGGCATAAAGCCAATGAAAGAAATATTTTTAACATTTATTTTAAAAGTATTTGATTTTGGAGCTGCATTAAACTAATAGACTTTTTAGAAACTTTTATGTAATAAAAATTCTCAATGTCCCCTAGAAAAATATTCTTATACTATTGTTCTGATATTAGATTTTTGTACTGCATTAAACTAATAATGCAGTATCCTTTCCAAATGATATTTTATAATTCTATTTGTAAAATGAATCTGCAACTTACCAGGCTTTCAAACTTCAGCCATTTTGATGTTAAACACATTTTTAGAACATCCAGGACCATTTGTACTACTCAAAGAGGTGTCTTATCCATTGTTTCTATTCAAGAAAGATAATGCATGAAGTACTTAATGCATTCGGCAACTTTATTGTAGATCGAAGATGGACCAAAATGTATTACAAAAGATCTGCCCCACTGAAGTAGCCAACTTCTACATTTTCTAGAAAATGAATAGTATGGTAAAAAAGAATCAACATATTTGATGTTTTGAAATTTTCCACTTGTGGGAGTGGATGAAAATATATAATCGTTGCAACTCGACGAAATATTGCAATTGTTATTTTCATGCCGTTACAGGGAGATATTTGCGATAAGGTTCAAGTTAGAAATTTTTTTACAATAAGACTCGGTGGGATTCGTTGTTGATGTTTCAAGGAATTAAGATTTAGGATAATTGAAATTCAGTAGTTGGGAAATAAGAAAAAAGTTCTCAGTGATTTAAAAAGATGGCACAATTTCGAAATCTCAGACTTCGAATACATGCTGGTATATGATTAACGTTATCCATTTTACAGGAGAATTGCATTTAGAAAATTAATTTGGCGTTTGTTGAAAAAAAATGAGCATACATGTTTATGGGCTTAAATTATTTTGACTTCGGACGATAATAGCAGTCAATTTGAGCTCAATGTATAAGGACATTCACTTTTAAGAACTATAACGAAGATTTATTAATGGGACACTAATTAGTCCAATGTATCGTCTCTAAATATCTATGTTGACTTGATATCAGAGGTTCTTATATACAATCATTTCAAAGTATGAAGGATCTCACAGTTCATATTAGATTTTTTTCAATATTTAATTCAACATATTTTATAAAGTTTATCCATTTCACGTTGCTTTGAATTTTTCTCCAAGACATTTAATATCTAAAAATGTACAATCATTTCCTACGTTCACAGGATTTTGTAAGGTAATTCGAATTTGAAAAGTAATTTGTTCCACCTCGAATACAGTCATTATCTATTGTTTTCAATATTCTTAGTTCAAATAGTTTTTAGAAATTGAATGAAATTCATAATTGTAAATTTAGTATTAAAATGCATTCAGTTTTTACAGATTATAAAAGCGCTAAAGACAATCAAATGGATGGAGGATTCAAGGTTCTCTTTTCTGCAAAGGCTAACCAATATCGAGGAAGAAATTTCATTTCTTTACGTTACTTTCATTTAACAATGAATTTTTATTGTGTTCTTTATCAATCAATTTCTTAAGTTCATTTTTGCGCCACAAAAAATAAGAATATCCGCCAATCGGAATTTGGAATATCTCCAAAATTCTTTTGAAATTATATGGTATTTCCTAAATTATTCCTTTCCAATTATGATCTTAAGTGGATACCTTCAACAATGAAAATTAGAGATATACAAGAAAGGCAGATATTCAAAAATCCTCGATTACAGAAATTCGAAATTGTTCATAAAGTGTAACTCAAAAAATTAAGGCTATATAGAACCCCCTCCTCACTTTCGTGTAGGCAAATAATCTTTTATTAAAATATGAAAGTAAAACAACTTACTTAAAGGACATTTGGTTATCTTGTATCAAAGAACGTTAAAATGAAATATTGATAAAACAATTTGCAAACAAATGTTCAAAAATTTAGCGGTATATCTAAAAGAATTTACAATTATTTCAGTATCAAGTGGTGGTACATTTAAAATATTTGATATAAAATAACCTAAATATTTAAAAATGAATTCTCGTAATTCTTGTTATAAAAGGACGCGGATTTTTACTTGATTGTATATCAGAGATGGTGTATTACAAGCAACGAAATAATGGAGTATAACCATCAATTAATAGATTTTTCACGGCAAAATTCAAAGACAAGCCTGAAACTCCATGACCCTGAAAATGTTTCAAGATGAAATCATGATAAAAAAATTCTTCCCATCTATCTAAGCTCATGGCTCAGCATATGAATTCTGAAATAAAAAGATTTTAGTCCATGAGTTTAAAACTTATTATAAGGAACACAAAAAATTGTTTAGTAATAATAGAATACAGAGAAGTAATTTAAGTTAAATTTCTGAATTAAAAGGTGAACAAAATTTAAATTTTGTAGTGCAGTTTAAACAATTTTTTCGATTACAAAAGATTTTTAATGGAATAATTTTAATTTCAGAACAGTATAAATAAAAAAAAAACTTTTCATTGTATTTAGTTGTATTCTTTAAAAATGTTAGGGCACAAAGATTCAGCTAATTTTACTAGTATTTATCCGACATTGAGTTAATCGATGAATACTTCTTTCAGCACAAAAGCGAATAATTTTTAAAGTATCGAGTTGGACGTATAGAATCTATTCTGGAACTACTATCGAAACTCAGCAACTCAACAGAAAAAATACCCACACTTAACATCCATCGGCAATGAAACAGTTTCTGCATATTCAGGTCAAGTGTGCTGTTTGAAGCAAAATCCTTAACTGAAAAATATTCTGCATGTAAAGGATCAGATAATAGTCCAAGAAATCTGACTTTCAGTCACTCAACACTTGACAGTGAAATTATGTTACCAAAAGGAGAGTATCAGCTTCCTTTACAACCTTCTATTAGCAAATGAAAATAATATAATATTGATTGCTTTTAACAGTGCAAAAATCTTAAATAGCGATTTATCTCTCCATGAAGTATTACGAAGATTTTATTTTAGGAACTAGACCTAAAAATGGAGTACTCTTAAAACATCAGGTATTCTTAACTTCTTAAAAAATTGAAAATTCTATCTGAATAAAACCAAGAAGCAGTTAAGAAAAGAAAAATAAGCTAATATTTCTGCTGGGATTCCAAATGATATCTCTGTACTGTAAAGTTATTTATTTAAACATACATTTAACGTACAATAAAGACTTAATTACTCAGAAAAATTTTATTTCCAAAAAAATTCTTTCTTAATCGAAGACTGTAAATTTTCTGTAGGTCTATTGAAATTTCTTGTTATAATCATAGTTAATGTCAATTTAAAGATTCAAGACTTCGATGCACATAACTATAATGAAATTATACTTACCAGTTGTTTTTTTATAATTAGCAATATAATCTGTCTTATTCATTTATTCTTGATAATTCGAATTCAAATCTAACATTGAAGGTACCCATTTAAAAATGCTTTTGATTCTCCCTTTCCCTCCAACATTTGGAATGGTCATATTTTATTTAAAATCATGCACGTGTTACTTCAAAATATTTTATGAAATTTTGTATTGCACCAATTATTTAGAATAGAATCTTATACAAGTTTCATGAACTTAATGTCTCTAAAGTGATTAGGTGCTGCCTTTTTTCCCTTATGGTTCCAAGGAGCTATTTCAAGTTTCGTTATAACATACAGCTGTTTTTTTCCTTGATATCTTAACATTTTCGACCTCCCTAATGGCATTCGCCATTGCGGTATCTTAAGTTCTTCATTTTCATTTCTTTTCAAACCTGATGGTGGCATTTGTTTCGACTTCCTGGTTCCTCCACCTGTATTTAAAATAAGAGGAAAGTAAACATGATGTCCTTTTAGTGACTCTTATCACTAATTTTCAACAATGTTTTTATCCCACATTTTAAAAATTCAGTGCTCAAAGGGATAAATACATTTCAATATTGCGATCTTGCAAGTTTTATTAATCCATTTAGACTTACAGTCTCGATGGTTTGATTTCTTCACATTTGTCAAATAATTAACCAAATTTTTTATTCACTATCTTTTAATGCCATGTCTTTATTGCTTCCATTATCAATCAATTCCTTAGTCTCATTATAGGACTACAATATGTTATATAGCATAATTTAAGAATATTAACCAAAAGAGTATTATTTTATGATAATTAAGGATAAATATAATTGTTTCAATTCAGATAACCAAAAATTCTAATGTATTTTAAAACCTTTTTAATTTTTTATAATACTTAAAGCTGTAGAAAAAATATATTTAAAAATGAATTTTATGATATAAATAGGAGTAAAATATATTCAAATGTTTAGAAATTTTTCTCAGTCCGTCAAAAGGGTCTTAGTATTTCCCCTCTCCTATAATTTGAAGGTAATAATTCGATTTCAGAAAATGAGTTGAGGAAAAAAATTAAGCATTTTGATTTATTCAGAGTTGGCATAATCATTGCTTTTAGATATAATGACCACACATTTTTATTGAATTTCGCAAAATTTAAAGGTAATTCAATTTCGAAATTTGCCTCAAATATTTCGAATATTGTATTAAATGCCTCTAAAATGTTTTTTGAAGGAAGATTTTATTTGAAGATAATTGCAATCTGATACATGTTATACATAATTCTCTATTCCATTCAAAGTGTGTGAGTGGTTTAGATGAAGGATTGTAAAAAAAATCAAAACTAATTCGCAAGAAGCTATAATTAAAAGGGATAATTACCCAATATAGAACAGGTGAACTGTCACCGCAACACATAAGTATGAAATAAAACAATTGTCAATAAAAAAATATTTTCGAAACCTACTTTAGGGTAGAATAAGTCACAAATAAACGATGCCGAAAGGCTCCGTTAGTTCGGTGAGAGCAACTCAGTCTGTTCTATAGATACTGCCCGCTAAGAGAGAGCGTCTAAAGGTGCTGTTCGCCAGGAACATTTTTAAGGCTTTATGCATTATAATGTTCTATTTTAAAGATAATCCATTACTATCTTAATATAATTTGAACAGAAAATTATAATTTAACAACCAAATATTTCAAGACTCAATTTTTATAGCATTTTTTAAACATAAGAGTTTTCTTTAAAGGATCTTATAATTCGAAATCTAAAATAATTCAAAAGTTCCTTTTAATATATGAAATATATAATTACAAAAGTTTAATCCATAGTAATGGAAGATTTCAAATGTATGCAAATCTGAAGTATGTTTTGAAAATATCCTTTAAGTCATATGTGATTGTCTTAGCCCATTAACTAATTATTTTAATGAACGAAATTTTATGCACAAAATGTATAAGACAAAGCATTACAGAAATTGAATAGTAAACAAGTAAATTACAGACGCAGTCACTTCTAGGGCAGGTGAAATTGCAAGAACTTGATGATGGTTTGAAAAAGAAATCGAATCTTGTCCAAAACAATCTTTCATTGGTCAAAATTTGAGCCATCGAATGATTTCTAGAATAAAAAAAATAATGCAAATATATAAAAATATGTAACTGGGAAAAGGCGAAACGTTAGCAATTGAAAGGATGACTGTTTAAAAATGAGTGTCAAAAACTATGTCAATTGAATTTTTACTTAGGGTTTCAGAATTGAGAAAATTCATGAAAGATAAATTTTGGAAAAGTTTTCATATCAGATTTAGAGAGTCTAAATTTTGCACTGTAAGTCTTTGAAATATGAAGCAAAAAGTATTTAAGATCATGAAGTTAAGTATAATGACTTCATGTAGAAACATTTATGTAATAAACCTGAGCAATGCTATCGAAATAAATATTTTACTAACCCTTTTATTTTGAAAGCATTAAATTTTTATAGTGCTTTAAACCAATTATGCAATATCCATTAAAAGTGATATTTTCAAATTCCATTAGTACAATGAATCGGTAACTTACTAGATTTACAATTTTCTGACATTCTGTTGTGATCCACAGTTTTGGTACATCCGGAGCTATTTGTGTCGATCGAAGAAGTGTCCTAGCATCGAAAGCTATTCTTTCTATGAGAGTAAGGTATTTATGGAGTACTTGATCCCTTCGGCAATTTTACTGCAGATACAAGAGAGGACAAAGGATATTCCAAGGAATCTGTGCCATTAAAGAAACCAACTTCTACATTTGCTAGGAATGGAATAGCGTGGTGAAGATGAATTCAAATATTTGATATTTTGACAGCATGCTCGACTTCAGGGAGTAAAAAGATGGAAATTTATAGTCATTGCCACTTAAAATATTTTTAACGTTAATTTTTTGCCATCACTTGCACAACTCGTAGAAATTTACAAGGTTTAAGTTTAAAAATGGGTTACTCCAAGAGTCGGTGGAATTTGCTTTTGAGGTTTGGAGGGATTAAGACTCTTGATCAGTGGAAATCAGTAGTTCAAAAATTTTTAAAAATTCAGAATGATTGAAAAAGATTACAATATTGGCAAATGACAGATTTTCAATAGAAGTTGGTGTAATGTGATAAAAGTTATCGATTTTACAAGAGAATTACAATTAGGAAATAAATTCGGCGTTTCTTGTAAAAACATAACATATACATTTGTGAGCTTAAATTATTTGAATTTCTTACGATCATCGCATTTAATTTGAGTTCAATGACTGATGATTTTGACGTTTAAGAATTAAAACGAAGATTTATATAAGGGACACTAATTACTGAAATGTATCATATCTAAATATATTATTATATATATATATATATATATATATAATCACTTCAAATTTTGAAGGATCTCACAGTTCACAATAATTTATTTTTTCCAATATTTAAGGCAACTTATTTTATTAATTTTATTTATGGCACGATATACTTTAAATAATAAAGTTTTGGAAAAATTCTTAATGTCTAAAAATGTACGAGCATTTCCTCCGTTCACGAAATTTTGTAAAGTGATTCGTTGAAGTCGTTGTATTATACAAAGTTCCACCGAATATAATCAGTAGTTATTGTTTACAATATTCTACTCAATCAGTATTTATTGTTTACAATATTCTACTCAATCAGTATTTATTGTTTACAATATTCTACTCAATCAGTATTTATTGTTTACAATATTCTACTCAATCAGTATTTATTGTTATATTATTCTACTAATATTCAGAGCTTTGATAAATAATTCTATAAAGTTAAACTACATTCATAACTACATATTTAGTTGTATATTTAAAGTAATAGTAGTTAAAAGTTATTAAAATGCATACATTTTTGTAAAGATTATCAAAGTGCTGAAGGAAATCCAATTGATGGATAATTCAAAACTTTCTATTTCGTGAAAGTTATCAAATATCAAAATTTCATATCAAGTCAAATATTTCATTCATTTAAAGACTTATTTTTTTTATTGTGCTCTTTATAAGCCATTTTTTTTAAAGTTTATTTTTGGGTACAACAAACGAGATCACATGACGTAAGAAAATTCACCAATCGGCACCTGGCGCATCCTTAAACCTTTCATAACTATTCGATATTTATTAGAAAGATATCCCATTCCAATGATAGTCTTAAGTGGATACTCTCAACAACGAACATTAGGAGATATGCAGGGAAGAGTCCTATTATTTAACCTTCAGACAGATATTCCGAGATCTTTAACTGAAAAGTTCCAAATTATTCATAAATGGAAACTACAAAAATTAGTGTTATACAGAACTCCAGTTCCAATTATTTTTCTTTGAGAATTTTTTTATTAAAATTTAAAATAGTTCAAGGACCTTTATTTAGTATCTTCTATCAAATAATGTTCAAAAAAAGTGAATTCGCATAATTTCCGCTATAAGAGAAGACGTACGGCATACGAGCAAACCGGTTAAGGGGCTAATATAACTGATATAGTTGCTTTAAGACGATAAAAGTGAATTCTAATTTCCGCTGAAAGGAGGACGTACGTTTTTTTTCTTATTTGTAAGTCAGTGATGGTGCAGTACATGCAAAAAAAGAATGCAATAGATAAACTATCAAATGATAGATTTTGGACGGCACTATTCTAAGAAAATCCTGAAATTTCATGAACCTAATATGGTTTCAAGGTGGAATCATATTCAAAAAGTTCCCTCGTCTGTTTAAATTCATGCCTCATCATATGAATTCTGAAAAAGAAAAGATTTTAGTCCATCAGTCTAAAATTCAACAATTATAAGGAACTCGAAAGATTCTTCATTAACATTATAATACAAATAAATAATTTAAGTCCGTGATTTCTGAATAGAACAGTAAATAAAGTTTAAAATGTGCAGCACAGTTTCAACTTATTAAACTATTTTTCCCATTAAGAAAGATTTCTCCAGATTAATAATTTCAATAACAGAAATCTATAAAAATTTAAAAAATGTTGCATCGTATTTATTTTTATAAATTTAATAAAGTTGTCACAGAAAGATTCAATTACTATTACGAGCCTTGATCCGATATTGAGGTAATCAATTAATACCCACTGCAACCCCAAAATGATTCATTTTTTAATGCATCTAATTTGGAAATACTATCAAAACTCAGCAACTCACCTGACTAAATACCGATACTTGACATCCATCCGCAATGAAACAGTTGCTGCATACTCAGGACAAGTTTGTTGTTTGAAGATGAATCGTTAACTGAAAAATATTCTGTACATAGAGAATAATATAATGGTCCAAGGGTTTTATACTAAAAAGTAGTCGCTCAGCACTTTACATTGGCATTATATTACCGAAATGAGAGTATCAGCTTTCTTTTCAGCGGTCTATTAGCAAATAAAAATAAGTTAGTGATTAATTTTTTTTTCACAGTGCAGAAATAGAAATACGGAAATACACAATCATTGCTACTTCTCAAAATCTCCCACAGCTATTTATCTATCCATGAAGTATTAAGTTAATTTTATTTCAGTAACTAGATCTCAGAATGCATTTCTCTTAATTTAATGGAGTTCTCTGGTATTATTTTCTTAACTCCTGAGAATTTTAAAAATTCTATATAAATGAAGCCAAGAATTAGTTGAGAAATGTAAAATAAGCTCATATTTCTGCGAGGTTTCAAAATGATTGCTCTTTAAGGAAAAGTTATTCATCCCAGCATATATTTGTAACGTACAATAAACATTAATTACCCAGTAGAATTGTATTTCAAAAAGGAAATATACCATAATTGAAAAAGAGCTGTAGGTCTACTAAGATTCTTGCTATAATCACAGTTCTATTTATAAAAAAAAAGATTCAAGACTTCTATATACATAACTATAATGCAAATTTAAGTTCGAATTAACAGTTGTTTAGTGGTATTGTCGTAATTAAAAATATATTTTGACTCATTCATTTATTCTTGATAATTCGAGTTTAAATCTAACCATAAGGTACCCATTGAACATTATTTTAAAAAGTACTTTTGCTGCCCACTTTCCCCTAACATTTGACTATCATATTTTATCGGTTTAAAAGGAGGCACCAATTACTTCATTAGTTTATGAAATTTTGAATTGCATAAATGTTTTAGAAAAGAATTTTACTATACTTTCAAACGCTCAATAGATCTCTAACGATATCGGGTACTGACATTTTTCTTATAATTCGAAGATCTTATTTCATGTATCGTTAAAAATTATGCTCTTAAATAGATTTTTTTTCAAAAATTTTGCAGAACTGGTTGATGGTTTTTTAATGCTATTTTATCCCTTTCGGACTTCCTGGTGGGCATTGCCACCGTGGTATCTTAAGTTCTTAATTTTCCTTTCTTTTCAAACCTGATGTTGACATTTGTTATGACTTCCGGATTCCTATACCTGTTATTAAAATGAGATGAAAGTAAACATGGATGTTCTTTTGGTAACTTTTGTCACTAATTTATATCAATGTTTTTAATCCCCATTTAAAAAAATTAGGGATCAAAGGATTAAGAAAATTTTTGCGATTTTCATAAAGGTTTGATAATCAATTTAAATTGATATTCTCAATGGTTTGCTTTCTTCACATTTGTCTAATAATTAGCCAAAGTTTTTATTTTTTCCTTTCCTTTTCCTTTAATTGCTTATCTTTATTGCTTTCATTATTAGTCAACTCCTTACGCTCATTAATAGGCTACAACATGTACGATCACATAATTTAAGAATAGTAACCAATAGAAAATTTTAGAATATTTAAGGAGAAATTCTAATGCATTTCAAAAGCTTTTGAATAGTTTAAAATACTTAAAGCTATAGAGACGAATATGCTTATTAGAACATTTTATAAGCTGAATAGTAGTGGAATATATCCAAGGGATTAGTTTTCTCAGTCAGTTAAAACTAGGCTGCAGTCAGTTAAAATGCAGCCTAGTATTTCATAGCGCTTATAACTGGAAAGTATCCATCAATTTAATAAAATGAGTTGACTAAGAGGAAAAAATCTAAGAATTTTTATTTATACAAAATGGGTCTAATCAATGCATTTAGATATAATTGCCACACATTTTTATTGAATTTTGTTAAATTATAAGACCATTAAATTTCAAAATTTGTGTCAAACCTTTCAAATATTGTATTCAATGCATCTAAAAAGGTATTCAGCAAAGAATTTTTTGAGCTCCTCAATCTATTCAAAAATAATTGGAATCTGATGAATGATATCAGTATTTGTCAGCATTCCAATGCCAGTATAGGAGGGAATTGGATTAGCGACTGCATAAAAAGCCAAAATTGCACTCGTGAAAGGATTCCCCTTTTACACTAGTCACGTATGAAATTATGCTTTATTTATGTTTAAAAAATTATAAGAGTTCTAGGAGTCCTTTTCTTAGAGTCTCAATTCTGTTAAGATGGTGATTCCTGGTTGGTTCCTTCCAAAATAAAAAGTGAAATAATTTGAGTGGTGCAAGGCACAATTTTTAGGAATTTGGTATTTGAGTTTTCATAAATAAGATGG
>JAOUZG010009891.1:0-12629 GCA_026289955.1 Argiope argentata
AGGATGCCCTCAATTTGAGTAATTACAGTTAAAAATTCCTCCAGCGTAAGTTTTGAAACGCCTATCACTCTCTTCAAATGATACTTGAAGGATTTGACCCCGGCTTCCCAGAGGCCACCAAAATTGGGTGCCCTAGGTGGCAAAAATTTCCATTTTATGCCCTCTGAAACTAACTAACTTGCAATCTCTTCATTTTTTACGACAAGTTTATAGAGATGCTTCAGTTCTGCTGAAGCACCTGTGAAATTCGTAGCATTATCGCTAAAAAGAATTGAACTCTTGCCACGACGTGCAAAAAACCGTTTCAAAGTGGCAATTAGAGCGTCTGCTGTCAAATCTGACACAAAGTCCAAGTGAACTGCTTTAGTTGCCATGCAGACAAAAATGACTACATAGACTTTCTGAAATGCACCCTTTCTCTGTCCCTTATATTTGATCAGAAATGGACCACATAAATCTAGTCCTGCGTTTTGAAAAGCTGAACTTGGCGTTACTCTTTCAGACGGCAGATCCCCCATTATCTGATTAGCGACAACTGGGTTAACTTTGAAGCATTCTACACATTCATGAACGACCTTTCGCGCTATGCTTCTACCACCCAAAGGCCAATATTTTAAGCGTACGGTATTTAATAGGGCCTGTTGACCTACATGAAAATCTCGCCTGTGATAATACAAAAATATAAGTTTAACTAACTTATTTCCAGCAGGCAGAATTATAGGATATTTTTGATTGCAACTCACATTAGATTGGGAAATTCTACCCCCTACTCTTAACAAACCATTTTTATCAATAAAAGGATTGAGAAATCTTAGCTTGCTTGACCGAGGAACTGAAGATCCTCCTTTTAAGGCAGATATCTCTAGAGAAAAGTATCTTTCTTGAAAATGTTTAATAAGAAAGACCTCTGCCTTACCATATTCTTCAAGAGTAACTGAATCCCCTTGTTTTTCACCAGCTTTACAATTTCTAATAAACCTGAAAATAAAGACTAAAATTCTAATCAATTTATGAAAATTATTTGTAAGATCAAGCAAGTTGTCAATGAAATTAGAGTCAATAGTCAGCTTTAGAGTCAATTGAGAAATGGGTTTTAGTTCATTTTTATAACACTGATCAGTCACAGCATTGGAAACCTGTAAACTGTCAGGAGTAACTGCAGCTAACTTCTCCAAATCAGGACCCTTCCACCACAAGTCGTTAGCTGTAAGTGCCCTCACATCCAGACCACGGGAGATGACATCGGCTGGGTTGCACTCTGACGGGACATGCTTCCATTGGAAACTCTTGGTTAACTGCTGGATCTGGGACACTCGATTGCCGACGAATGTCTTGAGCAGACTTGGAGCGGTATTAATCCACGCGAGAGTGATTGTAGAATCCGACCATAATTGCACGGACTCTATCTGCATCTTTAGAGCTGATATGACCCTTTGAGTGAGCTTCGACAGAAGAAGACATGCACACAGCTCAAGCCTCGGTATTGTCATGAACTTGGTCGGAGCAACACGTGATTTACTGCACAGGAGTTGGCAATTTGATTCACCGGCGGTAGACACTGTCTGGAGGTAAATCACAGCTGCGTAACATTTCGAGGAAGCGTCCGCAAATCCGAGAAGAACTACACGGATTGCATTAGTCTTAAGAAAGCATCTAGGTATCTTGATTTTCTCCAAGTCAGGCAGTGTCCTAATGAAATTCTCCCATTGATTTGAAATATCTGGAGGAAGTATTTCATACCAGTCTAATTTACGCAACCAGAGCTGTTGCATAAAAATCTTGGCTTTGGAAATGACGGGACCCAGAAGACCAAGAGGATCATAAATGCGTGCAATCTGGGACAAGACATCTCGTTTTGTATAGCTGTGATCAATGCTGACGTTGGCTTTATAAGTGAAGGTATCACTTGTACTGTTCCAAATCATGCCCAGAGTCTTTACCTGGATTTCCTCAGAATTCCTGTCAAGAGAAAATTCCTCCTGCCGAGTAGTAGGAGAAAGGTTCGTACACCACTTGTGCAACGTCATTCCTCCTCTTTGAAGAAGCTGCTTTAATTCAAGCTGAAGGGTCTCAAATTCCGTTAATTCCGGAGAACCTGAGAGACAGTCATCCATGTAAAAGTCTTGACGGAGAACCTTTGAAGCCAGTGGAAAGTTCTTTTCTTCATCCAAAGCGAGTTGCTGCAAAACCTTCGTTGCCAAGTACGGAGCGCTTGCAGTACCATATGTCACCGTTCGTAATTCATACACTTTAGTGGGAGACGATTTATTACATTTCCATAAGATTCTTTGCAGCTTAGTCTCAGATTCATCTAACTCTATCATCCTAAACATCTGCTTTATGTCCGCGGTGAAGGCATAAATGTGTTTGCGGAATCTAACCAGAATCGAGAATAGGTCATCCTGAAGTACACCTCCCTTGTACAATAAATCATTTAAAGAGTAACCGCTGGTAGTTTTAGAGCTAGCATCAAATACAACATGTAATTTAGTTGTCTTGTTTTCGGGTCGTAAAACGCCATGATGAGGGAGATAATACCCTGCTTCAAAATTTGAATCCTCCTTCACCTCTTTCATATGTTGCAAAGATTCATATTCCTTCAAAAAATCTGAGTAGAGTGCCTTCATAGTGGGATCACGTTCTAAGCGTGTCCATAGCTGATCCAATCTTTTAGATGCGATCGTCTTAGAATTTCCTAACATGGTTTCAGACAATTCTGGCCTCATTGGCATACAGACAACATACCTACCATCTGCCTTTCTAAAATGAGTTTTCGCGAAATGCTCGTTGCAATAATTTAATTCCTCACTATTGCAAACCTTTTGAGGTTCGACTTCCTCCATTTCCCAGAAGTTGGTCAGCGTTTTGTCCAAAGAGTCTAAAGTTTTTGTCATAAGGCATTGTTTGGTAGAAGTATTTGAATTATCGTCTGAAATGTCACCCGAAACCAGATATCCAAAACAACTAGATTGCAGAAATAAATTATTCCCAATCTTAATTTTATCCTTCTCTAAAAACGCGAAGAATAATTCTGCACCCAACAACATATCTACTCTTTGAGGAGTAAAAAATGATGGGTCAGCCAGATGTATATTGCTAGGAATATTTAAAAGCTCAGCGTTAATTTTCTTAGAAGGCGAGAAGTTACTAATCTTTGGCACAAGCAAACATTCAATTTCCCATTGCGCATCATTATTTGCATTTGAGATATGAGCCGAAATCTTTTTGTTTATGTTAAAAGATGAATCATTCAAACCACTGACTGGAATATTTATTCTTTCTTTTTGTAAACCTAAAGCGTCTGCTGCTTTTGAGCATATGAAACTTGATTCTGACGCAGAGTCTAGAATGCATCTTAGTGGCCTTCTAATTCCCCTAGAATCCTTAACATAAATTATTGCAGTATTAATCAAAATATTTTTATTATTCCCGTTAGTATGGAAAGAAACAAGAGCATTTTCTGAAGTCGAATTTAATTCTGAACGGTTTACGACTTCCGGTGATGAATTTGCAGCTGGCGTCAGTGCGTCAAGGTCAACTCTAAAACCAGATGCGGGCGTTGAATATCTATGTAGCAATGTGTGATGTCTCCGTTTACAAACAAAACAAGAATTATTCGATTTGCAAGCAGAAACAGCGTGAAATTCACTTAGACAGTTAATGCAAAGCCGAAGTTTTTTAACCAAATCAGTTCTGTCGGCTAGTTTCATTGCCTTAAATTTATCGCAGTGATGCAAAGCGTGCGATTCCGTTTTACAGGCATTACACAACTTTAATTTGTTACTAGATTTAACCAAAAAGGATTTTGATCGTTCCGAATTTGATTTCAAGGGAATGCCGGCATTAATGCTGCTCAAAATTTGGCATCTTCTTTCTAGAAATTCCAAACATACATCAAAATCAGGTACTTCGTTATCTTTTAAAGTTAGTTCATATTGCTTCCTTGTTTCTCTATCTAGTTTTTCTAAAACCACATTCAATAATAACGCGTTTGACAATTTATCTCTTTCAAAGTCTAAGATTTTCAAAGATCTCAGATTTTTTTTAACGTTATCTAAAAGAATGCGCAAGTCTTCAGAAGATTCACGTTTCATCACCTGCAAATTGAGAATGCTTTTGATATGACAGTCTACCATCATTCGTTTGTTTTCGTATCTTAGCTCAAGAGCTTTAAAAAGCGAAGAAAAATTATCATCAGAAGTTTCAATTATCTTTGCCTCTCCCTTCAGAGAACCGCGCAAATAATGCAGTTTTT
Organism: Argiope argentata; assembly: GCA_026289955.1. Taxonomy (NCBI): domain Eukaryota; kingdom Metazoa; phylum Arthropoda; class Arachnida; order Araneae; family Araneidae; genus Argiope; species Argiope argentata. The sequence goes on from JAOUZG010009891.1 coordinate 4,256, forward strand.
CGCTATCAGAAAGCAGAGAATTTTGATTTACAAGACTGTTAAATTGAGTTTTAAATAAATTCCAATCTTCAAATTTCCCGGTAAAGACAGGAAGTGGAATTTTAGGTAGTTTTACCGGTGTAGCTTTATGCTGATCTGCATCGTATTTCAATTTATTAATAGAAGTTTTTAAACTTACTTCTAAATTTTGTAGGTCATCCTCCACCGAATTCAGATCTGGTAGTGCTTCAGTGTATATCGTTTCATCCGTTATCTTGTAATAATCGTCCTTTAATAGTTCAAATTTATCCTGAAGCTTTATTAGAACGTCTAATTTAGCCTTAAGTTCCGGTACTGAAAGGTCAGTATGCGTCTGTAGATCCTTTGCCATTTTTGTAAGCTGACCTTTGATGTTGCCGCGTTTGCGGTTCAAGGTAGTGATGTCGACTTCGTTTGCCATGATTTGACCATGTACAAAATACAGCGAAATGCACTAAACAAAGCCGCGTATATGAAGCGTGAACTAATTAACTCAATTAGTTCCGGTGCGACGGACCATTATGAAGCGTAGTGTCTGGTTCGAGAAATCGAGGATGCTATATTCATACACAACAACTTTATTCAAGTGCTAACTAGATTCTGGCGCTCTCTCCTTTTTTGAGAGGTTACAAAAGGGTTGCCAGTTGGCGGGAGTTCCTTCGCCAAAGGCGAGTAAGCACAATACGGAACATGGATATTTTCGTAATCATAAGGACATGCCTGCCAAATTTCGAGTCTGAGGCTTCAGCGGTATTGGCTGTGCGTTGATTATATATCAGGACATTGGTTTTTATATATTTAGATTGAGCATTTCCCGCAAAGTGAATGTTTTTTATGTTGGTATGGATTATAGCTGCAACTCTTGAGAAATCTAACGTGTTCTCCCCCGAAGCCTTTGGAATTTTTATGTGGTGCTCGCTAGGTGGGGTTACGTTGTGGCGAAATCATCTAATATCCCATTTAGGCTTTGGATTTGTCGAGGTTGCTTATTTTTTCTACATAATTTATCACGCATTTAATTAGATTTATTAAAAATGGGCCAATTTATTAAAAAGATGTTATAATTTCAATATTAGATAGATAGCAATTTAAAAAAATATAAAAATGAAAAAATTCCTCAGATTTAGAAATTTGCACATCCGGTGACTTGAAAAATAGGAGTTGACCATTTATTTCAACAAATATTACAATTACAATGATGCATTTACACGTCAGGTTTCATTCATCTTATTTCGAGCTTTTGTTTAGTAATCCTAATCACATATTTGATCGTAAATAAATAAGATCTCCAGTTAATGAGTTTCACTCCAAACTTTAAAATTTGTAAAGTCACGTACTAATTTTTATGATAGCTCATTGTATTAGTACTTTATATTATTTTCCTTTATTTGTAATTATTTTGCAAAAGTTTTATCGAAACTTGTGACGTTTCATACTAGTTTGCTCTCCATTCATCAAACATAAGGAAGAAAAAAAAACGAAGTCTGCCAAGTGAATTTTCGCCTTTTCTTTTAACATTTCGTTACTCTTTATCTGTTGAAATTTCCACAAAATTAAGGGAATCACCAGCCATGAAAACTGGTCTCATTCTGATGAAAAACGAGAATTGCTAAAGAAGACGCAAGGTTTTTAATTTTTTCCTCGTTGTTAAAAATAGTACTTTAATAAAATATTCGACGTAGTAAAATGTTGAATTGCAAGTAAGAAATATAACAAAGTATCAAAATAAGGAAGAGATTTAAAACTCTCGAGAATAATCTCTAAAAAATTTTCTCGCATACTATTTAATAATTTCTTAATTTTTTTTATCTTGGGTCAATTTCTGAATGCTACGTGTGCTCAGAGTTCTATTTTCAGAATCCGATACATGAGAGCTATTTACGTGCACATCAGTTAACACAAAGTGATGGTTAGCAAAACATTACCCATCACGAAAATTGCTTTTGTTGTAGAATGGCTACTACAAACTGTAAATAAACCGTTGTGAGATAGTTTTAATGAACGCTTTATAGATTCTTTCATTCAATGGCATTGCAAAATATTAGAAATACTCGAGAAAATTCATGTTACCAAATATTACATTCAAGTAGAAGGAAAGAGATGTAAAAGATATCGAGAAATAGGCGTCAATCGGAAAGCCGAATTCAATGCAAAAATAACTTTAATTGTCACTAGATTATTAATTATTATTTTTTATGTAAAGAAAACGATTTATAATATCCATTATTTCACAAGCATGGCTTTTAAATTACTTTAAAAAATAACTGTTTAATTATATGAATTCCATTTCCATATCTATATTCAGACTATGGAATTTTACCACCTGCTTACTTTCGTTCGCCAAACCCGATATTGTTCGATACTGTACGCAATATTCGTCAATCAGCAAGTTTTCAAACGCCTCTGGCCATTCATTCAATGCTGGAAGTTTAATCTTTTCACGACGAGAACAGACATTTTCCACTCGGTGTACTTACAACTCAAAACTTAAATTCCCACAATGAGAACACCTTTTACTTATACCCCCAATATTTGATACATAACCAAAATCAATTCACATTTTGAGCCCCAACTTAGCAGCTTTTCTTTTCAAATTACCAAACTGTCGATCGGTGTTGGAATTTCATCTTTCCCTGATATCTCAGGAAACCCTATTACCTTTTTAAAAAAATAATTCAGGGCTAACAACGTATGTACTGTTTAGATATTCAGATCTTAGCTGGCCAAGAAGCGATAAAGTTGGGTTACTCGAAAATGGTAAACAAACCGGAAAACTATTTATCAACGTTGCCATAAACGGTGCGTCTAAATGAAGAGTTAACAAATAAATTCCCTTGTTAATTTGATGTTGATTAAAGCTTCACTTTATTACCATTCACTTTATCACCACCAAGTACAATATAATCGCTCGCTATGGTGTAGTAACAATTTTCATTAAATATTTCAAACAATACTGGCCAAACAAAGCACAGATGTAATGGTTCAGGTGATTCGTTATCAATCCCAAAATAAATCCCAAGCAGCAAAAGATCGTCGGCCAACCATTGGCCACACATCGCTACGCAGAACGCGCGACGTCGGGCCGAGATCGGAAGCCGATGTCGCGCCAACATTGGTCTTGTCCCACGGCGGAACGCCGGGCGATGATCGCGCCTTCTTTTCGATGAAATTTCCGATCGTTTCCCGACGTGCTTTCTCATGGCCGACGTCATTCCAATCATTTCCCGATATGTTTTATCAATGAGCGACCCAATGCCAACCATTTCCCAATGTATTTTAGCAATGGGCGATATGTTACCAACCATTTCCCAATGTATATTTTAGCAATGGACGACACAATCCCAATCATTTCCCAATGTATTTTAGCAATGGACGACCCAATGCCAATCATTATCCAATGTATATTTTAGCAATGGACGACCCAATGCCAATCATTTCACAATGTATTTTAGCAATGGGCAATATGTTACCAACCATTTCCCAATGCTTTTTAGCAATGGGAGGCCAAATATCAATCATTGGGCGATTTATTACTGAACACTTGCCGCATCAAATTGAAATATTAGTTTATTGGTTATTTGGTTTTCTTAAACCCTATAATTTAGTGTCATAATAGTTAAAATTATTGTACTTTCAAATTTTTTTTCAAACGAATGAAAATAATAAATATTTTAAGTAGTTTACTTCTCTTTTTTACTTATGAATATTTTTGTTTGCTATTTATTTTGATAAATTTAAAATTCCATAAAACACTTGCTTTTCATAGAATGATATGTTTCATTATTTTAACTCTTTGACTTTCTTAATTATTATTATAGCATATTATTTTATCACAATCTTACTCTATAAATTTTCAAATTACATTTTTTTACTGCTCTAAGGAATATAAATAAATATTAAAATTATCTGAAATAATTTTAAATTTGATCACTTGCACATCTTATTTCTAATAATATAATCTTATATCTCTATACAAGGTTAGTTTCTTTCATTTATATTTCCTATTTATTTTCATCATTAAATGCATGGGAAAAACTGCTAACATAATCATAGTTTCAATTGCATAATTAATCAGTATAATTATATATATATACTATTAAATTTTTAATATTGCCTATACAATTTGTTAATTTTAAAAGTTATTTCATGAAAATTCAAAGCATATTATTCTTATATAATTCTATTTTCTATATGACTATATAATTCTTATTAAAAATATTATATAGTTCTATATAATATATATAGAACTATATGTATATTCTTATAGTTTGTTATAAGCTTTTTTATTGTTTAATGTAAGCAATAAAAAAAGAATTATTAAAATGAAATGAATAAAACACAAATTTCTATTTTAACATACTTTGAACATCCCCCTTTTTTTTACTGCATTGGTTAAAAATTGTTTAAAACACTAAATTATAGCATTCCTATTATGTGTTTCTTCAATAGGCAATATTTTTACAAGCACAATTTAACAAGTTACTTTAAATATCTTTTCTAGATCTCTGTATAGTAAAATTTGTTTTTGTGGCAAAAGAACCAAATTTGATCTATGACAAATTCTGAATATTATACAAAAATTCCATTCACAAAATGCAACACTTCTTTCATTTATATGAAACTCCTATTAACTTACAAACTTTATGTTGAAGAAACTTTATACCTCATTATAAATGTTAGTGCTAGGTAGTGTGTAATAAATAACATTCTACAAGACAATTACCAAAAAATAATGAATAAAGCACAAATTTCTATTTAAACATAATTTGAACATTTCCCTATTTTTTCTAATGCAATGATTAGAAATTGTTTAAAATTCTAAATTATGCCATTCCTATTATATGTTTCTTCATTTTATTTGCATGAATTCTTTTTGTTTACTATTAACTTACATACTTGTTGAAGAAACTTTATACTTCATTATAAATGTTAGTGTTAGCTAGTGTCTAATAGACAACATTTTGCAAATAAAAAAAATATTTGAAATTTGTAATATTTATTATAAGTTTAAACTTGGCTTTCTAGCATAAGAACCAAATTTGGTCTATGATTAACTCTAACATTTCACGAAAATTCTAAATTAATGCCTAATTCCAAACAAACACTTTCAATTATACAAAATTACTTCTGAAAAAAGTTTAAAAATATATATATTATTTTCCCCTTTTATTTTTTGGAGAAAGGAAAAAAAAAACAATTTATTTAAAAAGACCTTTATTAAATAAAATTTCACAAATACAAAGTAAAATGATATAGTTCAAATTTTAGGCTGAATTTTCTGTAATGAACTTGTACACCCAAGCAGCATCCTGAAACTGACTCGATGACTATCATGAATAAATAAATAATATTTCCTCATCATTTATAAACAAAATTTAATTTAAAAAATATTTATAATACTTGAAGCATTTGAAATTTCTACAAATTTATATAAATACCACACAATTTATGTAAATATTATATATATGTGTAACTGAATCATCTGCTATATATAAGAAACCTTTCTTTAGATTCACTTTTCCTTTTTGGTCACCTTTCATGAGCCTAGAAAATAATTATAATAATTATTGAGTTTTCCCTTTTATTAAAAAAAGTACATATAAAATATTTGATAGTTGGAGAAAAGTATTTAACAAGTAAAAGTCTTATAGAACTTCATAAACATGATAATGTTTAGAATAATAGAGAAAAATAAAAAAATATCTGAAACTAATGGGAGTAAAATTTGTGACTATTTTATGAAATAATTAGAAACTATTTATATAAGAGTATTAAAAAATGCCTGCATTATCTCAAGTTTTAAAGAAATTTCTGTTTTGAAGTTTACAGTAAATATATTTAAATATATTCTGCTAAGCCTTTTAAACCTCATGTCAAAATAAAAATAATTATACAAATGTTATTGCAATACCAAAATCTAAAACCAATATTTAATACTTTTTAAAACTTCTTTCATTTGAACATTTAAAATTGTGAACAAAAAGAAAGAATTTAAATGAAAGGAAAAATTAATTCAGTTAACTAGAATTTTCATTGCTTGAGTTGTTATTCTGAAAAAAAAAAAAAAAAAAGAGGCTGCTATTATAAAATTTATTCAAAATATATAAAAGAAAATGAAAGTTATGCAAAATAAAATTGATTCTTTTCTTATAAATGAAAAAAGCTTTCATATAAAAAAATGAAAATTGAAATAATCCTACTTGTTGTAATGTAGTAGGCTTGGATAACATTTGAAAATTCATTATATGTTTCATGCAAAGGCATATTATATTTTGGTTTTTTGTTTAACACATAAGTTTGAAAACTCCTTGGCTGCTTCCACTGGGCTGGCAAAATGGAACTGACCTGACAGGAATATCATGGGCAGGAATATTTTCAATTCTAAGCAAGTTCTAAAGCATAAATTAAATTGAAATCTTACATAGAATTGTTTCTAATTTTTAGAATTGTTTCTATAATTATCAATATATCATTTTGCCTCTTGTCGACTTCAGGAATAGAATCTCCCACACTAGTTTTCAAAGAAACAAGGACAAATTTTCCTGTTGCTCGTATTTTCTGATTGATTATAGAATTTATTTTACTACAAATTGCCTTTTCAGTTTTGAAGTGCACAAAATTTCCATTCATTGAATAGGAGATATATTTGACATTTTGTCATTTTTAGAAATTGTATGAAATATGAATTTTCATACATTGCCAACCAGTTATAGGCATTATATTCAATGTCCAGTCATTCTGTTCATAATTTTTTAGCAATGCAGATAAAATATAATGTATATGCTTTTCTTCAGGTTAACTTTATGAGCAGATCTGATGAACCTACAAAACTTATTTCTTAATTAAAATAATGATTGAGCTTTCACTTATTTTAAAAGTACAATAAATATTTGTTGATAAATGAAGATGTGTAATTAACGTGCTAACGTTTTACAGCACTTCATAGGCATGATGATAGCTTTGCTATGATAATGGTTTGTGTAGACAAACTTTTAATAGTGTTTGCAATAACAAAGAAAAATAAAAACAATTCAAACTAATGGGAGTAAAATTTGTTATTATTTTACGAAATAGGACAATTATAAACTATTTATATTAGAGTATTCAAAAATGCCTACTCAATCCAAGTTTTAAAGATTTTTTTCCTAACCTTACAATACGATCGTATTTTAACCGCCTACTTGGCACACTTATCCCAAAAGTCGCCAACAACGAGCTTGTGTAATCTTTCGGGACTCCTCTTTTCAATGTGAAAGCTAAAAAGGGTTGCCATATTAGAGAAAACGGGGTTGCTATCTTTGGCGCGTTATCACCTACTAAGCTAAGCTTTTTTTAGCCTGACGTCAAAATAAAAATATAATTACACAAATTTATTGCCATACCAAAAAATAAGAACGTTATTTAATACTTTTTAAAAATCTCTTTTATTTGAAAATGTTAACCGAAAGAAATTGTAAAAGAGGAAAAATAGCTGAAATAATTTAAGAACACTCAAAAATATAACAAAAAATAAAATCACTTGAAAAAAAAAATACACGCAAGAAAAGAAATGACGATAACTCAATTAATAAAGTTTTAGCTCTTAAATGAAACAGAGTGATCAACAATGGATCGTAACAATGGATTAGGCCTAATGGTCGTTTTCACCTAACGCTAATTATATCACTTGCAACTCTTTGTATCAGGTAATCAATAAGTTTGAACAACCTTAACAAAAAAAAATCCTTTTTATTCACTATTTAGAATAAACACTATACTATTTTAAAAATATACAGTAATAAATATATTTACACTTACCAAGTTTCTTGAAATGATAGCACGCGTTGCTGGTTGAATTCCAAAATACAACAAACACCAGGTGAATCATGGGAAATTCCTAAAATATATTCACAAAGTGTCGTCTAGGAAAAGCGATTTTCCTGACATCGGCGCGAGTAGGGGGCGATTACAATGAAACGACCATTTTCACTAAGTTGGCGTACGAGGTCGCGCCAAGCTAAATGCGAGCTTAAGATATTATCGCAAAATAACTGGTCAGAACCCGACATCGCGCCAATGCAACGCCAACATCAGTGAAATACTCGCGAGCTGTAGCCAATGGATGCGACCAATCGCCAATGTGTTTCCAACAATTCTTGCTGCCTGGGATAAAACGCAATACTTACATAAAAAAAAATTTGAATATAACGAATACGTTTTTATAATTCAGTGCATAATCTGGATAAATTTTTGTAATACTTTAAATAAAATAGGAATTAAAAATTTCGATTTTTGCGCTATTAGAACAAAATAATAACCATAGCGATAGGTAAAATTCAGGTAGATTCAAGATAGGGAATATTGAGCGATAAAATTT
>JAOUZG010009893.1:0-20162 GCA_026289955.1 Argiope argentata
AGATTGAAATATATATATATATATATATATATATATATTTCAATCTTAAAATTCCGAGTTATAAAGGATATAAAAAAATAACAATTTTTTAAAATCCATTCCTTTTTAGGTTAGCAAATAATTTTTATTTTATTTTAGTTACTTTTTACTAAAGAATTACAATTAATATAAATATGTATAGAAATGAGAGAATCACAATAATAATCGGCAAAATAGAAAGCGAATTTTTTGACAATTTACATTTTCCTTTCTATACATGGTGTTCGATCTCGCAGACTAATGGATGCGGATCCAACCAGGCTATCCCGGCATGACAATTACATTGGCGAGAAAGTTAGTTTTCAATTATTTGATAAAAAAATTAATGAATTTATATTTAAAAAAATTGTATTAACATCAAATATCTTCAGGGCAATTTAGCAAAAAATTGATAGTATTAAGAGAAAACGTTTAAGAAGGTACAGCCGTCCTGAATAGAGGTAGAGTGTTTTCCCCGTGATCTGGGCGTCCGGGTTCGAGTCCCGGTTCGGGCAGGGTTGTTTTTCTGTGTTCTATTTGTAAGGTGTATGAATGTGATCCCCTTTAAAAAGGGGCAATGCAAGCGAATGTGATGAGAGAGTATCTAAGTCGTACTCTTGGCCCTAGCTGGCGTTACTTCAAACAAGAGATGCTCATTTCGGCTTAAATTCACTAAAGCTTTGATGAGTTTGTCCTTGGAAAGTGTCATTAGTAACAACAACAATAATTTAAGAAAATAGGTAATTAAATTTGTTAATTGGTTTGTTATTTGGAGCAAGCCTAGAATCCTTTATATGGCCCAAAATCTGTAAAAATGCGGTAATAAATTTTAAAAAGTTACGAAGTTTCTTTTTCTTTTGTGACCAAATGACACAAAATATTCCGACTTAAAATCAAGGCGCTTTTCAAAAGATCCAGATTTCAAATAGGAAAAGAATCTTTTCAGCATCGTCTGTTAAAATGTAATGTTGGGGAAAAGTTTTCTTGAAACATGAGTTTCAATAAAAGATTTCTATGAAAATTTGTTGTAATATAATATGGCTTTGGAACATTACAATATAAGGTTTTTATACCTAATAAAAAGTTATATATCATCTTGTGAAACAGAGCCCAAATCTGATATTGATCCAGCACTGAATAAAATCATCTAACTGTAGATATTTGGTACTGAATATCTGCACAAATTAAAGCTTTGTGCAGATATTCACCCCTGAAATTCTTTGTACAAAAATAAACTTTTTGCTATTTAATAATTCACCGACAGTGTCGTATAATGATTACACCTGGGAGGGGTCCTTCCAAAGTTCTCGAATTAAATCAAGCCATTGCAAAGATTGATAGCGCTGTCTTGTTCTCCACCAAATGGGTTTCTAGGACGGAATAGCCGTCACCCTATTTCCTTCCTTTGTGGCACGCGCCCAGAGTGCCTGTGAACCAACCTTCGCGTGACTAATCAGTCCTGGACAATCCTCAAGGTTGCGTGAGAGGAAAAAAATCAGTTAAATGGAACCAAAAACAATATCTGCTGCTGAGTACAGTGATCTGTTTGTACAGGATATTCGCAGAAAGGAAAGGTGCAGGTGTGTTTACGCGAAACGAAAGGGTTGTTTCCTGGAACACAGTGTTCTTAAAACAAATGTTTGCTCGAATTGAGAAATGTTAGTTTATAAGCATCGATAACAGATTTAATGTGCAGCATCAGCATATTTTGACTTGAGGCTGTTGAGGCTTACAAACTTAAGAGAAGTGCAGAGTTCTTAAAGTCGCAGACTTGTACACGTCACTGCTAAGTGCTGATGAGAAGAAAATGGCGAGAATTAAATATATTCTTTTGGCACTATTTCTACTATCATGTTGTTGAAAATGGGTACATTTTCAGAATGCAAATACGGGAATTTGGCGTTTTATTATGGCTGTCATAAACTGTATCATAAATACTAAGAAATACTTTTTTGTCTGAACTTGGAATGACGTGGTAGTTACGGAGGTACAAATGAAATCATCATAATCCTTGTCTACCAATCTGGGAAAAAAAGAAATTTAAATATGAAAAAAAATGTGGATGATGTGTAGGTAGGACCGAACTTGCAACATTAAGGTTTGTAACCGTGTAACATAACCATAGACAAAAGCAATTGCTCTTATCCGAAAGTTGTTATCTGGCTTATGAAGCTTTCACCACATACTCTTCCATCAATGAGTTGGTGGTGAGACGAACGATACTAGAGCTTGTATAAGTTGTTGGTGCTGATTATGGTAATTTGGCTGCTGTATTTAATGCACCTAATGACTTTTGTTGTCGGTAGAGGGATCCACAACAACTGTATAATGTTGCTTATTCAAGGTCTGGGTCAACATTGTGGAGAAGGGGGATAGGATAGGACCAAACTCACAATGTTCGAGTTTGTATCAGAATAACATTGCCATTGGATAAAAGTGACACTCGTGTCTGAGGGATGTGTTTTTGTTACTTATGGCACTTGCTTATGGACAAGCTGATATAGCAGCAGATATAAGCCGAAAGGAGCGTCTCTTGTTTTTGAAGTAGCGTCAACTAGGGTCTAGAGTACGACTTAGCTACACACTCACCACATTTGCTTGCACAACCCCTTTTTATAGCCCTCACAGATAGCACGCAAAAGAACAACGATGCCCAAACCGGGACTCGAATCCGCGACTCCCAGAACCCGAGAAGACGCGCTGCCTCTGTTCCAGAAAGCCGGCATCAATGGATGTTATCTGGCTTATGGGGATTCCTACAAAATCTCGAATGAAAAAGTTTAATTCTTAGTCGTTTAAACCATTTTAACAGTTAAAAATATATACCTATCTATCACGGTGTAGAAAATAGTTATTAACCCACCGTTACTGTGAATATTGTAAATGTGTATATATTGAAAAAAATATGAGAAACAGTTGTACTTCACGCATCATAAAATCTGCACCACAGAGAAAGAGAAATGCTAATAATCCTCCTTCTCCGTGATCCGCACTTAATCATCTATCCTCCTCCTTCTCCGTGATCCGCACTTAATCCCCTATAGCAGATGTCAGTCAGCGCAACTTAATACTGAAAGCAGCAATTAATCCTGCTTAACTTGTAACACTGCTGGCGAGGAGTAAGTCAAAATGGTGAATATTCTTGTATTCCATTCACATTTCTGTGATATCAATTTGCTTTAAATAGCGCAGTTTCGAATTTAAATTTCATTTCTAAAGAATATTTTTTTATATAACTGAGGAAATGTTTTCCCTTCCGATGAACAGATTTTTAAGCTTTCTGTAGTATCTATTTCAAAATAAAATTGTATATTAGAATTAGGTTTAGAGCGATTGCAATTTGATTAGTTGCATTGAGTCACATTTAATCCTCCGAGCAAATTCCATTTTAGATAATTAAACTGCTTTTGCCAGAATGTTACGTAAATCGAACGCTAAAATAGTGGTTTGTATTAGTTTAAATTATGTAATGCTAAATAAAAGGTGTTAGAATATTATAAAAATTGGGAGAAAATCCCTTTGATTATATCTTTTTTTTATGTGTGTGTGTGTGTGTGCAATGCATTTTTTAAAAAGTCTGATTGCGAATTTTCTGCCCTAAAAGTAATTTCTTTGACAATCAAAAAGAACCCGAAATGAGATTTTTTAAATTATCAAAGATTTTAATTTCTGTAAATCAACAAAATTATGTTGTTGTAGAGAAATATTTCTTTGTTCTTAAATGTATTTCATCGTAGAATTTCGAAAATAAATGGAATAAATGCAACATTTTAATTCTATTTTTTTATAGATTTCCGCAAATCCCTTTTGTATTTATTTTGATTTTTATTTTCTTATAAATTTATAGGGTTTTGTGAATCCTTTATGGCTACTCTATTATATGCAAAAACACTACATAAACTGATTATATTCCTGATATTTTCAATTCTGATTCAATACACAGTTTAATCTGTAACCCGAAAAAGGTTATATTTTTATATGATAGGAACAATATGTAATTAAAATCCCTGAAAACAGATGAATTTCTTTTGCTTTTTGCTTTGCAATTTTTCTTTAAAATAGGAATTTCTGAGTGAGTGTGTTTGAGAGTGCATCAAACTTTCATTTTTAAAAGACTTTTCGAATACTGAAAATCACATATAATTAACATATTTTATTTATGCAGTGCTACAGATATTGAAAAGAAATGAATATATTTGGATGTTACATGACTTAGTTAGGATGTAATTATCACAAACATTATGATCCTGATAGCTAAAAATAGAAATGGAAATTAGTACACTTGGTTAAATGGGAATGAAAGATATGGTAAACTGTTGAGTTCCATTTGAATCCGAATTGCCCATTAGAATTTTACATCCAGAATTTACCAGAAAATATAACTTGACAACATTATTTTTATTGCCAACAATGAAAAGTTCGAGTAGATATTATTCCTAAGTAAATAAGATTCTAAAATTAAATCAAAACTTGATATCATAGTTCCTTTATTAAATATGTATGATTGGAATCTCAGAAGCTTTTATAAAGCATTGTAACTGCTCTTGAGGAATTTGCACTTTTTAATTTTGAATTCAAATATAATAACAGTTATGAATATTTATTTTTTATTCTGTAGAAGGAAAATAAAAAAAATTCTTATTAGAAGAAAAGTAAAAACAAATAATAAAAATCGTTGTTAAAAATATTAAATCATCGTTACGATTTGAACCTAAAAAGTGTCTTCAAAAAATATTATTACTAAACCTGTTGATATTGTTTCTGATTCAATGTACTTGCCCAAAGACATGAATACTTTGTTTTGATATTGAAGCATTAATAAAAATATCAGAAAATTAATAAAAATCATTAATAAAATATTTATAGTATCATTATGATTGCCATCTCGCATGTATTTTTTTATAACTGCTAATTCATAGTATATTACTAAGTATGAACTATGAAATGTTTTCTAATTCAGTATACTTTCTCGTGCACATGATTTGATTTAAACAATTCAACTTAATTATTTCTGGAAAAAGCGCAAACGATAATTTAAAGAAACCTTTTCCCGAACTCTTTTTTTTAATCGTAAATATTAGTTTCATTAAAATTCTTTTTTTTCCCAACTGTGAGCATTATTTTGTCGCAAATTCAAATTCGCCTAGTTCATATCAATTTAATTGATTAAAAGAATCTGATGATCCCATGATTCCAGTATTTTGGTAATTAGAGGAGTTTTATTTATAATATTTTGTTGATGATAAATGCTGATGCAATATGCTTATTTAAAAATTATGAATATTTACAATTATTATTATAAAAAAACATATTCGTATCAGGAGAGAATCTCCGATACGGATCAGATTCATGCAAATTTGTGATCATCATATTCATCATTCTAACTGAATGATCTAAATGTTTGATCATATGAATTGTACATCGGAATATTGAAAGCTGATCGAATATCTCGACCTGCTGTACAAACAAGATACGGTTTTATGGGCTACGTGAGCATTTTGTTTACATATTTCGTTTATGAATTCAACATAGAAGATATATTAGTTTCGTAAGTAAGACTTGAAACCTAAATTTTTTTTTTCATCTCCAAATAATCACTTAGTAATATGATATATGTTGGAACTCCGGCAGGTAATGATTCGATCGATTTCAGTAAATAAAAAAAAACATGGAGATTTATTATGTGAAAAAAGAGACTATAACTTTTTTTAGAATATTGATAAGAGATAAGTCATGAGCAATAAAAACAGTTTATGCTTCATCTGTTTTTTTAATGTTTAATTCAATGATAAGAAAGAAAGAGTTCGGAAATGAGAGTTTTCTGTTTCGTATTATATCTATACTATTATTATATCCGTATGTTATCTATACTATTATTATAAATGTGAAAGTTTGGGTGGATGGATGATGGGGTTTAATTACGCCAGAACAGCTGAAGGAAATTGGATGAAATTTAGCATAGTGATAGATTATAGTCTACAGAAGAACATAGGGTAATTTTTTCGTCCGGTTAGTTTAGTGGTTAATTTTTTATTGATTAAAAACTAACTTTTCCACCAAAAAATATTAAAAAAATCTGAAAACACCTGTCTCAGTTTTTTGAATCGTTTGTTTTTATTTTTCTATTTCCGGTATTCTTTTAATATTATCTTATCTAATGGAATTCTTTGTGATTTATTGTAGGATTTCCCGACAGAAAGCCATTTTTATCAGAATAAAAAAAATTTAAAAAATCTAATATTTTGTTTTTATTTTTCTGTTTTCGTTTTTAATTTTAATATTATCTTGCTATTCTAAAGAAAGGCTTATTAATTATTTTTTCTTACGCTGTTCTTGTGTTAATATAATTCGATATTTCCTGTTCATTTCTCTTGATTTTTTTTCTTGATGTACACATTCCTTTTGCCTGTTTTCATCATTTTCGATTAAATTTTTAAAGTACCTTTATAGTTTTTAGTACACAGCTTTTAAGTAGTTTTTCTCCCAACGCTAATGATGTTAAACGTAATAAGATTTCAACCGGTTATTTCAAACGATTCTGTTTATTTTCTTAGTGTATGATGAATTTAAAATTAAACATTGTTAATTAATAGATCTTTTGATTCCTTCAGAAGTGTTTTTGAATGAAAATAAAATAGATGAATTGAAATTAAAAATTTCTAATCTACATTGCGTCACCCCAACTGATGCTTAAAATTCACATTTTTGCGTTTCTCTAATTGACGTTTAAAATTTATACATGCATACTGTTTTGATAACGTTTTACGTTGTGATTAGACTGTCAGTTCTCATATATACACATCAAAATTTCCACGCGTACGAAGTCGCGGGTAAGAGCTAGTAGTTAATAAAATACAATATGCATTTTAGATTTCTATTTTTGAATCTATTGGAATCAAAATTTAACCAGAACTACCATTTTAGACACAAAGTCCTATATCAAATTGCATTTATTTAAGTCGATGCATTTTTGAGCTATTGTATTTACTTGCATGTAAAAGTAAAAACCGACATATGGTCAGTCACTTGTTGGATTTAATTACATATTTAATACGGATTCCACTTTAGATATAGAATTTTAGAACCAAATTTTATCCGTCTAGATAATTCTATTTTGTCGTTATGGTTTGTCCTACCATTGGACAGTCAGGCAAACTTCTGAATGGATTTCGCTCAACTCTTGATAGATATCTACAAATACAAAAAAAAATTATACTTATTGTATTTATAAATAGACAGACAATTATAATTCTAAAAATGCGATATTTTTAATTAGGAAAGTCTGGAACCTAGAGTTTCTTTTAAATTTCGAAATGAAAATTTTTAAAAATTGCAACATTTCTCTTTCGTACGCTTTACCATAATGAATCTTTTTAAATTTGCCAAATTATAAAAAAATAGGATTACATTTTCTTGCAATGCTTCTTATATGTAAGATCTCCAATAAAAAAAGGCGAATTTACCCAAACGTCACTGATTTCAATAGACGATTATTTTATTTTCTAAATCCAAATGATATATCATGCCTTAAATAACACTGAGTTTCTAAACCAAATAATTGTTAAAACACAAACGAATCTAAGTTTGCTTCGAAGCATAGGTGTGCAAGTTTCCTTTTGTTTTGTCAGAGGTCATACGGGAATTTGTGGTTACGAACGCGCCAATTGGCTCGCCAAAGAAGCGACAAAACTGATCAACGTCATTCCTATGAGCATTCCAAAATCTTATTTAAAGAAAGTCTTTAAAGATAAGGTTTTATCTTAATGAAATACTTTATACCAAGCATCTTCCAATGCTCAGCTTACTAAGGAATTTTTCCCATCCACACAGAATCGTTTAAATGCTTATTACTTTGTGTCAAATTATAAGCTTAGTTTCTGAACACGGAAGCATATTCAAAACGATTCAATTTGTCACAGACTGATAAGTGTTTGTGCTACAGTGGTGCAGTCCAGGATGCCAAGCATTTGATATTTGAGTGCACTAAATTCATCAAGAAAAATGTAAACTCGAGTATTGTCTTCTAAAGAACAATATAGCTTGGCCTCCTCATTTATCTGCATTTGTGCAGAATAAATCATCTTACAGTTCCTTTTGTACATTTATTAATAGTATTGTGGTGATTGCTATACATAAAAGCATCCCTCGGACCTAAGTGCACTTTTAGCCCAACGGATATGCGACTGGACTACTAACCATAAGATTGGGAGTTCGGGCCTAGAGCTATCCGATACACCTAAAATGGTAACCCGGTCTACCGACCTTGGATAAACGCAACCTTCGCACATAGGTTAATTCAACTGTCTGGGGCCCTCTATCGGCGACTCAATTCTCTAGACGCGCATTAAATACGGCAATTGTTAACATCACCACCAATACTTCACATACGTATCGTTCGCCAAAACTCACTGGGGAGATATTCTGTGGTGATTGTTATATAAGCCAGCTAACATCCCTCGGACCGAAGTGCACTTTTGGTCCAACGGATATGTTACTGGACTACCAACCATAAGATTGGGAGTGCGGGTCTAGCGCTATCCGCTACACCTAAAGTATTTTCCCCCGTGTTATTTAAACCATATTTCACCGTGTTTGTCTAGAAATATTTCCATATATTCTTTTTGCATTTGTGTTTTGAGTGTTTTATTTTATTTTATCATACTTCTTCAACTGTATTATATCATCTACTTTGTGCTTGCGCTAGTTTGTGAGCGATTTTTGTGCATTTGCTTTCTCCCTCTTTTTTTCTTTGCATTTGCGCCTATGTCTTTATTTTAGAAATTCATCCTACTGTTAATTGTGAAATGGCTTACATCTGTCAGCCTTGTGGTATACTTGTTGGCACACAAGGAGTTTATACATCGGGAACCAATAAAAAATGTTATATCATAAATTATTATTATGGGGGTAAAATAAAAGCAGTCGTGATGTATTTGGCAGATGTCGGTAATCGCAACCAGCTTCTAAGTTAAGCGCTACTTTCTGCTTAATCACTCTTTCCTCGTAAGTTAGATCGATTCTTCTGAGGTCTTTAACGCTCAATGGGCCATTCCGAGAAAAGTGGTCAACGACAGAGAATAACAATAGTGACCATCGATCGGTCAGCATGACGTCACTCCCAGCCTTAATTACAGTCGATGTGGGGGCGTTCCACAGAAATAAGCCCATTCGATCTTAAGCAGAACATCTTACACTGAAGTGTACTTCTTGGCCTTTCTTTCTTTCTTTCTTTTTTTTCCATCTAAGGCACAAGATGAATGACTTTCTCAGCATCATGTTACGTTAAACTTAGTAATTTTTTAGGTTAATGGAAAAGGGATTACTTTAGCCATTTTTTATGCCCTGCTCTATTTGTAGAGATTTCTTAACCGTTCTTTTAAAAACATTCTTAATATTACGTGGGTGTTCAATAAAACATAAGGTCAACAGTTGTTCCATTTATAGATGTTCTACGACAAAAGATCAAACATACCTACTTAACTTTTTGGATAACAAAGATTTCTTGAAAGATATTTTGTTTTATAGAACGGATGATATATATATGTATATATAACAGATCGTTATCGTTATATAATTCAACATTTTTTAAAGCATTTTATTAACTCGCTTTTTTTATCTCTGTTTATCTCTTTCGCTACAAATTTTTAATTCTTCTTAAAATAGTGATTTAAACAATTTTAACTATAAATTGAAACCGCGCTATAGTTTAAACAATTTAAATAATGATCAGAACTGAGTGACCTTGAAATATTCACTCGATTTCTTGTCTGTTTGTTATTTGCTTGATCTATAGAAATTCTGTCATTGATTAAAACCTTTCATTGCCAACAGATGGCAACATAATAAGACGTTAGTGTGTCTGGAAGTTAGCCTAAACTTGAATGTGAAATTTTTGAAACATAAGGCTAAAAAGCAGAAAATAATAGTTTAAATAAAAAAAAAATTTAAAAATATTCTACGTTTTTAAAACTTATTTAAAAGTATAAAAGAATTTCTCCTGATCCTGTATCGATTTATAACTCACACAAAATTGATATAAAATTTCATAAGAGAAAAACATTTTATATCTGAATTTAAAATCAGTTTTTTTATACTTACGTATTATACCGTCCAACTTTATCGCCAAATTTGAAGTCGTTGCCAATGAGTTGCTAAACCGCCAATTATGGCAATCAGGCAATGGTGTTATCTGTTGATCTTTATCGCCAAATTTAAATCCGTCGCCAATGAGTAACTAAACCGTTGGCGACCATTTGGCGAAGACGGTTTAGTACGTAAGTAACTTTTTTTTAAATTTATTTTTCATCAAGAAACTTTTTTTTAAATTTTTTCTTCATCAATACATCTCGTCCCTAAAACAGGACCCTGACGAACGAAAGAAATAACGAAGCGGTAAAATATATGAAGAAATTGCAAATATTTAAGAGTAAAAATTAACATTAAAACTTTAATAATAATAAGAAGAAGTTGTAACAAATTTTGTTAAGAATATTCTGTTTCTATTATTATTCTTGTTCAAGATAATAAGGTATTACAAGTTAGAAAAATGAGAGTTATTTTGAAAATAACAATTTTACAAATTTTTATGATTTGAAATAACAGTTTTACAAATTTTTATGATTTGGAATAACAATTTTACAAATTTCTCGAATTCACGGAAGGAGATGAGATTAAAACTGATATGGAAAGTTTCTTTCAAGTGGTTAAAAAAATTGTGCTACAGTATTAACCCTTTGCGGTCCGATGTCGAGTGTGACTCGACATTCAATACTGTGCATCATTTTGACGTTTTATTCATTTTTCAAATTTAATTGTTAAAAACGCCTACATAATGGTTAAGAGATGTAGATTAATTTTTCGAAGAAATTCGACTCAAAAGAATTGTGTATATTTATTTTTCATAGCAATAAACAAACCCTTGTATTAGGTGAATAATTTTGCATCCAATTATTTTTCGGACTGGAAAGGGTTAACTGTCAGGTTTCTTTTACTTATTCTTCCACTCTCAAATCTTTTTTTTTTCGGAATAAAAACGAGTTAATGTTATAATTTTTAAAAATATAATTCATGAAAGTATATTTTAAACTTCTTAACGGCTGTCTCCGAATTCTGGGTCTCTAAAAGAAATTATTCTTGTTCTTTCATTTATAATTACGAATTTCTCATAACGTTCTTTCGAAGAATAATGAGTTCTGAATTTATTTCCACACATGCCACTAATAGAAAAGAGAAAGCAAATTCTCATTGATGGTTTAAAATGGGCGGCAAATTACTTCTCCAATAAGACAGTGAATATTTATTCCTTTAATGGAAGGTTTATTAATTTGGTCTCGAAATCAACTGGTTTACAAACGAAGTCTAATTAAAATAAATTTGGTAATTTTAAGTTTAGGTAAACTAATTAGATTGACATCAATTAGTCTACATTGACATTCAAATACGGCTTCTCTTGACTTCTCTAACTAAACTTTGGCCATTAAACTACAAATTCCTTTTAAAAATTCATAAGGCCAACAAATGAAAATTATAAGTCATAATAAAAGAAAGATTTTAAAGAAAAATTACATCAAATATATAATGCAACTAAAATGTAATTCTAGTTTATCTAACTAAATGTAATGTAATTTGGCTATTTCAGAAGAAATTTATTAATTTTAAACATATCTCCATAGTAGACTTTTCATGACCGGCTGTCTGGCACAGAGGTAGCGCGTCTTCCTCGTGTTCTGGGAGTCCCAGATTCGAGTCCCGGTTCGGGCATGGTTGTTCTTCTGTGTGCTATCTGTGAGATGTGTGACTGTGCACCCCTGTATAAAGGAGCTGTGCAAGCGACATGATGAGTGTGTAGTTAAGTCGTATTCTTATGCCTAGTTGGCTCTACTTGAAACAAGAGACGCTCCTTTTGGCTTGAAATCTGCTGATATAATCAGCGGGGGCTTGATAGTGGAAAGTACCATAAGTAACAACAACAACAAACTTTTCACCGACCGATTCGGCTAATTTTTTTAAATATTTTCGTTAAGACACGAGGATGGTTCTTATGGAGAGAAAGATGAAAAAAACTGCGAGGAAAATGGTTAAAACGACACTTTTCTTACTTTCCCGCCAAAAATCTTCATTTCCTTCCCCCACACCAACTGAGTTAGATAGCAGGAAGTGATAAATTATGATTTGTTTAGAAAGAAATACGCGAAGTCAGTTGGTTTTCACTCATAGATAACGGGATGTTTAAAAAAGGAAGAAAATAGTTGCTTTTATTTTTAGTCGGTATGAATATTTAATCTAAGCCTGCTCAAAATAAAATCTGAGCAGAGAAGAAAAAAAGTAATAACAAAGGGAAAAAAGGGTTTATAGAAAGAAATGTAGTGAATAAAAAAAAGGATAGAAAAGAAAAGAAGGGTGGGTGTTTGTCACCATTATTTCCTCTGTGAGCGGCATTTTCCAAGCTGTTTTTAAACTTTCGCATCTCTTGAAAACCATCTGTGTCTTTATTTGTTTAGTGTGTTTACCTTTATGAAAATTAAAATCTCCTTATTCTATAAAAACGTAGAATTTTAGACCTTTCTCTCCACCATTTAAGTAAAATATCAAATCCGTGACAATCATTGCTCGAATAGAAAGAGAAAGATGAGTAGTACAATGAACAGAACATCTGAATAAAATAATACTACAAAGGAATTATATGATTATCAAAATTTGTTTGGTTTAAAAATATTTTGGTGAAAAACCTGTTATGAGACACAGCTACATAAAATATTAGCGAGCAAACTTTAGCGAGCATTAATACTAGCGAACCGAGGCGGCTAGTTTTTAAAAATAAGTTTTATATAGTATGTGTATCTAAACTAAGATTTACTTGTTTTCATTGCGACTTTAAAAGTAATTTCTTTTATTTTCTGTTCAAAGCTCATCCTCCCCGCAGAGATGATCCCATACGCCGGAATGTTTATTACCAGGCGGCGACAACTCTCACTTTACCAGGAGTGGTACCAGAGTCCAATTTCGGTGAGTTGTCACTAGAGAATGTACCGATTATTGTTTCTAGTTTCCTTAAGTGATGTTGCATGAAGAGTAGAATTACATAGACTGTCCGTGATCTCATGAAGCCACGAGAACGATAGTAGAACAGAAAAAAACACTATAGATGCTTAAATATTGAATCGTAATTCTTTGATGGTGCTAGACCTGCTCTATTAATAGTCAGCTACTGAAAAGATATTGTCTCGCATAGCTGGAGAAGTCAAACTGGGAGATTTTGATATAATTCTATCTTCCTGCTTTGGTAATATTGTATACTAGCTGAGATTTTTATGTGTGGTATAGGAAAAAACGTATACGTATATAATGAAATAGCGCATATGCTTGAATTCGTCGCTCAATCTGCAGATCTATTTATCTAAACAGATCTATTATCTAAATAGATAAACATATTATATATATTTATCTAAAAATCTTAAACTTCAATTCAATGAGAGCGTCATAAATTCTTAATAACAAAAAAAAGAAGATTAAAACGAAATCTGCTATGCATATTTCAATGTATCATGTCAGAACATCATTTCTTGAACGGCCAAGCACCTCGTGCTCGTGCGAGTTAAATTATATTTTAATTCATTTTAATGGTTTCATTGAATGAGTCACTTTAAATATTGCAAAGGATCATTAAAAAACTTTGTCTCGCATTCATTGTATATATCCCATAAATTCATAAAAATATCCCATTTCCCATTTATTTCATTTCACATAATCACTTTCTCAAAATGACAATTTTCCCAATTTTATTTACTGGAGTCATTAACTTATAATTAGTTCTATAATTAGTTCTTTTTATAAATGGGATGGAATCACGTTATTAAAAGCTGATTTTTTGAGTTGTTCGTGCAGATAATAACATTATTATTTTTCGCCTACAGGTTAAAAATTTTTATTTTTTCCCTACGGATTAACAATTCTATTTTTCTCCTACGGAATTTTGTTGACACCAAAAACCTCATCCCAAAAACCACATCATGTTCTGACATGATAACAAGAATCATGTGAAGCAGTTTTGGTGCAAGGCCTTTGTTAATTAGGAAAGCTTTTTTTACTAATAAAATATGAAATGGAAGACTTTTTTGCCAATACGAATTTATCAAAAATTTAGATTCTATAGTATGTTATGGAATCTTTTTATACCCTATTTCCCTTTTTTCACGGGGTGGGGGGAATTCTCCTTTTCTTTGAAACAATTTTTTCTCATAACGAGCTGAAAGAAATGAGATATTATTTAACTAGAAAGAAAATCGGTTGCAACAAATGAAAATAAGAAAAATGTCCTAGATAATACTTTATCTTTCGATCAGTTGCCAACTCATACCATTACTTAATTTTTATTTCCACTGTATTTGCTTTATAAGAATAATTAAACAATCATTCCAAGAAATAAAAAAGTTGTTTGTCTTCATTTAATATTAAAGTGTTTTAAGGAGAAAAAGGAATAATATTCAAAAATGGACTAAATTGCCAATTATTGATATGCAAAGTTTTACATCATTTCTAGCATTTAAAAAGAATGTTGTAATTTTCGAGTCCTTTATAAGTGGTCAATTGATTCACCATATTTTCTTTGCAAAAATACTATAAATCAAATGATAAATTAAGAAATTTTTTGAAGCAATCGAATAAATACTTTTAGATTTTTTTGTTTCATAGAAAAAATTTATTTCATTCAAAAATTTGTTTTTAAAATTGAAAATAGTTAGAAGTATGTCCGTATTTAATAATTTTAATATGATGCTTGCATGTTTTAAATTTAATATAATTTAATCAAAAAGAAAAAAAGTTAATTAAAATGAAAAATCATAATGATGAACATAAAATATTGTTTTAGGTATTTTATTTAGGTATAAGGATAATCATTTAAAAATTTCTTTTTAATTAGAAAACTAAAATTTAATTTAAAAATACTCTTTAATTTTGTGAAAAAAATGCGGAGAAGGTTAATTTGTGATATATATTTTAGTACCATAAATTATTTTGCTTAGCATTAAAAAAAAGATGAAAAGCGGAGGTATCCGGAAATGCAAAAGGAAAAAATCATCCTTTGTCATTTTAACATCCGATTTCATCAGAGAGGAAGGTATAACAATAAAAGAGGATGGGAAAGAGCACATTTCACGAGAGTTATAAATTCCATACTATTGGCATTTTTTCTTTCTACTCATGTATGCTGTTGATGTTGTTATTAACCCCTTGAACGACAATTAATTTTCAGTCATCACTCCTCTGGAAGACGGTTTAGTTTTCTTACTTTTAAGAGGAGGGATTGATATAGAAACTTACGGTTTTGTTGCTCAAATAATGTGTTATTATTAAAAATAATATTTGTTTCACACACACACACACACACACACACATACACACACACACACACAATTAGAGTTGGTTAATTCTTTATTAATTTTTAACAAAAATATTACAATCCTACGATGTATTTAAACGAAAGTAAGTACGTGTTTAACATTTATGCACATAGATTTATACAAATTACATTCTAACTGTAATTGAAAGCATGCACACAAGTATATCAAAGCAATAGACACGATACGACTTAAGCATACTTCTCTCACAAAAAAAAGCATCAAACCTCAGTAATTTCTGGCGAGTCCAGCTTATCATTGTCGGTTTGTTCAGGAAAGTTTATGACGAGCTGGACTCGTCATTTCCGTTCAAGGGGTTAATAGCACTTGCCATGGACATGCTCACTGTCAGCGATTTAAGCCGAATTTCTTGTTTTTGAAGTAGAGCCAACTAGGGCCAAGACTACGACTTAGCTAAATACTCATCATATTCGCTTGCACAGCCCCTTTTTACAGGGGGGGCATAGTCACACATCTCACATAAAGCACACAGAAAAACAACCCTGCCCGATCGGGGATTCGAACCCGGGAATCCCAGGTCAGGAGGAAGACGCGCTACCACTGGGCCAGAAAGCCGGCTCATGTAAACTTTTCAATATTAATGAAAATATAATGAAAAATTCCTCCGAAATTCTTAGGTAAAAATACACTCAATTAGGGGCTGAAAATTATTTCTCAGTCCCTATCTTTAAGAAAAAAACAACTATAAAATATTTGTACAAAAGTTAGTATTAATCATGATGAGGCAATAATTCGCTAAATTTGAACAGTCTTTATAACTAAAAGAGTTATGAAAAAATTCCCTCGCCCACTTTTTTTGAGCCTCATTTGCCACACAAGTATTCTTTCAAGATATTCATCTTCCAACAAATGTATAAAATATATCTATATTAATAAAAATGCAGATCGAAATGCGTTGCTAAGCGCAAAACTGGAGAACGGCTCGACCGACTCGGCTAATTTTTATAAAAAAATTGTTCGTTACGAACGAGGATGGTTCTTATGGAAAAAAATTAAAAAACTGCGAGGAAAATAGTTAAAACGACACTTTTCTTACTTTCCCGCCAAAAATCTTGATTTCCTTCCCCCACACCAACTGAGCAAGGTAGCAGGAAGTAATACATTATGATTTGTTTAGAAAGAAATACGCGAAGTCAGTTGGTTTTCATTTATAGACTAGCCGCCCTTGGCGGCCAGTCGCCAGTATTAAGGCTCGCTAAAATTTTCATATAATATTTTATTTAGCTGTGTCTCATAACAGGTTTTTCATCAAAATATTTTTAAACCAAACAAATTTTGATAATCATATAACTCATTTAGAGTATTATTTAGTATTATTTTCTTCAGATGTTCTGTTCATTGTGCTATTCATCTTTCTCTTTGTATCCGAGCAATGATTGTCCCGGAATTGATATTTTACTTAAATGGTGGAGGGAAAGGTCTAAAATTCTACATTTTCATAGAATAATGAGATTCAAATTTTCATAAATGTAAACACACTAAACAATAAAGACAATTGGTTTTTAAGAGATGCGAAAGTATAAAAAAAGCTCGGAAAATGCCGCGCACAGAGGAAATAATATTGATACACACACATCCTTCTTTTCTTTTCTTTTTTTTTCTATCCTTTTTTTCTTCACTAATTTTGTTTCTACAAACCCTATTTTCACTTTGTTATTCTTTTTTTTCTTCCGTGCCGAAATTTTATTTTAAACAGGCATAGATTAAATATTCATACAGACTAATAATAAAAGCAGCTATTTTGTTTCTTTTTTAAACATCCCGTTATCTATGAGTGAAAACCAACTGACTTCGCGTATTTCTTTCTAAACAAATCATAATTTATTACTTCCTGCTACCTCACTCAGTTGGTGTGGGGGGAAGGAAATGCAGATTTTTGGCGGGAAAGTAAGAAAAGTGTCGTTTTAACTATTTTCCACGCAGTTTTTTAATTTTTTCTCTCCATAAGAACCATCCTCGTGTCTTAACGAAAATATTTTTTAAAAAATTAGCCGAATCGGTCGAGCCGTTCTCCAGTTTTGCGCTTAGCAACGCATTTCGAGCTCCATTTTTATTATAATAGATAACGAGATGTTTAAAAAAGAAAGAAAATAGTTGCTTTTATTATTAGTCGGTATGGATATTTAATTTATGCCTGCTCAAAACAAACTCTGGGCAGGGAAGAAAAAAAAAGAATAACAAAGGAAAAAAAGGGTTTGTAGAAAGAAAAGTAGTGAAGAAAAAAAGGATAGAAAAAAAAGGGTGTGTGTGTCACCATTATTTCCTCTGTGAGCGGCATTTTCCAAGCTGTTTTTAAACTTTCGCATATCTTGAAAACCATTTGTGTCTTTATTTGTTTAGTGTGTTTACATTTATGAAAATTAAAATCTCCTTATTCTATAAAAACGTAGCATTTTAGACCTTTCCCTCCACCAGGTAAGTAAAATATCAATTCCGGGATAACCATTGTACGGATAGAAAGAGAAAGATGAGTAGTTCAATGAACAGAACATCTGAAGAAAATAATGTTATAAATGAATTATATGATTATCAAAATTTGTTTGGTTTAAAAATATTTTGGTGAAAAATCTGTTATGACACAGCTACCAAAAATATTATATGAAAATTTTAGCGAGCATTAATAATGGCGAACCGACTGGTCGCCAAAGGCGGCTAGTAAATATATAAATAAATATATTATATTAATGATATACGAATATATATTTACCTTCCAGGCAAATGTATAAAAATATTCAAATTAGAGATGATTTCTGTCTTTACTGACTAATATCGGAGAAATTGTGTCGAAATTTTCCCGTGGTATCTGCAGAATTAAGTAATTTTTTAATAAGAAATACACTAAAAATCAATTGCTTAGACCTTCTGACAGAATCACATCTATTCTATCTTTGATCCAGCCACTGCGTTTAACTGAAGCAGGTTGCACCTGTAGAAATTTCAACATTCCTAAATTCTGGCTGCG
This sequence comes from Argiope argentata, assembly GCA_026289955.1. Lineage (NCBI taxonomy): Eukaryota > Metazoa > Arthropoda > Arachnida > Araneae > Araneidae > Argiope > Argiope argentata. Next base: position 18,400 of record JAOUZG010009893.1, read on the forward strand.
ATCAAGCTTGAAGAGGCCAGATTAAAACGATTGCAATGTTTGTAATTTGAATTTTCCGTCGTTTTTTTTGAAATACTTTATTATTTTTTTATCTTTGAAAAAATATTATAGTGTGAAAAAATAGAAAAATATGGTAATGAAATAAAATAATTATTAATTTAATTAATTAATTAATGTAGATTAATCATTTAACTAAATATAAGCTAAAGATTAGTCGTTAACCAAAAAATGAATTCTTTTCACATCAAAATGACCTTTTCATTTTTTATTCACGCACGTTTGATGATTCATTTTAGTATGTTTCAATCTATTATAGTTCTGATTAATTGTGATTTAAATTTTCTTTTTTGTGTGCAAGAAAATTAATTTTTTCATATTTATTGGCTCTATCTGCAATGTGTTTTTAGCTATTGCTATCATAAAAAAGATGCTTTATTGGCTTAAAGTTAACCAGAACAATTGACACAGAACCAGTTATATCAGGATATTTTTCTAACCTTTTTTCCGCTTTTATTGAATACTTTTTTGCATATTGAGCTTTGTGAAACTATGACTTCTAAATGTTGCATTTGAAGGTCACTTTTTTCTAGTTTATGGTACTGAGTATATTTAATTGCTTCCAAGAACTCATACGTCTTTTATAATAACAAAACAAATTATTTGATAGAAAGGCAATACAAGATTATAGTCAATACAATAATCGTTTTCGTCGTTCTTTTTAATAAAATAGATATAAAAATAATTATTTTCTTTGCTTGAGTATACAATTAAAAAACGGACAGCATTGGAATCGGTTATTTTTTCTAACTTTAATTTTATTGAATAAATAACAGGCGCTTTTTTTTGTAAACAAAGTGGACATGAAATAAATAAAATCACTTATTGAAAATTTTAGTCTGGATGAAATTTGAGACTGTTGCTATAAGCTTCAATGCATGTATACACACGCTCATTTCATTGTAATATCTCGGTAAATGAGTAACCATGACAACTCAGATCCTACACTAGATAACACTTGGTTCGATTTATTTCCATATCATTGGCATTTGTTGCTGTAGTAAACGTTCAAGAAAAGTTATAAATATACGATCAGAGGGGCCATCCACATATATCCCGGTGTTGAATGTAGCACTACTGTAACAATTCGTCATTTAACCCCTTTGCGCTCCGAAAAGTAATTAGATGCAAAATTATTCGTCTAATACAAAGATTTGTTTATTGCTATGAAAAATAAATATGTATAATTCTTTTAAGTCGAATTTCTTTGAAAAAATTAATCTACATCTCTTAACCATTATGTAGGCGTTTTTAACAATTAAATTTGAAAAATAAATAAATTATACCTCAAAATGATGCACAATCTTGAATTCCATGACTTTGCACTGAAGTGGCAAAAGGCATGGAATGACTGTTAATATCGTGTCGGTCCTCCTTTTGCCCGGCAAAGTGCAACAACTCGACGTGTCATGGAATCCACAAGTCGTTGGAAGTCCTCTGCAGGAATATTGAGCCATGCTGTCTGTATAGACGTCCATAATTGTGAAAGTGTGGATGGTGCAGGAGTTTGGGCCCGAACGGACCTTTCGATGATGTTCCATAAATGCTCTATGGGATTCATATCGGGCAATCTAAGTGGCCAGATCATGCGCTGGAATTGTCCGGAATGTTCTTCAAACCAATTGCGAACAATTTTGGCCCGGTGACATGGCGCATTGCCATCCATAAAAATCCCATCGTTGTGTGGGTACGTGAAGTCCATGAAT
>JAOUZG010009896.1:0-13638 GCA_026289955.1 Argiope argentata
TATATATATAAGAATGTACATTACAATGTACTATTTTGGAGGTAGTAAAAGTTGTTTTTTAAACTATGGTATTCACATCGAAGTTGTATAAGAAATTATGTCCCACGGCAAAACCACAAATATGCTAATTTTTTAAATATATTTCTAGTTCATAATTTGGAGGGCCTATAATGTAAATTTCCTGTCATTATCGCTCGTACATCGTCCCGCGCCGAACTCTGATTTCGGAAAGTGTAATTTTAACAACCTTGTATTTAATTCTCTTCATAAAGTCGTAATTGATGCAGACAGACAGCACTCCAGACGATCTTTAATGAATTTTTTAAAGAAAATAAACATCTACCCCCCCCCCTTTACTTAAATTGAATAAAGAAATGTATAATTGGTGCATGGGATATATAATTATTAAATAAATTAGTTCTATTTTTGTATAAATATTTAAATTTAAAATTTAATCACTGCTTCCAATTCTATATAGTCATATGCCGGGTGACAGTAAAAAAAACTGTTGCGTTATGTGAAATGAAAACCATCATAATTTTTACTGGAACATAATAAAATTTTGATTCATGATGTTTTGAGGTACGCTATAAAGTGACGTAAGAAAAACAACAGTTAGACTTTAAAAGTTACGGTTACAAAGACAAAATTTGAAAAGTTTTAAATGGTGAGACCAACTTTTTTAATGTATTCTCCGTTGCAAATAATAATAATAATAATTAGTGGTAAGGTGTCTGTAACAATAAAATCACCAACAGTAGACAGACAACGAATAAGAGAAAACAACTGTGGTGTCCATATCAGAAATGTGAAGTTCAGTAAATTCTTTTCAAAATGTTCAAATGGTAACACCAACTTTTTTATTAGAATGTGTTCTTTATTTCAAAAAAAAAATATCAGAGGAATGGATCTGTAGTAATAAAATCACCAGCATTACACAGACTAAGAATAAAAGCGTATACAAGTATGGTTTGCTTTTCAGAGGCTGTAGTCCAGTAGATTCCTTTCGGCATGTTACTTGCTTTGTTTCTAAGCACCATCTACAGAATGCAAAATATCATCAAGGTGGAAATAGATTTAATAGACAATTTGTGAAACACAATAAAATGTCTTGATTTTTGTTGCATCTCTGCTGTTATTGTCAGTTACGGTTTCATATATGAGGATAATTTTTTTATAATATCCGATATCAGTACTTTATTTCAAAAGTTTTTTAATTATTTCTTTTGAGATGGTTTGCAATAGTTATAATAATAATCAAATTTGTCTATAAAAATTTCGATTTTACATCTTTTCATTTATACATTGTTCTGCGTCAAGATCCTTTTAATATATAAATGATATTTTTCCTTCGTTTATTTCATACACTAACAAATAAAAATATACATTTTTTTTCACTAACATATTTACCAAATATAACTCAATGAAATCTATCAAATAAACTGTTTTATTTTTATCTTAATTCCAAAAAAAGAATATTTTTTTCTGGAGTTTGAATATTTTAATAGAGGCTGACAATTTTTGTAAAATATCAAATTCGACAATTTTATCGCCTGAAATTTTTTTCACTGGAAACACTAAGCCTAAACATGTAATCCCTTAATGATAATTCAGATGCTATGAAATCTAAAACTACTTACAGCCCCCAAGAAATATATTTTTTAGATTCTAAGAAATCTAAAGTGCGCCATGGATGAAATCATTGCGAATTTCACTTTTTGCGAAATATGAAGCTAGAATTACTTAAACATATTTATTTCCTGCATTCAGTAACACGAATCTTCGGAATTAAAATCATCGTAGACGTTTCGATCGGGGCTTCTCTAATCGCTACGTTTCTATCTCTTCGTTGTCAGAAAATACTTGCATTAGAACATTTCAGAAGATATTAGATTCTTTCAAATTAACTTAGTGTATATTTTTCGTTCTATTCCACGTCCGTTATATTTATTTTTAATATATTTTAAATTCTGCATGCATACGGATTACTTATTTTAAGTATAAAGAATCTAATATTAACAACTTTCCTATATAGCTGATATTTTGGAAGTGCTTTTTACTGATTTTGAATTTCAGCATGAATTTATTACTTTTATTATTTTTTCTTAATTCTATTCCAAAAAATGTTGAATAAAAAACTGAATAAATCTCAAAATCTAAACTTTATTATTCCTTGAGTAAACGTGTTGATATAAATATAGTTACGTAGTAGATTTGGATGTGGTATTTTAGTTAGGGTAGAAAAATAAAAATACAATTACGATTTTAAAATAATGTATGTGAAAATTCAGATGAGAATTAGTTTTGCTGAATAAAAAGGAAACATTAAAATGAAATCTGCTGTGTATATTTCAATGTATCATGTCAAAATATCATTTCTTGAATGGCCAAGCACCACGTGCTCGTGCGAGTTAAATCATATTTTTATTCCTTTTAATCGTTTCATTGAACGAGTCACTTTAGTATAACAAACGATCCCAAAAAACTTTGTCTCGCATTGATAGTTTTAAAAAATATCGCATTTCCTATTTATTTCATTTCACATAATCGCGTGCTCAAAACGAAATTTTTTCTCGGTTTTATTTGCTAGTCATTAACTTATTTTTTAAAAAAAATCAGATTTTGTAAATGCAATGACAACACGTTAATAAAAGCTGATTTTTATTTTTTTGAGATGTTAGGGCAAATAATGATCTTTATATTTTTTGCCTACGGACTTTTGTTGACGCCACAAACCTCATTCCCAAAATAAAATCATGTTCTGACATGATGAAAATTATAGTATTTATCTATTTTGTAATAATAAGGAAGAATGTATCCCTCTGAGTGTGTGTCGTTGCTTTTCTTCAATAACCATTTCATTCAAAGTTTTTAAATTTGACTGGTATGTTTTGGAGGGTAAGACTGTGCATTCCGGAGAGATTTTTGTTTTCAAAATTTGCTTGGATAAAATTTAAGAGATCACTTGTATTGCATCTTTTTCTGTGATAACGCTTCAAACTGCCGTTTCTCAAAACTGATCTTTTTGTCCTTTTAACTCTTTGCACTTGGAAAAGTAATTCGATGTATAATAATTCAATACACAAGGGCTTGTTTATTACTCCAAATATGTGTGTATGACTGTTTATAATTAAATTTATCTGTCTTTTTACCATTCTGTAGATATTTTCAATTATAAAATTGAAAAATAAATAAATAAAACTTTTAAATGATGCACCGTCTATACTGGTGTCCAAGAGGCACCATCGAGTGCAAAGGGTTAATATTTTAACATATTTACATCCATGCCGCACCTATTCGGATCTGAGCAAAAGCTATTATTCAATGTAGACTTTGATGAGAAAAGAAAAGGCCTGAGTTAATATCTCCTGTTTTAAAGCATTGCTCAGCATATGGGTTATCTGTGATTCATACATACTATCAAATTAGATATTTTCATCTCTACTACAATTAAAAGAGAACGAATAAGTCTAGCATCTAGAATTATCATCAATCTTATTAAATATTGGTCCGAATCATAGGCATCTTTTAAATCTTTTAAATGATATCAATCCAAATGTCATACAATTTTTTCTTAAATATTAACAATTTTTGAACCATATTTTTTGCAAGTGTTTCAGCAATAGATTTTTTTAATGCAATGAAATCCAAATGATTCTTTTTGTTTCACCAAATATTTAATATTGTCACTTTGTTCTATTGTTGAAAGTCAGAGAATTAGTATTATTATTATTTTTTTGTGCAACTTACATGCAGAATAAAAAGAAAAAAATGAAAACGCCACTATAGATAAATTGAAATTGGAAGATACCGTTATGATTTCATTTGAGCCTTTTCAGATTGTTAAAACGCACAATTAACGGATCATGTTTAAAGTTATTAAAACACGATTTAAATACCTGTTCTTTTCTAGATACTCAAAAAGGATTTACTAGAAGTATCATGAACATCAAGTTATTCTTAAAAGATTTATACAAAACTAAGTAAGACGAAAGAAATTGAATTATGCCATCGTAAATTCAATATTATCATGCGATAACATCATTATTTTTCAAGTTATTGTTTGTCTTAATTAATTTGTCATTAACAAGTTTAAAACGGTTTGAAACTATCACGTGACTATCAGGCAAGCATGGATATTTAGAGAACTATTATTATTATTTCTTCTCAAAACTGTTTGTGCCTTAAAACTTCAACTGAAAACCAGACTATTTTTGTTGCGAAAATCTGGTTTAAACTGGTTTGAATTAATCGCGTGACTATTGTATAGCATAATCATTAATTTTTTAAACAAAAAGGCTTTTTTTTGCTTTTCATCTTAAAAACTTTTTGCCTGCTATAAAATTTTAAATTTAAAAAGAAATTTAGTATTATTATTATCATACTTATACATTTAACTTTTATACTTCGCCTCGATGTTTCGAGTTCATTCTTATTTACTTATCTCTGCTTCATCATCAAGCTGTAACTTCTTATGACCCTTTTCTTTATTGGCCATATAGGAGAATCGGGTACATTGAGAACATTCGTTCCAAATCGTAACTTTTTGTTGGCGATAAATCTTCGAATATAACAACCTTTTTTCTCATTTTCCAATAACCCTAAAAGCGAAAAAATGTCCAATTTTTATTGACTGTGAGCCATTCAGTGACTTCAAAGACCTCAAACCAAAACAATCACATGTTCTAACCCGATAATATTCTTGTCGAACCCACTGGTCATCAAAGACTACTAGTACTAGCAATAGACAGAACAGAACGCAGTCTCATATCCCCGTATCTGTGACCATTCTGGTCATTTCACGGTTTGGTGGGCATGTTACTTGAATTTTATTTAAGTATTAAAATATTCGCAGTAAGGAAAAATAAAAACCAAACTATTTACAGAATTCACAAGCATATAAGATATGACAATGAGAAGAGCCGTTTACAGAGACTTTCGGCTTTGAAAAACAATTTGAAACACTTATAGGCTGAAATATAACATGTCTTATGATATACATACATTCTGTGTTCACAGAAGTTTATGTTCTGTTACGAAGATTATTATAAGATTCGTTTCCACACCAATCGATGTATCCGATACAGTCCCCACATCCCGATGCATCCGAAACAGACCATTAAGTTCCCATCTGTGGTCAACTTTTTTGATCTTCTGAACTCATCTTTAACTATATTCTTTAGCTGGGCAAAAGAGAAACTGGCCTCCATGGTAATATCAGACTCATTAGGCGGAATAGACATCGTTATGGCAAGTATCCAGAAATGCTTCGGTCCAGCATTTCTTGTAATGGGAGGCAGTGACCTATCCTCAGAGGCGAGGGATGCTTCACCCCTTCGGCCACCCCTCTACAACTATATATCTGTCATCTTTTGCTTAACTCCGAGGCGCAAGTGGGCTGCCTTTTATTGGGTAATAAGGCGATGAATCTGATAATGTTTGTCTGAGTCATCTAGGGGGATTGGATGGATTGATTAGACTTATTTGGTATCAGTCTGCAATGATATCATTGGATGTAGCTTTCGTATTAATTTATATGCGCATTTTTATTGCCTCGTATACGTGATATCGAGACCAGGACCAGGGAGCAAACAGGTTTTGATGCCCCTAGTACTCATTTTACTGGTTTTTATCGATATTAAACATTAATAGTCATATCCTTTGTATTTTCTCATATAAGTAGTATAGAGAAAGCACAGCAATCTTCACAAAATTCTAATGCGGGATTTTGGCGAATTTTCACTTTTCAGACACTCTTCAGTTCGAAAAACAACATTTTTGGAAAGTATACGTCTGTTGTGTTGTTGTGACTAATGGCACTTGCCGTAGGCAAGCCTCCTCTGATACAATCAACAGATTTTAAGCCTAAGAAATGCGTCTTAGGCCACCTAGGGCGAAGAGTACGTCTTAGCTACTCCCACGCCACGACCCTTTTTAGGGAGCAAACTTCATTCATGCAAATTCATTCATTCATCTCATATCGTAATTTAGACCTGGATCAGAGAACGATCATTTCTGACCCAATACCCCCAATGGTATTACTCTCGACATGGAGGACTTTGAAACCACGAACAGATTTAACGAGCGCCAGCCGCCACACACTCAGGGAATCTTTTGGCCGGTGAGCTTTGAACCCCTAACATATAATGTACGAGTCCAACGCTCTACCAACCAGATGTAAAAAAGAAAATTTTAAATGATTTGAGATAGATGAATGAAATTTCGTGCCTACTTTACATGAAATTTGTAGATGCCTATCTGATTATAAACTTAATCCGGTCAGAACTTTGCGAACCCGTTGTTTGAATACAATTTAACGCGGTGATTATAAAACGAAGACATCTAGATAAATAAAATTATGTACACAGATTTAACCTCTATAATGCAAATGCCAATCAAATTTTGGACAAAATCCAAGAAGGAATTAAGTCTCGGTTGGTCTCCCCAACCCTCCCTCATGCTCAAGGAATAGACCATAAAACTAAATGACCGCCGCAATAGCAACACCGGTGGGACTGTGGTTGGGTCCTAATGTTCAATCCCGCTTATGGTACAACCCTTCCAATAGGAAGTACGTCTCATCGTCGATAGGGAGAGCCTAACCCTCACCTATTTGTGAACCCACCATGGTGGAGAGATCCAACCACCATACCGGAAGCATCTCATCCTCATTTTGATATACCCCCATCCTAAGAGTGCTATATTCGATATACCCCCATCCCAAAAATGCTAAGACTTACATATATGAAATTAGAAATACAATTTTGTGACTGAAATCGCAGCGTTTTTTACCGTCAATTCGGATATAATCATTCAAAACACAACGTCATTTTCCAGATACTACTAATCTCATGTCATGAATTAATCGCCAAAACAATCGCCAATGGTGCCACAATACATTCAGTAAAAATGCTAAATTCATGCTAATGGCTGATGTACCGTAATTATTGAGAGCCAATACCATGTATGATGTTTTCTGGGATAACACCTTCACCAAAGAGTATACGAACAGGTTTAAGTAGAAAACATCCGATGATTACTTCCTTGAATATGAAGTATATTAAAAGAAATGTTCCAGAATATTTTTTTAAATACATGCAGCACGATGCAGATAATACAAAAATATAAATGTGAATTGTATTTTTCCTACTTCTACATCCTCCAGTGTCTTTGTCACCCCACGCTGCACTTTTTCGGAACTTAAGAATCGATGATAATTCACAATTTGCGCTGGCAAAATATTAACAGATGTACTAAACCCAAACAGCCTACTATAACTCGCATAGTGGGAAGCCATATAAATATCTGGGGTTTTTTATAAGTTGGAAAAAGATTAATATTTTATAAAGGAATATATTTTAGACCCAAGATTCTGCTCTGGTGAGCAATCTCAGTTGTGGAAAAAACCATTTTTCTCCTAAGATAATTTCCTGCCAAATTGTAGAATAAGTCATTGGAAAAATTGTAACAAAAGCATGTCGGTGTGCGTGGTACGCTTTTCAAGAGCAAGTGGTTAAATCATTTATACCGGGTGTCCAAAAAGTTCCCGTACTGATGATTTGTGAATTTATTTTACAAAAACAACAGGTTTAAAAAGAATTATTTGTATGCCAATGATAAAAAGCACTTTTAACATAACTAAGGAAAAAATATTGAACCTACATTTATGATAAATGTTCAAAATGTCCACCCCTTTCTTGGAGACAAAGCTGAACTCGTTTGCACATGTTTTTCGAAACGCGTTTTAACATGCTTACTTGTATCCTTTAGGTAATTGAGATTTTCAAATCATCTATTGTTTGAGGATCACCTTCATAAACTTTGTCCTTTAAATATCCTCACAGGAAAAACTTCGGGATGGTCAGATCATGGGATCGATGTGGCCAAAGATTTTTTTGAGATAAGTCGATCGCCGAAAAAAGCTTCAAGCATGTCCCTGGTTTCATTACTGGTATGGCGAAATTTAATATACTTGAAAAAAAATCATGGACAATGATTTTTTTTAATTTGGAGTACGGTAACTTTTTGGACACCCTGTACAAGGAAAGTGAAATATTTTATAACGTTAGAGAAATAAGCTGATTGTAAAAGTACTATTTTAGTTTAGTTTACTTATATTAACATTCCATTGTTAAGCAACACTCTAGCTATTTTGATATGGACCTCGTAGTTTTGAACCGAGGTCAGACGACGAGGACGTCACCTGCTGAGTTGGCCCTCTCCCCTCTGCATAGAGCCCCACATCAGTGGAAGGACGTTTGGTCTGTCTGATTTAACGCGCAACAGAACCCCCTCCCCTTGAACGTTGGTTCTTCGGCAGAATTGGGTCTCGAACCTTAAAATCTACGATTCATGCGCCAAGAATTTACCACGAGGCCACCTCAGCCAATAAAAATACTAGAATTGAATTTCTTGGCAGGAAGTTTGGCGCCAGTACGAATGCATGAATAAGAGTCCTTGAGGCGTGCAATTGCACTTTGTGATGTGAACTTAAGGAGTGTAGTGTCATACCATCAGCAGAGGGCCGCGGTGGTCTAGTGGTAAGGCATCGACATCAGAAACAGAGGGTATTAAGTTTTTTTATTCCGTTGTAGATCCGTTGTGTAAGCAATTCTGTGGCACGTTAAGTATTTCAGAGCCAAACGTCCTCCCGTTGATATAATGCGAAAGTAAGGAGAGAGCAATGTTGACCCCTAAACTGGTTTGCCCGTACGTCGTACGTGCATCGATTTATCGAATTTTGATAGTTGTAACCAAATAAATCATTCATAACAATTATAATTCAATAATAAAATGACTTCGAATACGTAGATAAGCCAAGTATTCCGTGGATTTCCATTTGAATCAAAATAAGAAAATATTCCCAAAATAAAAGGTGTCATCTTATTAGATAGTAAGGGAAATAAACCGGTTAAGGGGTTAATTCAGGTGTCGTTTTCGTCACCTGATCGTGGTAAAAAAGTGCGATGTCCGTTTCAAAATAGCCATAGTGTCGCTTTAAAAACAGGGCGTTGAAATAAATAAATTTAACTGAATACCTTTCATTAAAAATCTACGTCCTTTGATTATGAAAAAAAGCATCCAGTTCGTGATGTAATTTGTGTGATGTAAAATTGTTAATCTTTTAAACAAATTAATATAAAAAAAGATACGTAGCTAAAAAAAGAGCAATCATTATCAAATCAGATAAAGAATAAATTCGAAAGATAAAATATGAAATTAAAATATGTAGCGATAAAAAATGATAATAAGTGGATGTTTATTTTTTTTTAAATCCCGGCTCGCTTTTTCATTTCCAAGGCCGGTGTTTTAAAAAGTAAAATGTGGTAAATAGTGCTAACGACATAAATAACCGCGACTGACAGAGAAGCCAGTAGCGCTTTTGAGATAAGAAGCAGATAAGAGCTCCGTGTGGGCAGAATAAGATGGATGAAGTGCTGAAGATGCAGAAGTATTAACAGAGATTAATGGTGGAAGACGAAGACGTGCGAAATCAATACTTCATCTGAATGGCACCAGAGTTCCCATCGTTTTGATTCCGCATGGTAAGTCGCGTCATTTCATTTTACAATTTAATTTCGTGAAAAGAATCGTTTGGTGATTTTTATTTCAAGTATTAAATTCAATTTTTGATTGGTAAATTAACTTTTTTTTGTTTATTTTGATATTCAGTTTCTAAAAAAGAATCGTTTGCTGATCTTTATTTCAATTATTAAATTGAATTTTTTATTTGTAAATTAACTTTTTTTGTTTATTTTGATATTCATTTTCTAAAAAAGAATCGTTTGGTGATTTTTATTTCAGGTATTAAATTGAATTTTTGATTAGTAAATTAACTTCTTTGTTTATTTTGATATTCAGTTTCCAGAAAAAAATCGTTTGGCAGATTTTTGAATTGTTATTGTCATGAAAGTTTTCTGAAATCTTATGATTGCTTTAAGTTTCAAATTCTACTTTCTTTTTTGAAATCTATTCATTTGGATAATTATTATTTTTTCTCGTAAATGCGTTAACTTGATATACAAACATTTTTTTTTTCGTAAGAAGTTAAATTAATATTTCCAGATATGCTACCGATCCAAAGAATATTGCTAAGCTAAAGATCATAAAAATAATGGTAGTCAATTCGACATATTGTAGATTTATAATCTAATTTAAAGATGAATTATATATTTTTAATATTTTGAGTCCTTGTAAAGCTTATCAAAGTTTTTCAGACATTTTCAAGAAATATCTCATTTTGTTTTACTGATGTTCAAATGCAAATGCAAATGCAAATGGTAAAAACAGAGTTTTTTACTATGATTTTCTAATCTCGTATATTCAAAATAACACTAGCGCTATAAGATTTTCTTTTTCAAAGGATTCAATTTATCAGTACTATTATTGTTAATTCTTTTCTTTTTTTTGAGATGGGAGAGGTTAAAAATTATGCAAGTGTAAAACAATACTTATGTTTATTGTCCATTTTTTATAAGGTAGAATATAAGTCACATCATTACCAGTTTGGAGGATAGATATTTTTTAAAGTATTTAATGCTTAGTCCTTGATTATTTATTAAGAGTTACACGCGGTAATTTTCGATAACTTTACCAATTTAATAAAATAACTAAGCATTATTACAATCAGTCCTTATGTATCATAGAATGGTTAATAAAATTCACTTAATAACATCTCTCACCCTTATTATTTTAATAGTAAATTTCACTAAATAAAATACTATTTGAAACTGAATGCTTCAAGCTTTATATTTTCTTCTAAATTATTCTAATAAGCTTTTATCTATTAACAAACTCACAAATTAAATATCACTATCCCATAATTATAATGTGGAATTGCTTGTGATCAATTTGTCACCCCAAGGGACTCTGAAATATCGTGTCATTGTCGTAACTTTTACAACCGAGAAAAGTGTCCACCCTACAAATTTATCATTCATTTAAACAATATGGAATATTTTGTGCTTAATTTATCTACATAATTAAGAAAATCGAGTTTGTATTTGAAACTGTATTCTTTACGTTGACTAATACGTCACAAATTTTGATATGCATCTGCAATATGAATATAAAAGCCCTGAGCTGAATTACATTCATCTAGCTCGTGGCAAATATCAATTGTCGTGAATGCATACTAAAAGTTGAGAGATAAATAGATAAAGCTCTTTTCCATATATTCGTTAGATTTATATAGAAATGTAATATTTTGCTGTCGAAAGCACATTTTGATTTTTTAATATCCATACTTTTCATTAAAAATGGATTTTTTTTTTTTGCTTTTAGAACATTTATATATGTTTAAAAAGTTGTTCAATTACTTTCTGTATTTATTACAGCCGAAAAATCTGTCAATTATATTGTTACAATAGTATCATTTCAGACAAAACTTGTTTACCTTGTATTTCTTTCTAAGTAACTGATCTCCACCATTATGAAATTTTTTGAAACCATCATATAAAAATGCAAATTCATGTTGCAAGCCTTTTATTTTAATATCATTTTTCTTCTCCCTGCACTTCTTCAGAATTTGAAAATGGTTGACCATCTAGAAAATTCTTAATTTGGAAGGAATATCACTTTCGATTAGATCAGGAATACAAACGTTGTGTTGTGTTGTAACTAATGGCACTTGCCTTGGGCAAACCCCGCTGATATGATCAGCAGATGATTTAAGCCTAAGAAATTCGTCTCTTTGTTTCACTCGTAGCGCCATCTAGAGCTAAGAGTACGACTTAGCTACTCACACGTCGCGACCCTTTTCAGGGGGCGGAATTCATTCATGCAAATTCATTCATACATCACAGATCGTATTTTAGACCTGGAACTGAGAAAGATCATCTCTGACCCAGTACCCCCTAATGATATTACTCTCGATATGGAGGACTTTGCGACCACGAACAGGTTTAACGAGCTCCAGTCGCCATACACTCGGGGAATCTTTTGGCCGGTGAGCTCTGAATCGGTAACCTAAGGAGAACGAATCCAACGCTCTACCAACCAGGCCATCCCAGCCTGGAATACAAATTAGAAATACCATAATATGATATTTTTAAGAATAATTTAACGCTAAAAGTGATTAGAGAACTGGTATAATATAATGACAAAACATTTACGACATACCCTTTCAAAGTCGAGTTACTTGTCACAAGCTGAGTTGTGCACAGGCTTTACATTATGACTAACTATATTATGACTAATTTCACAGAGACACAAAAGTAAGATAACAAAATGCTTTTATACTACCCACTTGATGAAAGTTTTTGATACTATGTAATATATGCTAATATACTGTAGATAATTGAATTGGATGAAACCGATTTAAAATAGCCAGTCATGCTATGATTTTCTTCACTAATTCCAATAAAAATTATTTTACTTATTATCATGTCAGGACTTGATGTTGTGTTTGGGATGAGGTTTTTAGCGTCAACAAAAATCCGTAGGTGAAAAGGTAAAAATTTCATTATCTGCACGAGCATCTCAAAAAATCAGTTTTTAATAACGCGTTGTCATCACATTTACGAAAGCTCTGATTTAAAAAATATTAATGACTGCAGCAAATAAAACCTAGAGAAATGTCCTTTTGAGCACGTGATTATATGAAATGAAATAAATAGGAAATGGGATATTTATTTTAAAACAATGAATGCGAGACAAAGTCTTTTGGGATCGTTTGCAATACTAAAGTGACTCACACAACGAAACACTTATAAAAGAATAAAAATATAATTTAACTCACATACTAACTCACATATTTTTTATTATTTTCATTTATAAAAAATCTCATTCATTATATTTCATTTTTTAAAAAAAATTCATTTTTTATAAAAAATCTTCTTCATTTATAAAAGACCTTTATAAACGTACTCATTTATTTCTTAATATTACATAACCTCGTTTTTAATCATCTATCTCAGATTCCAGAAACCAAATGGTGCCTTTTATATGGAATCAAACTTATAAAAAAATATACTAAATACAGCGATTAACCTGTAATCGAAGTTTTAAAAATTTTAAAATATTATGTTACAACAAGAATCAAACAACGGCACAATTTTTAAAGCATTATTACATAATCGAATGACTAAAAAAAACTAACAGAAAATTCAATCTTTACATTTAGTTGAAAAGATGTAATGCAAGCATTTGTAAAATTAAGTTTACTGAAACTCCTTTAAAAAGTACAAGAGATGTTACCATTGTGTTCTATAAACAATGAAATTCTTTGTAAAATATTAGTTGAAATTTATTTTTTTCGAAACAAAGCAGATGATTGAAAACTCTTCCTTTAAAATTTACACAAAAATATTTCTAGTTTTAATTAATTTAGCAATCAACTAAATGTTATTGTTCAGTTTAATAAATAGAGAAAAATATTTGTTGTCAAATCTATTGACTTTGGTTGCGAATAAAAAAAATTCAAAAACAATAATCGTCAAAAACTCCTATAATTTCTAAAAGCTCATAATACTTTTGAGCTAAAAAATTCTTTTGTATATTGATTTTAAAGAAACTCGCCCTTTTTTAAAGTGAAATGAAGAATAATAAATGAAATGGGAGCGTTCACACACACACACACACACACACATTTTATATATATATATATATATATATATATATATATATATATATATATAT
>JAOUZG010009919.1:0-16319 GCA_026289955.1 Argiope argentata
TATATATATATATATATAGATATATGTATATATATATATATATATATTCAGCACGCATATATACTGAAATTGATAAACTTTCAAATCAATTTTAAGTGGCCAATCTAAAACAAAATAAAAATTTTACTAAATTAATAACTAATAATTAATTACTAAATTAATTTTTTATTAATTAAATAATAACTTCTCTATGACTATGTAAAGAAAGCATACCGTTATTTAAAATACATGATGTGGAAAGTTTTAAAACTTTAACACATTTATGATTTAAACAAAATATGTATTACGAAATTTCAACTTTCAAACATATGCAAATTAAGTTTTAAAAATGTGGCAAAAATAAAATGAGAATTTATGAGTTAGTATATAATTTCAAAAATCTTTACATTTACAAGACAATTTAAGATGCCAGACAGATAAAGCAAATGAAAAGGTAAAAAATGTAAAGGAACTTTACGGGGCAGCACGATGTGAAACTCGAGGACGAACCGTCCTATCATTTAGACTTAGGACTTTGAACTATATATCCCCTCCTAACGAATTAGTAATTCATAATTGACTTCATACAATTTCAGTTTCTTGTCATAAAGAAGTAAAAATCCATTTATACGGTGAGAAAATTACTTAAATGATAATTTATGATTTATATAAAAACAACATGATTGGAGTTTTGTGAGTTACATTTTTACTTAAGACCTTCAATACTCTAAGTTTAGTTATTTCTTTTCCCTCTTAACAAGATATTTTTTTTGAAAAAAAAAATGGATTTGATTCAATTATGTAATACATTCAAAGAATTTAGAGGAAAAATTCCTAAATCACAAAGAATTAAAAAAAATTTAAATCCTAAGGCCTTTTCACATACCTACGACAGTCAGGGTGATTTTCTTCATGTCGAACCCATGCTCGTTTCGAGCTGTGCACAGAAAGTCGTAAACTCCTGATTTTTCAGGCTTGACCTTGATGACGGCCTGTTGCTGATTCTGCTCCAAGTCCCTGATACTGACTCTTGAAGCAATGCCGGGGAAATCACTGGAAAACAAAAAGATCACTGATTAAACAAAACAGATCTTGTTGAACTTCAGTTTCGAAAACTTTAAACAACGAAAGACGGCACCTGTATGTTATGTTCATTTGAGGTGCTGGAACGGCGTCGGCTGTGCACGAGAGGAACGCGTTCTGAACTGCATTTCCCTCCACGTCCGTTGCGGCCACTATTTGAGGTTCACCTGAATGAAAGAACATTGAATGAATTCACCTGAATGAATGAACATTGGATGAAAGAACGTTGAATGAATTCACCTGAATGATAGAACGAATGAATTCACCTGAATGATTGAACATTGAATGAATTCACCTGAATGAAAGAACATTGAATAATTTCAACTGAATGAATGAACCAAAATTGCTTTAATAAAACTCGTACAAAACATTTAAGTAAGAGCCCTCTTCAATTATCATGTTCGAAAACAATTGCTACATGCTTATCATAGTTCAAAATACAAGTAAGACGATCCTTAACTGTCAAATTACTACAAAATTTGCATTAAAGTTCTCTTTAATAAGAAATTAAAAAAATAAAAGATTAAAATGAAATCTGCTATGCATATTTCAATGTATCATGTCAGAACATCATTTCTTGAATGGCCAAGCACCACGTGCTCGTGCAAGTTAAATTATATTTTTATAAATTTTAATCATTTTATCTAATGAGTCACTTTAGTAGTGCCAACGATCTAAAAAAAATTGTCTAAAAAATATCACATTTCCATTCACTTCATTTCATATAATCGCATGCTCAAAATGACATTTTTATAGGTTTTATTTGCTGTCGTCATTAACTGATTTTTAAAAGGATCAGAGCTTTTATAAATTTAATGGCAACGCGTTATTAAAAGCTGATTTTTTGGAATGCTCGTGCAGATAATAAAATTTTTATTTTTCGCATGCGAATTATTGTTGATGCCAAAACCTCATCCCCAAAATAACATCATGTTCTGACATGTTAATATATAATTGAAATCAGCAATCGCGAAATTCAAATTATCATCAGGTACTTGAACAGGTTTAAGGACACATTATGAATGAAATACGAGGAATATTAAATATCATTTTGAACGAAGAGCGGTCCGAGTCTCTAATGACCATGATCAGTGAAGAACTGAAGAAATTATCCTAAAGTCTTGTCAAGGAAACCACTGCAATAGGTAGTCTTCCTGTAGGAATCTACCTAAAATTGGTTACTTGAAGAGGTTTAAGGACACATTATGAATAAAATTCGAGGAATATCATATATCATTTTGAATAAAGGGTGGTTAGGTGCTCTATAAACCATGGTCGACGAAGAACTGAAAAAATTTCCCCAAAGTCTTGACACGAGAATCATTGCAATAGGAAGTCTTCCTGTAGGAATCTACCAAAAATCAGGCACTTGAAGAGGTCTAAGGATACATTATGAATAAAAATTCGCTGAATATGAAAATATTACAAGGAAAAATTGATATCCTTAATCTAATTGGAATAGTTCTCTATAATGTTATGAATTCGGTCATGTTAATGATGATTCCACTCACTTTCGTTGCAAATCCTCCCCCTCCACCTGCCGTCACAGGCGCAGGATCCATCGACTCGGTTGCACTGCGCCAGATTGAAACACACGCACTTGTTCACGCAGTTCACGCCGTACGTGTTCGGAGGACACACTGTGGGGAAGAAAACACTCCTTTCAACAAATTTCATAAACATAGTATATAACAAGTGATATAAAAAATATTGGTTCATTCCCACTTAGTTCAACAAAGAAAAGTTTCATTTTAGTTCCTTTTATTAAATAATTACAATGAATATAAATATTTATATGCATATGACAGAATATCAATATTAAGTAGCAAAATAGAAATCTAATGTCCTCGCAATTTTCCATTCTCCTTCTCGACACGAAGTTCAATTTTAAGGTTAGGTTGGAGAAGTGACTAAGAGTTGATGACAAAGATTTTAAAAAGAGAAATCAGAAGGGAACCTAGAGCTTAAAATTTCTTCGATTTTATTTTTTTAAAAATATCCTTCATTCTAACGACAAAATCACAGCTACTAGCTGACTCTCAAAAATCATATGGATAAAAAGTATACATAAAGCAAAAAATTTCAAAAATTTGTCAAAAAATTATTGATTTTCGTAATAATTTAAAGCATATTCTTCACTTTCATGGAAAATACTGAAATCCTTCCATTTTACCGATTGGGCTACTGCCTGTTGATTTCAGTTCTCAATGTTTTTGAGACATCCTTTATTTCAGGTAAGTGGTCTTTAAATTCAGAAAGTTTAGTTTAAATCTCAATTTTGTTTTTTCGAAAATAATATTACAAGGAAATAAATAATAATACATAAAAATTTTCTTTAGAAAATAGGAAAATGTATTCCAATCACCACTTTTCTCCAATAATTCTACACTAACTTATGTGAAAATAAATTTAAAAATATTCTCAAACAGTTTCGCTCGAAATTTTTATTCATTCTTGAATTTTATTCTACATTAAATTTTCAATGAATTATTTAGAACGCTGAAACTATTTTATTAGAATTCATTTAAGTAAAAATTTCCTCATTTTCAAGCAAAAGTAATTAAGAAAATCCTTAATTCCATGTAATAATTAAAAATATTCTTTTTAATGTTTTAGTTTTAAAGGCGATTAGAGTAAATGACTTAGCCATTTTGGTTTTCCTTTTTCAATACCTAAGTTCACGATCCCCCTTTATATATATCTTGTTCACATTTTCAATCGTTAATAAACTACTTTTTTTTCATCTGTTCAAGTTCAAGTAAATTTTTAAAAACTTGTAGAGGATGACATTTGATGTTAATACATTTTCATCAAATATTAATTCCTTAATTAAATTTAATTAATTTTAATTATTTAAATAGAGTTTTAGCAGTTTGTGATGAAAATTGAAATCAAGAGGGAGTAGCACAATTGGTAAAATGCGAGGATTTCAGCATTTTTCAAGTGATGGTAAAGAATGCGAGTTGAATTCTTAAAAAAATCAATAACTTTTTTAACAAATTATTTACATTAATTGAAAAATTAAATAAGAAGTAATTTAATTTTTTTCTTTGTTCACATAAGTACAAATTGTCTTTAAATTATTTTTTATATATTACTTGTTCATTCTTGCATCTAAAACGTTTAGAGGTTCGCTCTTCAAAAAGTCAAATAACTGTTGATATCACCAGTGATATTATTTAAAACGCTACCTTAATCCTTTCTACGGTTATGGTTAGTGTACTTCCCATCAAATTCATCAATGTCTACTAGAAGTAAGTAGGTTGGCATAAGTTGTGACAAATTTTTCAGTTAAAACAGAAATATAGAGAATTTAGCTCCTTATCTCACACAAAAAGGTAAATCTTGACAACAATTAATTTATCAATTAAGCTAAATGTATTATTTTTCTTAAACCAACCTTAATCATAAAAATATTTTTGATATACCATAACTAGAAAAAAACTTCTTTTAAAGGGTTAACAAAATAACACATCACTATCATTGCAAGTTAATTCATCTTTATTATATCCTGTTTTTCGCTATTCTAAAAAGCTATTGTTTTAACTAAAGCTAATGTATAAATTATTTTTCTACTTTAACACATATTGTCCATAAGTATTTGATATAATGGGCATTGAATAATAGGAAGCATTTTCCATAGTTTAAAATCATTTTATAATAAAAAAAAATGCTACGAATCATTAGATGTTAGATAAAAAGTTGAACATTGTTATGAATTTTGTGTAAATTAAATGAAAATATAAATATTTATGAATTTTTGTGTAAATATTGTAAATATTTATAAACAGTTTAACCATATAAAATTAATTGTAATCACAAGTCAGCGAGAAAAGACCTTTCTAACGGAATGTACTACAGATCACCATATTTAACTAATTTAGTGATTTATGTATGTTGATGATATAATAAGGTCGCTAACGCTTTTTACTAGACGCTAAATTGTGGAGTAGAAGCTGAGAAATAAAGATTTGTTTTTAGATAATGTTGGAGAAAGTACCTCACTTATCCGGAACGGGGGCTTGGTTTCTGCGTTTTCCCCGCCCACTTTAATGGTACGCTGTTTAAGGCGTTGCTTAGGGAGGTGAATCAGATCAGTTCGGAGAACAAGTTACGTTAGTTAACTTAGCTTGAGAGAGCGTCTTTTCTTTTTGAAGCGCGTTCCATAGCTTTGCAGTTACTCGAACTTGGTTGAATAAATAGAGTTAACTCAATATGTATTTGTAGCTTGTGCTGCGTATATTTACTACACGTTTTCCTAGACAATAAAATCTGCATCTTCGCATCGTTCTTGTGAGAATATTCGTAACAACATGTTTGTGGAATTTCCAAGAAGAGGTGTTACTTACAAGTCTGGCAGTCTTTTCCCATGTACCCTGGTTCGCAATCGCTCGGACATTCTCCGGTCACTTTGTCACAGGGGGCCGACGAATTTTCATGGCAGTGACAAGTTGAGGCGCAATTTGGACCGAAACGCCCGGAAGCACATTCTGTAAATATGAATCATTCAAAATAATTTACTCAAATGGAACTACAATACACTTCTTATTCAGCTGTTCGTTGTTTTAGATAATAAAATACAGTGAGAGGTACAGATTTATGAATTTTTGTATAAAGAAAATTATCAGGAAGCAAAATATAATGGCATCACTTTTGACTGTAAATTGCTTCAACTCCTTCGGGAATGGCGTACCTAAATTGAATCGCATGACGACGAGTATACTGGTGAAATACAGAATATGTGTAATGTGAAATTATGTTGCATTGAAATGATATTTATTCTTGATTGTTTCAATAATCATATTTATTTATTTATTTACACTAACATAATAACATTTTTTCATATGAACAAAAAGAAATAGAAAAAGAAAATTAATACATTATTTTAATTTTCTGTTAATGAATGGTATTGAGCAAAGTATGGTATGACGTATAGTAATTTTTTAATTTGCCCTTTGATTTCAACTTGAGCTAAAAATATTTTAAACATCTTGAAGTTTACGAATATGTTTACTAATATTGTAATTAAAACTGCATATAATCACTACTTATTACTCCTGATGAATGAACTCGTTATGGCGCAAAATGTTGTACCTTTACAATGACAAGCATACTGGCTAAAAACAGTTTATTATTTATTATGGAAAATTTAAAAAAAAAACAAAATTTTAATTCATTTTACAACACTGCAATTATTTACAAATCTTAAATGCTTTAATCTTTAAGAAAACTCCAGAAAAAAAATCAATGGTTATGCAGAAATAATGTCTGAGAACATGCTAGCTTTTAAATAGGGTTGATATTTTTTAACCTCTTTGCATATAATAACGTGCCTGACGCATACAATTTTAGTTTTTTTCCTACAAAGATTTAAATTTAGCGACTTTTTAAAAAAATTTTTAATTTTTAATCTGCAATTAAACCAACAGGATTAAGTATTTATTAAAATGCAAAAACTATTTAAAGCGCAATATCTCACACACTCCTAACAAGAATCAAAATAACAATAAATGCCCAAAATACGATAGAGGACCTTGGTGGCCTCGCGGTAAGGTCTCGGCTCGTGAGCTGTAGGGTTTCAGATTTGAGACCTGATTTCACCGAAGACCTGTTGTGTAAGGGGTCAGTTGCACGTTAAACCCGTCAGACTAAACGTCCTTTATCTGGTGTGATGTAGAGGGAATGGTGCCAGCTGAGGTGTTACCCTCGTCATCTGACCGATGTTCGAAATTACAAGTTCCGTCCCAAAATATCTCTAGCGTTGTTTTACAACGAGACTTTAATATAACTAAACTTATCTGAACCAAAATCAGATGCGTCATCTAATTACTTATTTAAATGAATTAATATGCTAAAGTGTTAATGATCTGGTCATTAAGAAAACTTCATGTCAGTATCTTACTCACCGAAAAAATAAGAATCACTTCTAAGAGAATAAATATCTACTATGTTGTTTTTATTCATCCATATAATAATAAATTGCCCATCTTTAAATACAGAGTTAAAAAATACTGAATTAAATCAGAATAGAATATTTTAGAAAATTCAAAATAGTGCATTTTCTTTTTTTTCTTAGATAGGTAATAATTCGATTTATTATATCTTTTATTAATAAACATTCGTGTTTGCTTTAAGACTTCAAAAACAGATAAAGACGGTTGATCGACAGTGACTCTAAATATATCAGAATTACTTGATTAGCTGTGACTAATGTCGGATAGAGTCTTTCCTCTAGAATAACAAAGGGAAAATTGTCATCCTTTGTTATTCTAGAGGAAAGACTATTTCGGGTTTCTCAATATCAGGTAGAAAATAAACATTCTCTAGTCCCCTATCCCTTGTTATTATCTTTCACAAATATAATAACAAGCGGATTTTAGGCCATTGTTTCAATATTATTATTTATTCATAAAATAAAAAAAAACGCAACGCTAATTTTGGTGTGAAATCAGGAAACAAATAAAATATAAATCTATAAAATAAGATGCAAATTCAATAATATCTCATTTATCACTGAATACATAGTATTTAAAGGTTATTAATAATGATATATCTTCAAAATTTATATCTGAAGATTGTAATGTTGAGCTTAAAGACCAGTAACCAAATTATGTAAAATCATCGGATTGAAATTTATGATTGAAAAACCAATACACTAACATATTGATTATTGTATACATTAACCAGAACCAGCAACTCTCATCAACCTGATATCACAGAGATAAATCTGAATAAACTGGGTGGTAACTATGGTCGAGTTCTAAGGACTATCACCGGTCACGGCACAAGCCTTCCCTTAGGAAGTATGTCCCATCATTGATGGGAGACAGTGGACCCCTACCAACCATTTTACCGGAAGCTTCTTTTTTTCATTTCTAAGGTGTCCCTGGTGGGAGTATAATTTTCTTTTAAATTCATCTTTCATTTTTCGATTCAAAAGAAATCTATAAATCGTATAAAATATTTGCTTAAAGGAGTTTAATGAAAATTATCCGGCACTGGATACAAAGTATTCAAAAAATGGATCAATTATATTATTTTTCTTACACCTAAAATTTACCTTTGAAAAGATTCGGTTGCTACAATTAACAGTAATCAAATTATCTAATATTTAATTAAAATTCGGAGCTGAAAAATTAGATTCAACATATTGATAATTATCTACATTAAAATTTATCATTTTTTGATTAAAAAGAAACCTATAAATTATATAAAAATTTTCCTTAAACGTTTTTAACCGATATTATCTGGCATTGTAATAAAAAAAGGATGGATCAAAGGTGTTATTTTTCTCACACTTAAAATGTATCATTGATAAGATTTGATTAATATAATTTTTGATAATCAGAAAATACACAAAACAAAAAAAACCTTTAAAGAGTGACCTAGATTGTTTTTAACAAGAAGGAAATTTGCGCAATCCTTTCAGGAAACTTATTCAGGAAACTTCGATTTGTTCTATCCACTTTAATTTTTTCACATGAATTTCGAATCCCACTTCCAGAACAAGGACCGTTTCCGAAAGGAATGAGAACACATGCCAAAAAATGTGATGCTTGAATTTTCTTTATCATCATTCCTCTACTATCCCTACTATTTCTTTTTTGAACATCTATCGTAAAAATACGAGATAAGTGAGAAAAAAAACTTATTTATTTATTATTTTGATGATATTCAAAAAGATCAGTGAGGAAAATGTGATAATATTTTTCAAAAAAAAAAAATCACAAAGCTCAACATTTGCGGGGCATGAAATAGATCTGCTAATTGTGATAAGAAAAGTTTAATTAATATTAAAGCACCCGAGTGCTCTACCTAAAAAAATAAGTTAATGACTACAGCAAATAAAACCTAGAAAAATGTCATTTTGAGCACGTGATTATATGAGATGAAATAAATAGGAAATGGGATATTTTAGTTAAACAATAAATGTGGGACAGAGTTTTTTTTTGGATCGTTTGCAATCCTAAAGTGAC
The DNA here is from genome assembly GCA_026289955.1 of Argiope argentata. Taxonomy (NCBI): domain Eukaryota; kingdom Metazoa; phylum Arthropoda; class Arachnida; order Araneae; family Araneidae; genus Argiope; species Argiope argentata. The sequence continues at coordinate 9,039 of JAOUZG010009919.1, forward strand.
TCTTTCAATGAAACAATTAAAAATGAATAAAAATATGATTCAACTTTCATGAGCACGTGGGGCTTGGCTGTTCAAGAAATGATGTTCTGACATGATACACTGAAATATGATCCGCAGATTTCATTTTAATCTTTTTTTTAGTTATTTTGTAAAAATATTGGAAAAGCTGGACAGACTTTCCCTGAGCAGATTTTGATCGAAATTTGACAAAAATTAACAATATAGGTTTAAATACCGCCTACTTAAATCGTTTTTGATTTATGCTAATCATTTCTTCCAAAAAAAAATGTTTCTCAAACCCGAGATCCAAATTGCGGAGATTTGTGACAATCTCAAGTTTTCAAAATAGGATTTTTAAAAATCTGAGATTATCATTTATTACAAATGCAGAAGAAATTACACGGAACAATATGGATTCCCTTTTAGAACTATCTGCAAAGCGATCTAATAATCTACTAACGATTTATTTATTGCATTTATTGAAAATATCAGTATTACAAAATAAGAAGAAATTACAAGTGACAATAGTAGATTGCGTTTTAGAACTAGACCTATACGATCTGATAATCTACTAACGATCTATTTATTACACGATCTAATAAGTAAATAAATATTGATATATATTTAGTAAAAAAGCATTAAGCAGCAGTCAAAAATCTCAACATTAAAAAAACATATCTGAATTAAAATTACTTAAGGAGCCGTTGAAAATGACCGCCATTACTTTCTCTCCATACTAGGAATCCTTCCTTTCAAAGTTGCGCAAAAACAAACAGTAAATAAATAAGATAAGGAAGCTTGATGGCAGGAAATGCATTAATAATCAATTTTCAGCCGGAAATTTTCAAGGCCAAGGAGAAAGCACTAAGAAAATAAGATAGCCCTACCTCCTGTTCTTCATTATTTTTTTTTTTCAATTCAAAGCAGTAAAGGGTAAAAATTAATTTGAAAATAAGAACGCAGATACATATTTAAAGAGGCGGAATTAATTTTTATTTCCTGAATATACACGAGAGACTGGATAAATCGATATTTCAATCAATTATTTAGCCGGCTTGCTGGCACAGGGGTAGCGCGTCTGCCTCGTGTTCAGGAGGTCCCGGGTTCGAGTCCTGGTTCGGGCATGGTTGTTATTCTGTGTACTATCTGTGAGATGTGTGAATGTGCCCCCCTGTAAAAAGGGGTTGTGCAAGCGAATGAGATGAGTGTGTAGCAAAAGTCGTACTCTTGGCCCTAGTTGGCGCTACTTGAAACAAGAGACGCTTCACTCGGCTTAAATCTGCTGCTGGGTCCAGCAGCGAGCTTGTCCATAGGCAAGTGCCATTAGAACCAACCAACCAACCAACCAATCAATTATTTAACTTGTATTTCTTTTGTTATTGTTGTTGTTACTTATGGCACTTGCCATATTGGATAAGCCCCCCCCTCGCTGATACAGCAGCAGATTTAAGCCGAAAGGAGCGTCTCTTGTTTTTTAAGTAGCGCCAACTAGGGCCAAGTATACGACTTAGCTGCACACTCACCACATTCGCTTGCACAGCCCCTTTTTAGAGGGGGGACACAGTCACACATCTCACAGATAGCACACAGAAGAACAACCATGCCCAAGTCGGGACTCGAACCCGGTACTCGCAGATGAAGGAAAAGATGAGCTATTGTATTTCTTTAAGAGTGGAAAATGAACCTTAAATAGCAATATGTAACTGACAGCAGTATTAGGTAACTTTTTCTCCAAATAACTCAATATAGTTTTATACTTAGCATATGAGAAAGTAAAAAAAATTTGATCTTAACCCATTGACAATTTTTTTTCAATTAAGGGCCTAATAAATTACGTTTATGCACAACAAGTTGTATAATGGTATAATAATATTCAAATTACGTTTTATTTTGAAAATATTTAATATTTTTGAAAAAGGGCATATTTATAAAATAACTAATAAAAGCATTCAATAAAAAATGGCTGAATAAGAAACAATTCCTTATTTTAGCTTATGAATTACTCATTTATGCAAAGTATTTCATAATAATATTAAAACTAAAATATAAAATATAATGATTTAAAAATGCCAATACTTTTACGTTAAATTTCCAGACGAATTAAAAATTTATTGGTTCTAAGAAAACGAAAATAGAGCGTCCACCTTTTCCAGACACAGTATTGGCAGAAATATTGGGTCGTTCGAAAAGTAATTTCGTTTTTTCTCGACAAAGGATTTAATTGTATTTTTTTATTCCAACTTCACACTTAAGACGTATAATCATTGTATGTTTTGAGAGGTGATATAGCAATACTTGCTTGTGAAAACGTTCAATTGATTTTGCGCAGTAGTTTTTGGTAGATGCCCTTTTAAATAGGGAAAGCAATAAGCAGCAATTTCGTCATATTTCACTTTTTTCCTGTAGGAAAGGTAAAAATGCTGTTCAAGCCAGAAAGAAATTAACCGATGTGTATGGAGAAGATGCGTTGACAATACGACAGTGTCAGAACTGGTTTACAAAATTTCGATCCGGCAATTTTGATGTCGAAGATGCACCACGTTCCGGATGGCCGGTTGAAGCTGATAAAGACACGATAAAGGTAATAGTTGATGCAAACCGGCGAACAACAACACGTGAGATCGGTGAGGTTTAAATTTATTGAATTCAACTGTTTATGACCACCTGAAAGGCCTGGGTTTAACCTCGAAGCTCGATATTTGAGTTCTCCATGTCCTCACGGAGAGAAATTTGTGTTGTCGCATTGAAGTCTGTGATTCGCTCCTCAAATGTCACAAAAATGATCCACTCCACCATATTATCCAGATCTGGTTCCTTCAGATTATTATTTGTACCGGTCAAGGCAAAATTTTTTGGACGGTAAAACCTTAGTCTCAAATGAAGACGTCAAAAATCACCTTGGATTAGTTTTTTGCCAGCAAATACCAAAAGTTTTATGAGCGTGGAATCATGCCTCTACCAGAAAGATGGCAAAAGGTTTTGGATCAGAATGGGCGATATATAATTTAATAAAATAATTATTCATTATACGAGGATCGTCTTTCATTTTCACCAAAAAAAAACGAAACGACTTTTCGAACAACCCAATATATAGAAGGAAACTAAGCTATCAGGCGTACTAAATATATATTGTTGGCCAAGTAAATCCGATATCACCAAATGAGGAACATGACAGCTAGTGGGTTAGTTTCCAAACAAAAGAGATTGAAACAGGCGACGATAACAAATAAATAAAAAGGTTCATAAATCCAAAAGTTACAAATTTAATCAACTTCAGCTAATAATGACGTGAATTTATTCTTAAAGCAAATGTCGTGTATTGATTATTACAATGAATGATGTGAAATGATTCTTACCAGCCTGACAGGTGAATCCAGCCCATCCAGCTTCACATCCTGAATAGCAGAACCCATCCTTGTCGCAGTTGTGGTGTCCACCCTCACAGTGGCAGGTGGATTCGCAGTTCTCACCGAAACGCCCGCTACGGCAGTCTGAGGAAGAATGATTCATTCATTTGAAATGATGCTGTTTAAAATGGAAGGATCAATAATGTTGAAAAATAGACAAACAATTTTATTGGAAGAATGTTCTTCAAAAAGAATGATTCATTCATTTGAAGAATGAAGAATGATTGATTCATTTGAAATGATCTTGTATAAAATGGAAAAATCAATAATGTTGAAATCGAGACAAAGAATTCTATTGAAGAAATTTTCTTCTTTAAAAAGAATGAAGAACGACTCATTTATTTGAAATGATGCTGCATAAAATGGAAAAATCAATAATGTTGAAATCTAGTCAAAAAATTTTACTGAACGAATTTTCTTCTTCAAAAAGAAATATTCATTCACTTGAAGAATGAAGAATGATTGATTCATTGGAAATGATGCTGTATAAAATGGGAACGCCAATAATGTTGAAATCTAGACAAAGTCTTATTGAAGAAATTTTCTTCTTTAAAAAGAATGAAGAACGACTCATTCATTTGAAATGATGCTGTATAAAATGGAAAGATCAATAATGTTGAAATCTAGACAAATAATTTTATAGTAGAAATTTTCTTCTTCAAAAAGAATGAAAAATGACTAATTCATTTGAAATGATGCTGTATAAAATGGAAAGATCAATAATGTTGAAATGTAGTTAAAGAATTTTGATGAAGAAATTTTCTTCAAAAAGAATGAAGAATGACTCATTTATTTGAAATGATGCTGCATAAAATGGAAAAGTCATTAATGTTGAAATCTAGAAAAAAAATTATTAAAGAAATTTTCTTCTTGACAAAGAATGATTAGTTTGAAGAATGAAGAATGACTCATTAACTTGAAATGATGCTGTATAAAATTGAAGGATCAATAATGTTGAAATCTAAACAAAGAATTTTCATGAATTACGTTTGTTCTTAAAGTTCTGAAAGAATATCAAAAATGTTGTTAATTAAACATAAATATATTTTACAAAAATATTACTAAAAATAACGAAATTTATTTTCCGAAATTTCTAATATATATAAGTTTTAATAAAGAAGACGTATAATAAGTGTAGACATAGAAATAATCCTCAATCATATGTAAATAAATTAAAACGAGGTTAATTGAAATGCAAACAGCAATGATGTTGAAATCTAGACAAAAAGTTTTATTGAATAAAGGATTATTAAGGATAATTTTTATTGTCTTGGAAGAATATCAAATTGTTGATCTAGTAAATATAAATATATTTAACAAAAGTTTGCGAAAAAATTATTAATCTCCTTTTCAAAACTTCTATTTATATATAATTATGAATAATTGATATAGGAAAGAAAAATATAAATAGAATTAGTTCTTAGCCATATGGAAATGAAACTAATCAAGATACAGTGCTTTTCAGATTTGAAGGCAAATTTCAGTGAGTTTGAAATATCTGAATTTTGCAAATGCTACAAAGCGCCGTTTATACGTTTTTCACTGAACTGACGCGTAATGATGTATAAAGGAAAAAGCAATAGTCGAAATAACTTTATTTAGAATATAATAAATAACTTAAGTAACTTTGAAAAATAACTTAATTATAATTATTATTAAATAATCAGTAACTTTAATTATAATACGATTAATACTTCTACATAAATTTATTTAAAAGAAATAATTTAAGAACATTTTATATTGTAATGCTAAAAAATAAATGAATTACTATCTAGTATTGATACAGATAATAAAAATTTAAAATTATCATAAAAGTGAGAAAAGTCATGCTTTATCGTATATTTAGTGTACTAAATGTATATTTTTAATACGATTGATAGTATTCAAGGTGGCGTTTAATTATTAACATTTTTACTATTGTATAAACATCAATACCTTGAGAGTATTAAATATGTTATTAGGAATCGAATTAAATCCATTAAAAGTTTATCAGCAATGTTTTAACAAACAAAGTGAGTTGGAATTTTATTCAATGGTTCTTGGTGGAATTCTACCGTATCGCTTAAATTGACAGTTCATAATTTTAGTCTTCCATTAGTTTTACAATTCTGAAAAAATTAAAAAATTAAGTAAAAAAAAAGCAAAAAATATAAGGTTAGAGAAAAAGAAATCCATTATTATTTTACAGCCCTCTACCGAGAAAATAACGGATTTCTTTTTCCATTATTTTCAAAAATTTCCTTTGGAAAGAAATCCATTATTTTTTTCGATAAATGGCTGTAAAATAATGATGGATTTCTTTTACCCCGACCTAATATCGGTATTATCGAAATCGAGGCTTTATAAAGAAAAAATCATGCTTTATTCAACAGCTAAAATGATGAATAACCGAAATTTTGGGTCATATAAATGAAATATTTTTATGAATACAGTATTTATAATTGATATTGAAACTTACCTGATCCGACGGATAAATGAGAAACTTGTAAATAGTATTTTATTACATTTGCTGTCATCTTTAAAACATTTGATAGTTAATGTAAGAAATTATTCTCCGGTTTTATCGCCATGAAAATAAATTATTGACCCGATAATTTTTTTAAAAAAAATCAATCGACTGGCAATTTATCAGCTTGTCTTTATACACAGTTAGATAAAATTGTTGTTGAATACAACGTTGTGTTTTCTCATATAAGGTTGGGGAAAAGGAAATCCATTATTATTTTGCAGCCATCTAACGTGAAAAGAATGGATTTCTTTTTTTTTTCATTATTTTCTAAAATTATATATTGAAAGAAAATAATAGATAGAAATCCATTCTTTTCTCGGTAGATGGCTGTAAAATAATAATGGATTTTGGATTTCTTTTTCCCAATCTAATACTTTCGGTGACGCCACAGTCTTCTTTTATTCCTGCTCAATGTCTTGAGGGAGCCAATCCAGCAGTTGATTTGTGTACTTAATAAACATGCTTATAATTCTGTATAACAATAAGATCGTTATGTGTTCTATCTGTAAATTATGTTTTAACTAACATCGCGCAAAAACTGGTGGACGGACGTGCGCTTTATCAAGATAAAATTTTGCAATACATTTTGTCGTCAAGAAAATCATCTGAAACACAATTTGAAGAAAAACACAAATAGTAGCTAATTTTTCAAGAAAGGCAATCATTAGAACTAAGACAATCTTCTTCCAAACATTAGAACTAAGACAAACTTCCAAACTTCCTACATAATCCAAAGTCAATTGACTAAAATAAACATTACACTATAGAATTTTATTAGCTATATTGCCTTACGTTAGGTTAAAACTACGATATTATAAATTCTGATTTACTGAATCATTATATACTGGTATTGCTTTTCAACTAAAGAAAACATGAAGAAATGAAAGATATAATGTTTTTATTTTAAAATTAACTTGTTACATATGTTTAGTATATGCTTCTGAAAACTGTCCAAGGTTGAAAAACAATTATTTCACGGATTAAAGCATTATTAGATAATGGAGAATCTTTACTTCCGCAAGTGGGGCCACCCCAACCGTCTTCGCACCCCGATGGACACTGTCCAGTAACAATATGGCAATGTTCATTGGCGGCACAGTGACAGAATCTTTCACAACTGGGACCGTAAGTGCCTGGTGTGCAATATGACATCGTTGTAGTCTCGATATAGGTGTTATTTGAATCAGCATCTGTAGGGAAAAAACAAGATACACTCAATAAATAATTTTATTGTACATCCCAAGCAGGATATATTGATTAACAACATTATGCAATATAGAGCGATATTATATTATATCACTTGATATTCAACAATAATATACAGGGTAAGTCAAAATGAATATAGCGATTACAAACGGCTATAAC
>JAOUZG010009949.1:0-26623 GCA_026289955.1 Argiope argentata
TAAAGGGGATTTTTTTTTTCTTTACAGATTAAATTTGAAAAAAAAAATTGAATAAGTAAGTATAGTTAAGTGGGATAAAAATAAATTAATAATAAATTTTAATTTAAATTAATATTAATTAATTAATTTAATTAATTAGTGTCTGGTGAACTGGTTCTGTCATCGAATGGGGCGTATGCCTGCAACGCATGTGCCAAGTTGTACGTCTACAATCCCCGGAACTCTGGGGTCACTTGGTTGTTGTGCAATGCCTGCTGTCTGGTCAGTCGAAAAGCCGGACCGCTTGGACCTCGTCCGGTCTTGCCGAGGGAAGCCATCATGCAAGTCCGGCATGTGGACTATGAAGTGCCCGGACCGCGGCGAAGAATTAGACATTATTCTTTTTCTACTACTAGTAGTAGTAGTAGTAGCACTGATAGTAGCAGTGAATAAATTAGATTTATTTTAATTATTTGTATTTGCTTGAATTTTTTAAATCCAGCAACATGTCTAAGCAACCTGTTGTTAGGTGGCTAACGGATGTAATTTTATGTACCGGAATTAATCATATATCTAGAAATTTTAAGAAAAAATTAGAAAAATCAGTAATTAATTATATTTTAAATTTAGAGACTAATTGTATTAATGATAAAATTAATTGGTATGTTGATAAAATTCAAATTTTAAAAGTAATGAGATGGAGCGATATGAAGGTTAATGAATACGGTGTTCGCATGAAATGGACATTATATCATTCGAGTGGAAAAGATGATAGGACGCAGTACAAAGTCCTTGATATAGGTACAAAATTAGGTAAGTAATTTGTAACTTGTCATTTGAATTAGAAATCTTGAAGCACAAGGATGTGTTTTTTAATTAGTTGGGGACCATTTGCTGCGAATTTAAATTTAAATTTTAAAAAACGAGTTGAGGAATTGTTATTGCGTTATCTATTGTTCGATTACGCGTCCTTACGATTTCGAAGACAAGTGATAATTAAACGTCTTAGCGTTATCGCTGGAAAAATAAAGTTGGAATACAAGATAAGTTATTGTGGATCGACTTTCTACGATGGAGTGATGTTTCCAAAGGTTGCACTTAAAGTGGATCCTCGAAGATTTTACCTTATAAGGACATCGTTTGAGAGACTGGGTGAGTTTTTTTTTAATTTTCTTATTTTAATCTTATCGAAGTTAAAGACTTGAAAATGTGGCTATATAAGTGTCCGGGTAGCTGAATGGTTTACGTGTCCTTCCTTTCGGCTACCCGGTCACTTTTGGTGTTTGAGTGTTCGATTCTCGGTAGATATATTTTTTTTATTTTGTTAGAATCTCATTTTTTTTTTTGTTATTGTTTTTTTTTTTGTTTTGCATTTATACATGTCTGAAATAAGTGAAAAGTATAGAATCGTTTTTAAAAATATCGATACATTTAGAAATTTAACTCGTAAAAATATTTTTTTGAACTGTACAGAGAGTGTTAAAGAGGAGAGGGCCCAAATTTATTTGTGGCAGTTATACAATTGTTTGGTGGAATATTTTTCCGATATTTATTTGGAAATTTGCGAGGAGGAATTAAAGGAGATTAATTTAATTAATCCTTTGGTCTTTTTGAGTGAAAATCGTGAGCCGGCTTCTTTCGAGAGTGTGTTAACAAAATTTATTTATATCTGGACTGACGTGATTAACGAGTTGGAAAATAAACTGAAAGCTCAGGTGTTTGATTTGTACGAGGTCAGGCTTGACCCGGATTCAGAGAATTATTTCGATTTGTGTTTCGAATTGGATAAAACGGCTTCGGAATGCAGTGCTCAGAAATTTGTGCTCAACGAAGAGAATTAATGAGGATGGGTAAGCTATCTATTTTATCACCTAAATTAAATGTTTTTAAAAGTAATTACTATGATTGTGTCTCAGTGAAAAAGTCAGACGAAGAGTATTTAACTGTAAAAAAGCCGTCTGGCGATTTTAAATTTGCATGCACTAGTATTAAATTGAGTAAAAAAAGATGTTTTAATTTGGAAAAATTGTATTTCATGTTATTTGATTTATGTTTGGAGCATCACCAAACTTTAGCTTTAAAAACTAGCTATTCATTATTTTTGTCTAATGAGAAAAAATTTGAGAAAGAATGTAGAATGATAAGTGATAAATTTTATTTTGATATTGGATGCAATGTGTTATTGTTATCGTGTCGAGTATTTTTTGATCAATTAATGTATGATTGGAGTATGGACCTTGATAGTTTTTATTATTTCTTGCATGATACTAATAAGACTTATATAACTTCTAAAATTCCAAAAAATGGAATAATAAAAAATTTATGTGATGTAATGTTATATGGAGAAGGGTGTTATGATTTTTATAATTTCAGAAAGAAGTCTTTGTATTGTTATGAGGGAATTTTTGAAAATTTAATATTTGAAAAAAATAATGCTTTGATGGATTTATATTGGTCTATTATGTTAGAAAGTGAATTTCGAAAGCATATTTTTGTGTCTGAAATCAGGTCCGGAACGGCTTTTAATTCTGCATTTAAATCTATGCTGTGGGCTTTTATCTTAAATATAACACCAAAAGTGCCGGCAGATTCGGTGGAGCACGAAATTCAAATGGTGACCAATTTGTTGATGCATGATAAGTTTAAAACTACATATACGTGGTATGGTCCAGCTCAAGGTCACGAGGAGGAAAGGGATACCGACACTTTGGAACGTTTAGATTATTTGATGAAGAAATTAATTAGTTATACTTCAGCGTGTAATTATTCGTGTTTAATGAACAATGCATTTTTAATTACTCAAATGAGGATTTCGTTAGTAGGATTAAATTTTGAAAAAGTGTGTATGAATAGATTACCTGTTTACATCAAGTATCTGAAGAAGTTTTTCGATTATATTTTATCTAAATTAAAGGAAGAGATGCATTCACATCATCTCGACAAATTGTTTCCGTTTCGATCAAATTCCTTTTATAAAATTGACCACGTGCGCGGACTGAAAGCGAAACTGGGAACGAGCAGCAGAGTGTTCGATCAGTGGAACAGTGGTTCTGACGTCAGCGAGAAGATTCATTCCTGGCTAGCTCCTCTCATCGACAAGGAACGTGCTATTTGGGCTGGAGCAATATTACCTATTTTCTTGGAATTGATGTTGGTAGGACTCAGTGAGGAAACCATATTACAACAACTCCGAAAACAAAATGTCCGAGGTGAGTGACTATTTGAATTCTCAATCAGATATTTATTATTTTAATGTATATGTATCTGAAGGGGACGGAACATTTAAATTACCATTCACTAATGACACTTATCAGGACTTGGACATTTCGTTTAGAAAATTAATTTACATGCCGTATGCAATTCCCGTAACTTATGACGAGTCTACGAATAATTTATATCGTTTTGAGGAGGTCAGGAAATTGCACGGGAGTAGTAAATTGAGGGGAAATCAAATATTAGATGCTTTTAATGAGAAAATAAAGAATTTGCAAGAGCGGCAGAAAATTCATTTAATTTCTATGTTTGATTATGATAGGTCTAAAGGAGATGAGGAATTGTTTACTGTAGATTATTTGATAATTTCGGAATGCCCTCTGACCTCTTTAGAAAACGAAAATGTCATTAGGTTTTTAAATACCGATCTAAAGCGACGCGGTTTCGAAGAGGTCATTGACTTAAAAAAGGTCGATTTAACCAATGGGGTCACTTACCCTTCCTTTTTCACGGGCTCGCATGGAGAAGGTGGAAACAGATCGCTGGGATTGATGTATTCTTCTTATAAGATAAAATTTTCTGACGATGCAGAGGAGGGTAAATTAAAATATTTATTAGGGAATGTAATCAACACTTTTAAAATCCGAACTGATACGTCTAATACTGCGGTGGTTTTTTCTAATAATTCGAATGATTCGGACATCGCTGTCGATTGCGGGTGGAGCGAAATAACTAGTCAGGTGAAATACAGGGGTTTTAATTATAACGTGATGAGGTGTTGTCTCCAAAGGTCTCAAATAGCGGTAGCCGAACCGGAATCTAATTTAGATTACGTAATTGATGCTTTCAGTATTTTGGGAAATTTAATGATTGATATGAATAAGCAGATAATGGATATTCCTAAGGTCAGCATTAATTTGCAAGTGGTGTTAGTGAATGAGAATTGGATTAATAAGGGGTCGCCTTATTTGATAGACGATGCGAAGAGATTTAGGGGTCTCACGGACGACAGCAGGGGGTTTGTGTGTTTTGACACTTTTCAGTATGTTGATCCGAAGGTAGACATAGATTACATCAAGATTGTGTCGCCTCAAGCTTACAGGTCGGGCATTCAATTTGCGAACAGATTTGAATTGGAAGGGGTTTTGTATCAGGGACCTATGCATTTTGAGAGTATCGATCCGTACATGAGCAATTTTGTGACCTGTCACAGACGTGCTGGTTCTAACGAGTTGAATTTTTCCTTACAAGTTTTTAGTAACAGTAATTTTATTTTTGGAGAGGAAATTTTTGAAAACAGCACCGGATTATTAATAGGGGAATTGGTGATAAGACATACGAGAAATAGAGTTTTGGAAAATTTGTTTTAAGGATGGCTTTGAGCAGGCAAATTTTACCGAGCGATAAAAATGAGATCGAGTTTTTTGCTGATGTCAGTAGGGACGGAAAATTCGAAGTGACCTTACCCTTGATAGATGAAAACAGAGTTCCGCGACAGATAACTCTCAAACATTTTCAAACTATCAATCCGTTCGTACCCGAGGGCGTGCAAAAAATGTATGACATGTCCGACACGGACGGTGGACTGACGCAGAGCAAACCGTTTTTCAAAGCGGAGCTGGACATGTCGAAGATGTGGAAATCGACGATAATAGAAAATGCCGACCAGCTGTCCGATAAGAAATGGAAAAAATTGGAAAATGTGAGGGATCTGTACGATGATAAGGGAGGAATTGATAGTGCGGGTTTATTTTTCGATGCTCGGTATTTAGATGAGGTGATGAAATCTTTTTGGGAAAGCGTGACGAAGTGGGAGTCTGAAAATAAACAGGAGTTCGATTTCCGAAACTACGTACAGGTGTTTATAGAGATAGGAAATAAAGTGACCGAAAGTGACCTCAACTCTAATTATGATGAAACTTTGAAACTGATGAAACCGGACGCTATGAGAATGTACGTGTTTCCAGTTGATTTTTACATTCCGCTGATAACGGAGGTGGACAAGGGAAACGGAACCGTTGAGTTGGATGTGGGATCGATGCCCGCGATTAATTTGGATGAGTCTTTGAGAAGCATGTTGAGATACGCTTTGATAGATATTAATAAAGGGGATGTCAGAACGGTACTGGCCGAATCGAAACGATGCGTGTATTTCGAGTACAATGTCGATATACCCGACACCAATAAGACTCAGACCAAGTACGTTTTCGGGTGGACTTTAGCCAATCCTATGTTTTATCGATACGTTGCGGACAGGTCCGGTCCTTCCGCCACAGGTGGGGGTGGGTTGTGTCAAATGGTTTTGCTGAAGGATACGGCTAGGAAGGCGGCGGCGTACAACAGAAGCGGAACGTATTTGAGTTATACTCAATTCAAACCTACTAATTTTTTTGGATCTGTAAATAATACTTACATGCCTAATTTTTTCTGTGATTTGGGTTTCACTTTGACCCCGGTGTCCCCAATCGATGATTCTAAAGAGAATCTATTGATAAATATATTCAGGACTGGGTGGGGATTTATTTTCCAATCGAGTATATTTTTTTATTTCAGGAATTACGAGTCTGGTTTATTCATGGGGAATACTTTGGCCGAGGTCGCGACCACTATAGATAAATTCGATGAGAATATGGTTAATGGGTTTGATATTTTGAGGTCGTATTACGGTAGTTTGTGGTTCGAGAATAGCGAGGATTTCAATGTCACTCACCTGTCGACTTTTGTACGGCCGTCTAATATGTCCTTTTATGGTAAAGACTTGGTACTGAGACTTATATGCGAACAGGCCCAGACCATAGTTTCGGGAAATCGAAAGCGGAAGACTCGAATGCTTCAGGTTTTAGCAACTCTCGTGACCAACGATCAAACGTACCAGGTTTTCAACAGCGTAGACAACAAAGTGGTTTTTCAACCGCCCACGTTCAGACCTCTAAATTATCAGATGCTGGAAAAAACCATCATCATCGGAAATAGTAATCGCACGTTGAAATTTTCACTAGTCAACAGCGAAGACGAGCCAGTGACCTTTCAACCGGGCGATCAGGCGTACATGAGATTCGCAATCGAACATGTCTAAAACCCAGGTAGTGAGTAAGAATTTTTTGTTCGTGAGTAAATTAGCTGAAACCGGTCATTTTACGATACCTATACCTAAATATGTGACTTCCGGTTTAGCACTGGACGTGAGTAAAGTGGTCACGTATTTACCTTTACCAGACCAGTCCGACGTCCGTAATCCCTGTACCGAATTTGTACCGAGCCCTAAAAATCCCAATTTCATTCGCAAAATGGAATTGAATTCGGATTATACTTTCAGTAAGGAGTACTGTTTTAAAGCATACTTCGATTACGTAAGGTCAGAGACCTATTACGATGCCCCCATAAAATTAATTTACGAGGGAATGTCCGTAGATGGTAAAGTGGACCCTTTGAAAATGTTTGACGGTCGTCCTTATCAGGGACGGGAGGTGAATATGATAAACGATATATATAATTACTTTAGAGAGTTCGACGTGGTGTTATTTTTGGAATACGGTTTGCACATGAACATGAATGCTCGCTGTGCGACCATGAAGGCTTTGCGAAGATCGCAACCCGAAAACGACGTGCGCAGTCCGTGTTTCGGAATGAAGAATTTTCAAACTTGCATGTATGGTTTCGATGTTAATTTTAAATTTACCGTTTCGGAAACGTCAGCAGATTTGACCAATTCGTATTTTTGGTCCAAGTTAACGAATGAAAATTTCGATACTAAAAACGATTTTTCGTTGATGGATATGATAAGATTCGCTTTGTTCGACTTCGGAGGGTACGAACTTTTCAGAATGCCTTCCACGGTTAACTTCACCGTGAAAAGACAGGGTTACGGAGTTTTGATCATGTTTCCCGATTTAGACACTTTTTTGTGCGTGACTGTGACCGCCGGAAGGTTACCGTACGTAGTGGACGTTTTCCAGTCGGAGTCGTCCGATAAAAAAACCTTGATAGACGATAATCACATAGATTTGATAGATAGAGATTACGATGACATCGCGGCGGGAACCGCGTATGTCCCCTCGCAGAAAATTGTCGTGTTGCGTAAGACGGAAAGTTTGTTGAGACCGAGTGCAGACGAGTATAGGTTAGAGATGTACAATACCCTAAATTCTTACTTTAATCAAGACTTGTATGGAGACGACGTTATGAGAGGAACTAGGATCAGACAGGAAGTAAAAAATTTAGACTTGGACTTTGTGTTTGACTGCCCTCTGGGCACCGAACCGATGTGCGATACTTATCGCTACGGACTGAACACATCGCTACCGGTGTACGGGGGTATGTCATTGTACATGTGGATGTTTTTTTCTGCCATACATTACGTTGGAAATTTAAACGTTGTGTCCATTGACGAGTACTTCATCACTCCTACGTTGTTGATGAATTTCATAGCCGGAAATGCTATACCTTACGACGCTGTGCACGGTTTTTATCCTTATCACAGAAATTCGGAAGGTCAGTCCGAAAATTCTATGACATATTTGGTGAATCCGGAGTACAGGACATTCATACGGATTCTTTGTCTCTTGGTAAAACGTAACAGATCTTTTTCGGACAGGGTTTCAGATGTCCTGGAAGGCACTCACATCGTAATCGGTCTAGATCTAAATTTGGGAGATTCGAAGATTTTTTTGAGTGATAAACAGTATTCACAAGAAAATTTACAGCAGGTGTATTTACAAGCGGCCGAAGAGTATCCGGTACCGGACATTAATGTCGCTCAGTCGGGAGGCTTTCAGATTGTCCAGACCAGAAAAAATATAATAATGACGGATCAGTTTTCCGCTTTCGTAAAATCTGTAAACAAAGGTCAAACACACTTGGACTTTCGATTTTACGGTTACGACGACGATCTACAAAAGAAACCTATAAAATTTGCAGTTGGAGATAAGGTGATGATAAAAGGTTCTTTTAAGTGGATGGAGTAATTAATTATCTGATATCTTATCTTTTTTAGAATCCGTGCCCGTCGAGTTAGAGTCAACGCCCCCTGTCGAGTCCGACGAAGAGGAGAGAGTGCAATTGACCCGAGCGTGTTCCCCTTCATTCTTTGAACCTTCCTACTCGAGTGTGGATCTTTTTGCAGAGG
Organism: Argiope argentata; assembly: GCA_026289955.1. Classification (NCBI taxonomy): domain Eukaryota; kingdom Metazoa; phylum Arthropoda; class Arachnida; order Araneae; family Araneidae; genus Argiope; species Argiope argentata. Next base: position 8,318 of record JAOUZG010009949.1, read on the forward strand.
ACGAGCAAGAAAATGGCATCAAGCATGACGGACAAAGTGAGTGCTTGCGTATGTAAATTCGAATCTAGTGGTCAAGTGGTCTCGAAGGCCATTGACCTTTTGAAAGACTATGTTCGCGACACAGACTTTGTTAGGCGAATGACGAGTTTAAAAAATGAATTCGAAGACTCCTTTGCACCTAAGAAAGAGATATACGAAAAAATAGGATCTCAGTTGAAATCGGTGGTCGTCACGTGTAACGTTCCCTGCGAGCCAGGTCGAGAGGTCAATTTTTCGGCCAGAGAAATAGATATGGATAAGGGGGAGGCATTAATTAAGGAAAATTACGTAACTTTTGGTTTCAAACCTCTCGTCGTGTACGAGGTCTCTTTGAAGACCATGTATGCGTTGTGCGACGAGAAAGCGGATCCGTCTTTAAAACAACAGGTTCGCGATTACGTCGTTCAAATTTGTCAAATGAGAATTTTTGATAAGATTAAGGAAAAATACGTGAAAAATCAAGACATGGTGTTTACAGTCATAGTGAATCCTATAATGATGACCAAATTAGAGGTCATGGTGATGCAGGAGCGCAATCTAGAAGACATGGCCGGTTGTAGGGTTCAGTATCATCCGGGAAATAAAAACAGCTACAAAGACAGCGACGACGAGTTCTGGAAAAGACCCTGGTTGAATTCAGTCGAAAATTTCGTGGTAGAAAGTTACATAAAACCTCACGACGCGGACGAGGATATTTTCCATCAGGTGTCGGTGACTGGGTTTCACAATGTCGCAACCGCTGATAAGACTAGTAAAGATAAGCAAATCAAGCGAAAGGCTGCGGAGGGAGAGAGCGCCACCTCCCCCGCACCGAGTAAAAAAACAAAGCCAGACACAGAAGAATCGGCAATTAAATCTAAGAAGGAAAAAGTAAAGAAATCTAGCTAAAAAATACCGTTTGATCTTTCTAGACAGTGATGGCACCTACAAAGAGACCTCAACCCTCGGAGCAGGAGCAGGAGACCAAAAAGAAGCAGAAATTTTCGACTCATTCGGATTCGGAGGACGAATGCGATTACAGCACCCTCTCGGACAAAGACTTCCAAGAGTTCATTGTCCAGATGCACTACCACTTAAAAGGTCTTGTCGAGATTAAAACACCTCGGTATGTGAAGGGAGTGTGGGAAAGTTACTGCATGTGCGGAAAAGTTGGACGCAACGAGGAGGGAGAGACTTTTTGTTGTACTGAACTGACCGAAACTGACCAGTATGAAATTTTCGATCATTTTTACAAGTGTTTTAAGGAAGAGAGATTGTTGGATTTCATTGATTGGGCCGCGAATAAAACAGGTCGTAGATTGATTATCAAAGAAGTAGACTACCATCGCGTAAAAAATAATTATTTTGCGATTTTGATGTTTTTCACCCTCCCAAAATGTTACTTGGCCGTTAGGTGGTCAGATTTTTTGGATGTCGTCAAAGATAAATTGAACAAGATTAAGTACCCTAAACGTTTAACTGTACCCCTGTGCATTTGCGACGAACACATTGTGTTCGACGTTGGTAGAGGGGAAAATAAAGTACCCATGCCTACTAGTCGATTAATTAAAAAAACTAATTCTGCAATCATGGCTAAATTGTTTCTCACTCTTAACGAGGCTAAACCCGATAAGGTTGTTTATGGAAAAAAAATGAGCGAACATCGTTCGTACATGAACGAGTTCGTAGAAAAAATTGGTCTTTTGAAACCCGGATCTCTCTTTCTTATGGAACGTAATTATGTGACAAAAATACATAATTCCAAAATTGGAGACAAGAGCAACACGGTGGCATTATCTGCAATCAGCATGTGTGAGTGTTGTAAAAAGCAGAATGAACTCATTGTTCCTCTTCACAACTTACCCGAAAACCATTTTCTGTTACCCTAGACTAGACTTGTGTATCGTTTGTGTGTTTGTAAACAAAAAAAAAAATATCAGACTGATGATTTTGAATTAATTACATTTATTATGATGTCAATACAAATAAATATTGATTAAAAAATACATAAAGTGTCTGTCATTCATTTCATTGTTTTTTCTTTATTACATATTCAAGAATTAATTATATGATCTTGAAAAGCAGGATAATTTTCTATTAGGGTGATAATTCTGTCTTGGATGTCTAGAGGCATCGAATTTTTTTCGTCGTAATCAAACACGTTCAAAATTCTCTCCAGCAGAAGCAGTAGAGTTCCATTTGGAATTTCTGATAGGTGACCTTTACCTAAAAGCACCGTCTTGAGATCTTCGGTCAATGACCTTTCCTCTTCAGGGTGTTCGTCGGTGGTGTAGGTGACGTTTTCGTTGTTTTCACCCACGTACGGTAATTGAATTTCGTTTTGGAATTCGTAAATGTTGTTAATTACCTTCATTAAAAAATCTTCGAAGCTCCATTCTTTCTTAGATAGTTTGATCCGTTTGTTTTGCATTTCCGGATAGTGCTCTTCGAATGTAGGTTGAGTGTCCAGGTAGTTGTGGTAGGTCGAGGATTTTTGATCCGGTTGTTTGGTTCCAGCAGCAGAAGTGTCTATTTTTTGAGTCTGCACTTGACCCTGTGGTACTCCACCTCCCCTAATGGCGTTTTGAACGGGAGCGAACCAATGTCTGACCTCGTCGGAGCTTTTTATGCCCATCACCGAGTCTAAGAACTGGTTTTTAGATAAATGATCTCTGTCCGTGCAAAACAAAACTTCCATTAGTAATTGCATTTTTTTTTCAGGAATGATGTGTTGGGCCTGATGAATTTCCATGACGTACTGACCTAAAGCCAGTCTGACGTAGTTGATGAGGTGGTCATCGTCTGTTTTGAACAGGGCCTGACATATACAAAGTAAGCTTCTCCCTAATTCGTCGGCTAATGAATTATTAGGAACGGGAGCCATTATAGTTCGTTCTTAAGAAAATTATACAGAATGTAATTAATTAAAGTACTAATTGCGTCGTACGCGTGTTCGTTTTGATTGCTCACCACGTCGAAAAGACAGTCCTTGAATAGCTCTTTTTGAGAACTGGGTTTGTACGTGTTCAAAAGTTCGCTCAAGTCCTCGCTCAGATAGAACCCAACCGCGTGAATTTCGTTAAGGTATTCCCCGTACACCAGAAGGCTGGCTAAAAGAATCAATTGAAGGTCCGTGAAATTTTTAATCGTTTCGGGATCGTCTAAAAATCTAAATAGCTGTTCGGTGAACTTCAAAGAACCTGGGGGTATTTCGCGGTCTGTCAGGTTGGAAGACGATTTGATGAACTCCGTCAGTACGAAATCTATCAGGTTTATGACGCTTTCGCAAAACTCTCCATTTTCCCCCGAACAAGATGCAATGATTTCCCTTCCTTTTTCCAGATTTTCTTTGGAGTCCGAACACGAGGTCACGAGGAACTCTTCCAATGCGGGATCCAGGTTAAAATCCAACTGCCCTAGGCTCCTGTAGTAAAGCCCCATCCCCAACAGGTGTAGGAGCAAGAGCAACCGTTCGTCGGATAGATTTTGGACTTGGCTGGGCTCTTGGCAGACGTCCATCGTCAGTTCCAAAAATTTGTAATTTGGAATAGGCTCAGAATTGTCCGTCATGTTTTCGGTGCAAAGAAAAAATTTAGAATTTTTATTCAGGGGAGCGATTAGCGGTGTTGCTCAGCGATTCGAAAACAACATAGGTGATCCCGAGTACAGAGAGGTGCGCGATTACACGGGGGTGGAATTGGAATTTTTCGATTTGACCAATTACATGAACAACATTTCTGACCAGAGCCGTCGAGTGTTTTTCAACGCCAACGTCCGAAACTTGGACATTAGGTACAGAGACTTGGAATTTTATCAATTTCAATTTAATTATCGATTTTGCTTCGACGATACAATAGATCTAGATACGAAAGCTAGAAATTTAACTGATAACATGAAATGCCTGACGGAAATCAATAGAATTTTTAGGGAAATTAACAGTTTCGAAAACGAATTGGGGTTAGAAATAACGACAGTGAGCGGAAGGTCGTTGTACTTCTTGTACGAAGTTCCGTTAGAGGAGATCGTTCCAAGTGCGAACCTAATGCAAATCGTTTTTCCAGAGGAAGGTCCCAGACGACAAGAGGTACTCAAAAACGTCACGAGTCTGTTCACCGAATCTTTCGAGGAGTTTCAGCAGAGAGACCTGCAGCGGGCATACGACGTGTTCACTCACCGAGATCAGACGATTTCGGACTTTCAAGCCAACAGGGAGGTGGAGCAATTCGAGTCGGTCGGCGTTCTGGAATCTCCCGGATTGGATTTGAAGTCGATAGAAAAAGTACTTGACAGGTCACCAGCCAATTCTAAATTCATTTTACTCTGTATATGGAAAATTAAATTTTACATGCGACTCCACAGGGATCGCGAGGAAATTTGGCTTCACAATATTAATTTAGAGAATCGAACCGATATTCCCGAAAGGTGGAGACAGTATTTGGGTGTAGTTCAGTAGTTTGTGGGGTGGGATGGATTTCATTCTGGACGAATGCAGCTGCAGCGACGACGCGTGGTCGGGGGACGAGGAAAATGACGAGCCGATTTTAGAGAAGCGGGTCGGACCCCGAAAGAAAAGTAAAAGCAATCCGAGCGGTTTTACTCTGGAAGAAGAGTACATACTCGGGGAATCCAGATTCAGACTGAAACCGAATACGTTTGACCCCTCTAAAAAAACCTTGACAGTTCCTTTTAGCACATTTAGCAAATGCCTAAATACGATTTGCGGAATGGTCAGACTAAAGTTATTTCAAAACGGTTCCCTGAAATCGTTAGTCACCAAAATCGAAAAGGACCTCATGATAAGGTTGAGAGATCCTTCGGATTTTTACGGGGTCAAGGCAGAGCTGGAGGAAAGAGGATTTCATTTGACTATCTTTTTGAGTACTTCCGAAGACAAGGACTGTTTTCACGTGGAGTGCACGAACTGTAACGAAGAGAGACAACTCATAAGGGAGGTTAAAAAACAAAATTCTAAAAAAGCCTTTACAGTTTCCAAGGACATAATGATTCTGGTCAACGGGTCAAGCGGAGCAGTTCACCTTTTGCGAGTGGACAGAGTAGAAATTCTTTGCAGGAGGTGCCACAAAGTGTACTCAACGAGCGGTCATGATTGTTCGGGCATACACAGACAGATACCCATGCTGAAACATCAAAAAGTATTCAGGAAGCAGTTATGCGTGGACATTTTTTACGACATAGAAACGTACAAAAAAACTTCCAAAACTTTGCAGACTGGACTAGTGGCTTTCACATACAATGTACGAATTTCGAATCCAACCAATCCCCCGCTGGATCAGGTACAAAACGAACTCTTCGCTCTGGTGCAGACGGCTACCTGCGAAATTCATCAAATGCTGGTCGACGGAAACGTACCCCACATCATGCTGTACCCGGGTAAGTTTTCGTATTACATTATAGACGAAGATTTGATGGAAGAGGACGACGTCATGTTCTCCTTCGCGGACATGGTGGAACGCATATGTAGATTTTTCGTTTATTCCCTGACCTTTCCTGTCAACACGAAAGTGACACTGATATCTTTCAACGGAAACAAATTCGACGATTTTTTTCTATTTAAAAGTCTGGTGACCAAAAGAAAGATGTGTAACACGCCCTTGCACAAATTTAGCATACTGGAAAGGGGTTCAAAGCTTTTGTGCATTTCGTTTCGATGCGAGCCACCGGACGAGGTCAAATTCGACATGGTAGAGAAGGAGGACGGGACAGTTTCGAAAAAAAGGAAAAAACGCGAAAGAGGTAAAAACAAAAAATTCGTTCCGTGGGTGGATTTTAGGACTCAAGATCTGAGAAATTTCATAAGTATAGGCTCATTAGACGCTAACGCCAAACTGTACGGCATAGATTGCATGAAAACAGTTTTTCCGCACAAATTGATGGACTTTTTGGCCAGGAACCCCGATCACCCACGAGTATTGGACTCGTTTCCGGAATACGAGTACTACGACGACGTGATTAAAATCGACTTTTGTCCTCACGGTAAACGAAACGGGTGTGCTCCGTGCCGGTGGGATTATTACAACCAATTGAAGCTAGAGTTTGGAGAGGGTCCTTTCGACACGTTTCTCATATGGCGGACTTACTGTTGTAACGACGTGCACGTGACAGAAAAACTGTACTATAAATTTTTTTCGACGCTCAAAGAATTGTACGAACCCCTTTTCGCCCCGAAGACGATCGACCCTACTTTCGCTCTGACTCTGCCCAGTCTGACCAACACTTTTGCGTATTTGTACGCGACCGCAAAATTCGGTAAAGAAATCATGTACACCCCGCTTTCCGATCACCTGGAGCACTGCTACGAGGCTATTTACGGAGGTCATTGTCAGACTTCGGTGATAGGTCAGATTCCGAACCCGGAAAAATTAATTTTTTTCGATTTTAACGGCGAGTACGCAGGGCTAATGGAATGTCCACTACCCTGCGGAAAAATAACGGAGATAGGACCCGACTACGGTGAGTTTTTGAACGATCAGGTGAACTTGGTATGGTCTCACGACAACAAAAGTGCTCATTTTAAAGATTTACCCCCTTTCATTGTGAAGTGTCGGTTGATAGCACCCATTGACCCGAGGTTGATTTTCGACCTTCCCAATGTGCCGCAGCGCTCGACGACGGACGGATGTTTGAAATGGACTTTCGAGTCCAAAAGCGGTACCTATTCCAGCGTGGACGTTTTCGTGGCGGTACATTATTATCGCTACACGTTTGAACTGACCCCTTGCGAAACGAACTTGAAATTCGAAAAGTACGAATACGTTTTGAGAGATTACATTAAATTTTGTCAGCGTCTGAAACAGGACGGAAAGCGTGAAAAAAACAAATGCAAAGAGAACGTGGGAAAATTAATGGGTAATGCTCTGTACGGCTATCAGATAAAAAAACAGGACAAAGACAAAAATCAATTTGTGAATTCCAATGCGGAGTTCATTGAACTCCGAACTTTAGAATATGCCAATCAAATTAAGATCAATAAAGTGTTGGAGGTCAAGGACATTATTAATTTCAATAAAAACCCGAATTTTTTAATTAAGAACAGACAAGTGCCTCATTACTATATGAATATTCCTGGAGTCAGGGTGCGAGTGAACGAGGCCCCACCTACAGAAGACGTCGGAATGCTACCGAAACCTACGAGTTTTCCCTGTTTAGTGAAGTTCAGTTTCACGTCCACTTACAAAGCCAACAGCGACACTATGCCTCAGTTCGGAATATTTGTTTTGTCTTTTTCACGTGTGCTTAATTCTCAATTGTATTTTGAAGTGCTCATTAAAGAGGAGGAGCTGTCTCTGCCCATAGAGGAAAGACCGCAGGTGGTGTACTACACGGACACCGATTCCTTTTTGGTCGAGGAGTCTCGAATGGATGGTGCCAAATGGGTCGGGAATCCGAACGTCACCTACAATCAGCTGACCGAAAAGTTCGAACCTTGGGGCAAAAACGAACTGGACTTCCAACCGAAAGAGATACTGGTGGCCGGAAGGAAGCTATACTGCTGCGTGGGACCGGACAATCAACTGAAAACGGCAGCCAAAGGCGTGGACCGAAACCAGGTCACGGTCGACAGATTTCGCAAAATAATCAACGACGAAATTGTGACGTTCGACCAAGAGACTTTCAAAAAAAATTTTGACACTTATGACATAGAAATGGCGAACATTCAACGAAATTTATCTTTGACTACCATGTATTTAAAACCATTTAAGGTTTTCAGACCAAACTCAGACGATTTACCATGTATTTATTACAGACCTTTTACTGATTACGACTCCAAGGAGTCGAAAGAACAAGCTTGTTTTGTAACCCCCAATTTCAAACAGATTGTAATGGATATGAACCTGTAATAAAAAAAATATTGTTTGTTAAATAAAAAAAAAAACAAAACAGAGTCAATGTTTTTTATTTAATTACAAATATTTATTCAATTTCATTTACAATCAAAATTTCAATTAATTAACTTTCATAGCTTGATACATCATATAAACATTCAAATCGTTTTTAGTATGCTGATGATTTAGACTGACATTTTTAATGCCATAATATTTTTTAATAAATTTAGTCTGAACAGGTGAACACTGTACCAGAGAGCTTTTGTGCTTGAAAAGCCACGGATACAGGACGGCGAGAGCGGTGTAGTGTCCACACACGACCGTGCTGGGATTTTGAAAACCGCAATTGTTCCAACGTCTCACCGAACGTCTCCAGCGCGTAGGAAGAATCCGTAAGTCCACTTGGTAACTGTCGAACATGTAAGTCCTGTTATAACGATAAAAAAGTACCGCCCAATGAGTGCCCTTGTTCGGGTCGTTAGTCAGGTTCAAGATTATAGGCTTGTCCGCTTCCGGCAAAGGCATTTCGTCTAGGTCCGAAAGGATGTTGATGCTCGGTTGAATTCTTCCTCCCGAGTTTTTATGGACGTAGTCCAGAATCTCTCCGCCGGACAGTGCTTCTTTCGGATCGAATATTTTTCTTATGTTTTGTTCCCAGGGTCGATAATCGTTTTTAGACCTCTGGGTCAAAAACCATTCTCTGATAGTTCTGGGATTCTTATCTTTATCGTCCGGAGTTTCGTCCATGGTCGGCTAAATCCAGTTTAACTCCCAGGTCGTCGATCGGTAGGAAAGAAGACTTGCCGTTTTCCTGATGGATGCGATACCAGTTGTAAAAATTCAGATACAAAATATACGTCTTGTCCTTGTCGGCTTTATTCATAAATTCGAAAGTCATGAATACACTGCCCTTGACCCTAGGATACGGGTTCTGATTGAGTTGATCGCTCGGTAGAACCAACACACTGTTGGGGTACAGTCTCTGTTTTTTGACCTCGAGTTCTACGTAATCACCGCCCTCGTCAAAACTCATCACGTGCAAATGCGTGTACGCTTCGGCCAGAGGCAGTTGTTTGGCCACTTGGGGAAAGACCCCGTGTTGCACGTGTTGGTTACCGTAGGTGGCATAGTCGAAATTGTCTTCCGAATGGAAATAGGCTCGCGATACCGATGGATCGTGTATAAAACGAGTATCTTTCGTCTGGTCAGAGTTGATGATTTCTTCTTTGTTGTAAGGAAAAGGAAAATTAATTAGGTATTTCACGCTTCGCAATAGCTCGTGAGAATCGTTATGGAAAGAAAACGGTCCGTTGTAGTATTTGGGCGAAGTCTCGTCTGTCAATATCCAGTCAATTCGAACGGGCACATCGCCCCCTTGCGGGATGACCACCAATTTGTCTATGTAGCTCACGTTCGCAGGAACTCTCACTTCGAGTCTCTGCGACCTTTCCAAAAGAAAGTCGTTATAATACGCTTTCAGTTTCAGACTACGTAAAATATTTGGATATCGTCTGGGCTGTTCCATGTACAAATAACATCTCTGAGGCGTGGGCCTCACTCGAATTTGAATTTTTTCTGCAGGGGGAAGGGCGCTCCACGTTTTTCCGATTCTAAAGAGTTCTTTGGAAATGGTTGAAAAATTTCTGAATTTGAAAACGAAATGGGTTTCCATTCCAGGAGGTATCACCGAATTCACGTTGTACAGAGGGTGTACGATGGTCAGAGGAAGAACGAAGGTGAGAGGAATATTTAAAACCAAATCCTTTGCACCCTGACCGGTCGGTTGTTTGATTTTATCCGCATCGATCTTAAGAGCCCACCATAACACTCTGCGCAAAGGGTCCATATCGTTACTCTGCAGCTCGTCGTCGAGCAGAGAATCGATTAACAGTCCGTTTATATCGATATCCGCCATAGCGTACTCCTGATTCAAATTCGATTGACTGACCGGTTTGGTCAAGAGTGACATCACTTTGTTCTTGTAATTGAATCCCTGATCACCGTTAGTGATTCGAGTCTGACTGGAGCCCAAAAATATATCAACGTCCTCTATAAGTTTGAACGGTCTACAAACCGTCGGAGTGACGTCCATCAGTTCGCAGGGCGTGTGGGCAGGTGCGCTAATCACAGTATCGCTCTCTTCGATGGGTTTCGTAGGAGGTTCGACCTTTTCCGGTACAGGTTTAATCGTAATCCTGCAATTGAATTGCAAGTGGAAATACGCAGAATCGGTTCGGTGGGGATAAGTGTTTTCCGGAAACGATATGCGCATCACATCGGGTTCGCTCTTCTGTATGTTTTCGAAGTAGTAAAAGTCTTGGTCGGTTTTTTTGTAGTCCAGCAGAACGTTGTCTGCCGTGAGAAATTGGCTGTAGTCTTCTTCGGCCGCTTCTTTAGCGACCCGCCTTATGTCCTCGGCCGTCGTTCCATAAACCCTGGGATTAGTAGGGTTCCGGTACGGACCCATGGGGGGCACGTTAGGTTGCTGAGGAACAAACTCGCCCATCGTCCGCCGTCTGTCCGATCAAATCATTCCTGGACATTGACGTCCTCCCCGGTCGGCAGATTGTCGGATATCATGCGCTCCGCAGAGCCCGCGTTGGGTCCGGCATCCACGTTCCGAGCCGAGGTGAAATTGTCCAACGTTATGTTAGTAATTGTGCACGTACCGTCTTGGGAAAGCACAGTCTGCTGGAAATAATAACAATTCATGTACATCACCAGGGAGGTTTTGGTGGGAGCGGCAAAGGTAAGAGTCATGTCCATCGAGCCCTCGACCGTTGGATAGGCACTTCCGTCAAACATTTTCGACGGGACGAGAATTATGGTATACAGACATCTGTTGTTGAAAATCCCAACCAGTCTGTTCAATTCCGTTTCGGACCAATTCACAGTCGGATATTTACCCATGTATCCCAATAGAGGGTGTATTCTCTCCATGGGCGAAATGGTCATCTCGTTGTTGTAGCTCTCTCCGAACTTATCTATCAGCAGAGTGTCCGACTGGTTAAAAAATTCCTGATACATGGGCAGTCTGTCTAGCATACCGTCCGGATTGGTAGCCGTGCTCTTCGACCAATCCACCATCCCTTGAGAAGACGCACAGAAAATTCGGTGTTGAGCCGGGAAAGGACCGTTGTAGTTGACCAACACCTCTTTCAACCCGTGACCTTTGTACTGAAATATGTCTTGGTTCGAGTCCATTATGTCTGGATCGATGAAGGCGAAGTCTATTTTCACAGGTAATTTGGAGCCCGGACGAATCGGAGTTATGTTGTGATAGGTCGTTCCCTGTGGTATTTCGATTCGGTACGTGTCCTTGTTAAGACCTTCGCTGATGTACTCTCTATTTTCGTTTTTGGCCTGTTGAATTCCGGGATCCCTCTCCGGTGTCTGATAGTACAAATAACTCTCCTGCGGAAGAAATTTGTAAGAACCACTAGCGCCGGTGCCACCGAACACGATCGCGTTCTTTTGACAACGACCTTCCTGAGGAACGGAGAACGTTATTTCGAATTTGGTGCCCACCGGCAGTAGCGTTTTGTGATTGAACATGTCGTGTAGAATGGTCAGAGGAACGGCGAAAGATACTTTTTTGGTCACTGCCGTGACGGGGTCGGTGTTAAGGTCACCGAATCCAGTGAAATAATTCATCATTTTTCGAAAATATTCTTGGGTTAAATCGAAATGAGGTAAGCACATGAATTGGGTCAAAATATTCGATTTATCGGTCGTAGAAAAATTAGAATTGCATATCTGAATAAATTGATATTGGAAGTGATCGATCGGGCTAATGACCTCGGCCTGGTTTTGACCGAGTCGCATACGAAGAGTTTGCATAGCGACGAAAGGAAACATGTTCGCAATACACGGATACACGTTCGTTGCACCTTTGAGAGTTATCTCGAACACCAGAAGCAGATAGGCGGTGTCCGCTCGCATCGGATAAGGATCCACCTGCACCACTATGGTGTTCATGTATCCGTTGGACTCTATATTGAAACGTGCCTTATTTTCCCACGTTCTTTCGTAACCTAATTGAGACGTATTCTTTTCTATGAAAACGGTGTCGTCCTCGGGACTGAGGGTGGCCTTTTTGGTGGATTTGGACAAAAGCTCCTCCGCCGACACCGGGGCGGTGTTGACCGTAACGTTAGTCAGAGACATTGTTGCTCCGGATTACCGTGCCAAACGCTTGTTAGGACCGTGCGGGACGAACCTGTGCCTTTTCAGTCCTCCCGATCCGGTCAACTTACTTCGGGTCGTACTGAGCACGTCCCGACCTAAGCTTTTGGCTCTGCTGACCAATTCCTCTTTGGACACCGGAAGTCCTTTTTCCTTTATGTCTTTCCAATGCTTTTGGCCCACGTCTTTGATTCCTTCGGCTATCTGGGGAAGTTTCTCACTCCCCCAGGTTTTAAGTTTTTTCCATCCGGATCGAGCTTTTCGTCTTATGTAGTCCAGAAAACCTTGACCTTTGATTATTCTCCTGAAACGCGACCTTCGACGGATGCGTCGCAGGTTCGTCACTTTATACGGCATAATTTTCTCTCTTTTTTTATTTTTTTTTTAAATTTTTTTTTTTGTTTATCACCACGAGCTGAATGCAGCAAAATTTTGTAAACTATTCGGGTTAGATAGCGAGCCTTGAACCGGTTTTTCCAAACCGTCGATCGTCAGAGTCACGTTCGGATTTCTTGTTGCCGCGTATGCTGAGGTGGCCGAGCCTATGGGGTCCACCTCGATTTTCCTCCAAGCCCCTTTGAGTCCTTGTCTGGCTTTGGTCAAAAACCTAGATCCGGCTTGTTTGGCCTTCGTCTTCACACTTTTAAAAGAGAGTTTGGACAAACCGACTCGGCTCCGCCCGATAGCTCCGACTCCCGCTCTACCCAATTTTCCACTCAGCAGAGAAGCTCTCGACGCTCCCAATCTTGAATATTTCAGTCCACTTCCGAGTCTGCCGGTCAATCTACTGCCCAAACGGCCCAAAAGTCTGGAACCTAATCGACTCAGCGAACCCAATGCTCCCAAAACCATTTTATTATTATTATTATTTTTTATTGCCAGACGTACCCGGATAAATAGCAGCGTACGATAAATCCCTCAAAGCGTTTCTTTTTCTCCTGCCTTCTTTCGAAGCTTTAGAAGGCTTGATGGAACGAAATGCCACTTTGGTCTTTTGACCTATTTCGCGACCAGTCTGAACGAGTCTTTGCCGAATGCTCTTCTTGACGGGTTTCGTTTCCAACAAATCACTCTGAGGGATGTTTAACCTTCGGGCGGTATCTCTGACCAGCTCTGGAGTGGCTCTTTCGACGCTCGGAGGAGGAGCAGGGGCACGACCTTTCTTTCGAGATACCCTCTTCTGCTCCACGTTCCTCTCCAGAGGGGACTCGACCGAAGCAGCGGTAGGAGGAGGAGTAGGAGGACGAATGCGCGGAATTCTTTTCAACGAAGGTAAACCTCGACCTGTATTTTCACGAATTATGTCTTCGTACGATCTGACCGGTGGCAGAGCGGAGTTCGAAGAAGTCTGAAACGTGTAGTTGTCGAAAGGGTTACGGGATCCGATGCCACTTTGGTTTTTGGTAGCCCTTCTACTGGATCGCACTTCCTGTAACGGGACGTTTTCGGGACCGGTTCTCGCTCCGGGATAAAAACCGGAACTTCCACCGCGCGGCACCCTAGAAGGTCTGGGGAAATCACGATTTCTGTACCACATGCGCAGTCTGTTGTACAGATTTCGAGTGTACGTTCGCATTCCGGACGGAAGATTCTGTACTCTCTCGGGCAGAGTGAAATTTTTAATGGGTGCTTTTGACAAAAACTCCTGAATTCTTCGGCCTGCTACGCCCCTTTCTGCTCCCGGGGTAGATCGATACGTGTTGAGCATGTTCCTCAGTCTTTCGTAGTAAGAGAGTTTCAAAGGACGAGGGTTCGGAATATCAGCCGGAAGAGCGTTCAAAAACAGCGGTTTCTTAAAATACAATTTCGAATTTCTGTTCTCGTACAATCGGGTGGGATAATCCGCCTCGGTTAGTAATCCGCGTAGTCGAGCGTCTTTGTAAACTTTGGCCGCTGCATATCTAGATTTCGATACAGTGCCCAACGGCCAATTCGCGGGAAACAGTTGTCCCTTCGATGCAATGTGTCCGGTGTTCAAACGTACTTTTAAAACGTTTTTATTCAAAACCGCAGGAATTCTCACCCCTCTGGCGGTGTACATGGCAGCCGGTCGCACCGAAGCCAATCGATTCGTCCTGTAAGATGTCAATGCTCTGGACACCAGTCCCCTAGCTCCCAAAGCGGCTCTTCCCGCCAACCCTCTCAGTGCGCCTATCACCGCTGCCATCACTTAGTGACAATAGGTACGGTCTCGTCGAGATCTAATGTGGAGTTATTGCCCCGCAAAGTCCGAGGCAGAGACAACAATTCCGGTTTGGGAGTCACCTCTAGTCTGGGCATTCGAGTAGTAACTTTACGAGGCGTGGCTTTCATTTTTCTTTTTTTCGTTTTTCGACCGTACAAAACTCTGTAATTTCGCCCTCCGATTATGACCGGTACGTACGTCGCACCGACGCTCCTCGACTCCGTTCGAATGTCGGACACGGGTTTCGGTAACTTCAGCTCGTAATTCTTAGAATACACACCACCGTAATTTCTTATCAGATTTCCGGTGTACGCTCCAAGAGGATTTTGAGTATACTTACGGATCAAGGCTCGGCGCAAAAATACACTCCTAGGCATAAGACGTCTCCTTCTGTATTTGACCCGCCTGCTGCGGAGTTTGCGTCGAAAACGCATTTCTAGGGGGTGGTTGTCTGTTTGAAGAAAAACCGGAAATGAATTCGTCCGCAGGTTTACTCAGTTCTTCGTTTTCTTTTCTTAATATATTTCTTGCTTGCAGAGCTAAAGTGTTTACGTCGGTGTTCCACTTCAGCGTCTTTTTCGGAGCGACTGATCCGTACATGTTTTGAATCGAACCCAGATGTTGACTGATGAAATAACTGGATCGTCGGAGATCGGCTACCTGTTTAGCGAACGGTCTAAGACTCAGGGAGAGGGTTCTCCTATTATTTCCGGGATAACCGTAAATAGGATCGAAAGCCATTCGATTTACGGTTTTCATGGCATTTCGACGAGCCGCGATCTCGCGTTCTCCGGACACTCTGTTGAAAATGCCTAAACCTCTGAACTTTTGCAGAGTCCTCCTGGTTCCCACGGTCTGATATCCGTTCGGATACCTTCTCACGAGTTTCACCTTTCTCAGACGAACCATTTTTTTATATTTATATTAATTACTGCACACCGTAGGCACTCTCTAATCTTTCGTAAACACCCCTACCCTCCGGCTCCAAATAATCGTAAGTGTCGTAACGTTTTTTACTCCTTTCGAACTCGCGAGATATAGCCAAACGATCTCGTACACTGAAAGATCCGACGTTGTTGCCGGCGTAATTCGATAATTGTCGAAGCGCTGCCAAACGTCTGAGTAGTCTGTTTTTGGAACGTATAGCACCCCGCATCGGAATAGTGTTTGGCCTTCGAATCGAAGGAAAGTACGAACTCGGTATTTTGGTGTAGGTCAAACGTCTTCTAAAAACGAACACAGGTCTGCCGTCGGCTCGGTACCGAACCTCCACCGGAGTACGTCTGTACCTTCTCCTCTCCACGAAAGTTCTTTTCAAGGTCTGAGAACCGTATCTATTGGGGTTGACCGCGTCGTCTGGATTATCTATGGGAACAAAAGGTCCGTCGCGAACCACGCGACCCCTCGTCACGTTCGATCCGCCAGAACCGAAAGAAACGATACTCGGCGGCACTGCGGTGACGCTGGACACGTCGGTATACGGTAAACTCGTGGTGGAATAGCCGGATAGGGAACGTGGTGGCGGAGGAGGTGGAGGCACTGAAGAGCGATTACTCACGCTGCTGATATCGCTATACGCAGGATTCCTGACGTACACCGGCCCTCCGCTACGTCTCACGGCAGAAGAAGAAGCTCGAGAGGAGGCTCGACCAGAACTCGAACGTCTCGGAGAAGGGCCCGGTTCGTCGAAAGGGTCGTTGAAGAGAGCATCTCTTCTTCTCTCGGCCTCCAACTGTCTGAGTCTGCGAGTAACCGGCGATGGAGTTCGTGCAGATGGTACATAACCAGAAGGACCAGCACCGTCGTCGACACGACTGCCAGGTCGCATAAAGTGCTGGGCCACCCACAACCGAGTTCTATTTCCACCGACGTCATCGGGACGAAGAGGCTTGTATTTACTCGTTATATTTCTGACGCGTTTTTGCAACTCGGTCAAATTTTTGCTTGTAGTACGTTCTCCGACGTCGATGCGAGAATCAAAACTGCTGCCTGTACGAGCAGTTCGAAACGAGGAGCCCGAACTCGGAACCGAAGGCGAAATGACCAAACTGCGACGGCTCGAGACGTAAGGGGTCACAACAGGGGCAAAAGCGATATCGCTCGACCTCGAAGAACTTTTTCGGGAACGAGACGGACTGTTTTCTATCGCTTTCAAACGAACGATGGTGGGACTGGAACGTACGGGTCGAACGCGAACGACCGTCGGTGAAGGCGGACCCTGGGGTTGCAGTCTAACTATTTCGGGTCCTCGACCTCTGTCCAATTTATTAAAGACAGTGCTATAGGTCTGCGGAAAAACGAAAGAACCGCTATCGCGAAACCGCTTGGGTCGCTTTATTTTTCGACTCAATTTTCGAACCATTCTCCTTATCGTTTTCTGTCTTTGAAACTGAACGACGAATACCACCTGGAAGATCTGAACTCTCCTAACCTTTCCAAATTGACCTTGGTGTAATCGGTAGCCACCCTCTTGTAATTCTTACGTATATCTTGCTCCCACCTTTCCCGGTACTGACGGAGCACTTCGCGCGTCAGCGTGATGTCAGTGGACTCCGGTTCAGCCAAAAGGTACATAATTGCTCTCTACCAAGAAGGAGTGGACACGACATTCGATTTCTTGACCGCCTGCTGTTGTGCAGCCATCTGCTTATGAACTTCGTTATTCACCTTGACCGGTGCATTGGCGTGGGCACTGAAAGCTTTGGTCACCTGTTGAGTCTTTCCGAAGTAAGACGGGTCCAATTCGCGCACTACCGGATTGTTTCGAACGCTACGCACCTGCTTCTGGTTATTTGGATCGACCTTGACATACCTTCGACCCGAGGTATATCCTAGAGGATTCACCTCGTCCACAGTCTGATTTTCGGGCAGCGACTCCAATTTGTCCTGGTTCCGGATTTTCTCCTGTTTTTCGTCCTGTCTCTTTTCGTCTTTGTCCCGGATGTCCTTTTGCTCCTCCCTGTCCCCCTGCTTCAAATACAACTGGTTCAACTGCGACAATGCTTCCTGTCCTTTGTTTCTCGCCTGATTTATGAGGTCGTCGACCGCTGCGGTAATTTTGGCTTTTCGTTCGGCCGTGTTTTCCAAAGCCTCCTGTCCCGAGTCCCACAACCAACCTTTCCCGATCAGAGACAATCCGATGTCGCGGAACGTGTTTTTCAAAGCGTTTCCTATGGCCTTTCCGTCCCTCGTGGTGTAGCCCATGATTTCTTGTACCAAGTGGGATTTGAGATCGGTCAATTTTTTGACCTGTGAAGCCAAATCACCCCCTCCGTCGAAATTGGGTTCGAAACGTCCGATGAGCTTAGTAATTGCGTCCAAAGTCTTTTTGGATTTGTTCGCTATTACCTTGTCGTAGGGATTCAGCTTACTCATCCAAACCGAATCGTTGTCCGTGACGTAACTTGCACCGGTCATCGGACCTCTTCCCCTCATCCTAAGTCTTTTTTTCACCGCTGCCTTGTTCTTGACACCGAATTGTTTGTAATTGCGGTACGATCGAAATGTTTTCAAGATACTGTTACGTCGTTTCGTCACGTTCAAAGGTTTCAAAAGCACTCGGTCCTTGTTCCGGTGCTTCACCTTCATTATCATACCCCGGTACACGTAATACATTTCCTGACCTGTCCAAGTTCAACACCACGTACAAATCTCTTCTCCCGTTTTTTTTCAGAACACGCCTGTGCAACTTGCCGTTGTTCAAACCGTACCGCCGAACGTTCTCCAAATTTCGAAACTTCCTCAACAACGTTTCGTAATAGGATCGGATATCTTGCTCCATTTATTTTTTATTACCGGAGGTTCCCGGATAAAGCGCAACGTAAGACAAATCTCTCACTGTGTCGCGACCCCGACGTGAGGCTTTGGAGGGATTCAAGCGACGATACGCGACTTTAGTTCTCTGTCCCACCTTGCGCGCTCCTTCAACCACTCGTCTACGTAGAGACGGAATTTTCGAAACGCTCGTTTTCGGTTTGTAAATAGGGAGTCTAGGAGGAGCGGGAGCACGCGTTTTCTTTCCCGACGTCCAGAACGGGTTGCTACTGCCCCTCGGTGTTCTCGTACCGACGTCCA
>JAOUZG010009953.1:0-11493 GCA_026289955.1 Argiope argentata
TGAAATTTTTT
The DNA here is from genome assembly GCA_026289955.1 of Argiope argentata. NCBI lineage: Eukaryota > Metazoa > Arthropoda > Arachnida > Araneae > Araneidae > Argiope > Argiope argentata. The sequence goes on from JAOUZG010009953.1 coordinate 12, forward strand.
TTTCCCCTGTCTTCTTTACAATGTGAAAATACAGATAGTGTTAATGAGAATGGTTATGACCTCATTATACCTCAGATATACCAAATGTAAACTATAGAATTTTACTATTACTATTTGTGTAACTTCTATCTTCCTAATTAAAGTTATGAAGATGCATTTTATAAATTCTTGTTCAAAATCACTTCGTTATATTCCAGAATAGTAAGCATGTTTTATTGCTAGTTGTAAACTACAGAGAATTCTTTTAAAAATACACATGCACCCAGGACAGTTTGTTCATAAATTCTGTGGATCTAAGACTTAAGGGGTTAAATAACTGTTAGTTTTAAATATAGAATTTCATAAAATGTAATAAGACAGATGATTATTTCTATAAATTATTTCTATATAAATGCTTTGGAAATATTTTGCATATTTTACTATGATATTGTACTCAGTGACTTCTCCCTGTTCATTAATTTGAGGTGCCATTGATTATGTGTATATATATGCTATGATAGCAATCATTTTTCTCCTGAGGGAAAATTTTACATTTCTTTAAAAAAAAAAGCAGCAGTTGTGCTTTCCTCAAAAATATGTATGTTTGTAAATGCACAATATCTTCAATTAGCTTAGATCCATGTATTTGTTTGAATTCATCAAAAGTGAAATGTATCTACATTAAAGTTATTTTTTATAATAAAAGATTAGTATTTCTATGTAGAAAACTATATGCTGTTGTATACTCATAAAATGAATTCAATTTCATAAATTTAAATAAAAGTGATTTAGATTTATGATATTCAGTTTTTTAATCACTTAAATTAAGTGATTAAAATGCATTAGGATTGTTTCAATAATTATTTATCAAAAGTTTTGAAAAATGTAATATTTAATTTTAAGAAGTGCACTTTTATCAGCTGAATTAACAAATAATTAAAAATAGCTATAATAGAATACCTATTACGATTTTCTTATTGTTAATTAAATTTATATAAATTCTGTGAAGTACAGTTTTCTTTTTATAACATTTACTTTATTAATAAATTTGTTCATTATGTTGAATAAATATATAAAGGGCTCCCACAAATTTTGTCATTTTGATTGTATATATATTTAAGCTATAAAAAGTTTTTATAAGAAAATAAATCCTCCCCCCCCCAAAAAAAAAATAAAGAAATTTCTATTTTATAACTAAGCTAATTTCATGTTCATATTGTTCCTTTTTACTTCTTATATTTTGTTGAAAAAAAGTTAAAAAAAGAGCATAAAAACATTTTATATAAATAAAATTCAGTTTAGTTATATGTTGTGAAATAATATATATTCAGTTCTAAATTATTGAATTTAAGTAACCAGTGCTAAAATAAAGTGAAGTCTCAAATTTAAAAAAAAAAAAATCTTTTTCGACATGGAAATGCTAAAACATGTTTACATATATAACATATATGTAAACATGTATATGTATTTCAAGTTTAACCACTTCGTATTCTATTGCTATATTTTCAGTGGATTTGAGTGTGTTTTATTTTCAAATGCAATGTACTTTTACTTTTTTATACCCAAGAAAAACATTAAAGCACTTTTAGTTGAAAAAAAAAGTAGGCAAGGGAGATAACATAGCTTTAAAAAAGAAATTTTTTCATCGTGTTCCTTATATAATTATTTCATTATGTAATAGAACGATTCCTCAGACAAAGATTATATTATCCAAAATTGTTGTGAAATACTCACAATTTTTCTGTTATTTTCAGGTATTTTTTATATTTAATTTGTATTTAAAGAGTTGCAAGAATTCATTCATTTTCATTTTTATGGCTCAAATAAATAATTTTAGGTTTTAGATATTAAAAAAAATTCAGTTTTCTTTTAAAGTATAAATATAAAAGATATTGGGATTTTTATTTTATAATTTTTTGTTGCCACTGTTGTTAAAATGTCTTAAATACATTTTAGAATTATTGTGCCATCTATATTGAAAGTAATGTAAAATCGTTAGCAAAAAAAAAAAAAAAAAAAAAGCTGAACATGGATTTGCAAAATTTTATTTTCAGAAATGATTCTGTAGTATAAAATATGTCATGCTACCAACATCTTTTATTTTTTTTAATTGATTGTCATGTTAGAATATGCATGTGATATTTTACCAATGAAAAAATATGTTTTTTGTTATTATTGTTTATTTTGAACTTTTAAAAGCTATTTAGATGCTAATTTTTTCTTGTTTGATGGGTGTTAAAAGAATTTACTATGACAAGTAAAGTACTTTGTTATATATTTTTGCACATAATTTTATGAGATGAATTCATTTTTACATCTTAACTGTCGCATGTTTTGTTCCCTATTATTTAATCCTATGTGACCCACGTTTTTTTTTTATTGCCATCTTTACACCAATATCACTTTTTTCTGTTACAAATCTCATATAAAATTTTGCTTGTAGCATTTAAAAGCAGTAGATGCACAAATAAGAAAGGAATATATATTTTAAAGATGTGCATTTAAATATATTCTTGGCAGTTAAAGCATAAGTTCCAATATATATATATATATATATATATATATATATATATATACCTAAAAAAGTTAAGAAACTGAAAAGTTTTTAAATACTTCCTTCATTGTCAGTAATTATTTGTGTAGCTAAATAAATATGTATATAACTCATTAATTTACTGTTATATTATTTTTTGTATTAGAATTGTTCTTTAAACTGTTTGTATTTCATAATGATTTTGATTTTAACAAATGATTTCAATAGAAACAGGCCTTCATGTAAAAGTAATATTTTGCAGAAATTTGATTTTATGTAAATGCTTTACTAAAAGATCTAAATTGTAAGCATCTTTGAAAAAAAATGTAAATTTTGTTTTTCTAACCACAATAAAATTATTTTCATATATATCACAATTGTCCTTTGAATCCTCATCTGATAGTAATTTATGAAAATATGAATCATTACTAGAATTGTTAAGCTCTTCCAGCTCAATATTTATTTTGCAGGTAATTAATTTAATTATTCACATGTTTGAAAATTTTTAGGAAATGGTACAGTAATGAATGAATCAGTTTAAACATATTGATTGTTTTGGCTTTAAAACTTTGTCTTTTTGAATATATTAAAAAAATTCTCACTTTCCATATCTGCATGTGCATTTATAGGCCTATTTTTTTCTTCTAATTTTAAACGCTAGTATATGCTATGAAGATACTGTATATATTCTAATTAAATGAAATATCCTTTTAGAGACTAAATATTCTTTTAAGACCTATGACTAATCAAATCTTGTGTCTTGGATATATAACAAAAAATTAAACATTCTAAGCAAACCAATGTAAATAAAAAATAATTAAATAAACTGTTTCTTTGATGATTTTGTAATCCATCACTTCAAAAAATTAATAATATTGTGTAATAGATTAAGTCTCATTTATAAGAAAATTATTCTGATGATAATGTTTAAAACTGACAAAAAAAATCTGTATGTGATTATTTAAAATGTTGTCTTTTTATTTATTTATTTACTTTTTTTGAGGATATGAGGTCATTGATATTATTTTCTTGGGAAACACATTAACTGTGTTTTAAATGCAAATGGAAATATTTTGTAAAATCTTATCAAATCAAAAAATTTAAATTCCTGTCACCATACTTCTCAGTTAACTAACTTTTTAAAAATTCTCAGCTCACTTTTAGCAATGAAATTATGTTATGTAATTCACAATTCTTCATCTAATAATACTTTTATTAATTTTTTTCCATTTTATTGACAATTGTGTTTATTAGCCTATTTTTTCTTGATGTATCAATAGATTATATTATATACAAATTATCATAAGTTTTCTATTTTATTATCATATAATGAACTTTTTTCTCTGCTTTGTAATCATTTTAATTTCCTCCCTATAGATTCACAGTATAGGAATGTATCAATTCTTACCAATGAAGTACCATGCCATCTCTGCTCTTATTGCTCTTACAGTACACCATACAAAACCACTCTGAGGAACCATTTGAGACTTCATACAGGAGAACGTCCTTATTCCTGCTCTACTTGTGGCAAAACTTTTGTTCAAAAATCGACTCTTCAAAAACATATGACAATACACTATCGAGAATGAGTACTCAAATGCATTTGAAATAATATTTGTACTAGAATAAAAAACCACGAGAAAAAAATAGAATGAATAAAAAACCATGACAAAAAAAAAAAGAAAGGAAGATTCTTACCTTTTGAAATAACGTTTCTAGAACATGCATTCATTATTTCTGTATTTTAATGATACTGATGAATTTGTAGCTGTATAACTATATTGCAAATATATTGAATCAGAATTAAATCTAATGAGTTTTAGTTAATATTTTTAATTTTCTACATAATTCAAAAATTTTCTCACATTTTAAAAAGTAACAAATTTAAATTTCTTAATTTTTATAATAATTACAGTTGATAAAATATAACAGGATGCTCATTTCTATAATTTGCTTTATTAATTATATTTTTTAAATTTTTTACATTCATTTCTTTTTTTAAAGCAATTTATCTTAATTTTTTTATTGTGGATATGAAGTTTTAATTAATTAGGTTGTAATTTTTACTTCAAATACTTGTTGTGGTTCTTGAAATCTCATTTAATATATATTATCTTTAGAACTTAATTATCATGATTCTATTTTATGCACTGATTTCTAATAATATCTGATAGAAAACTTTGCAAACTCACATAAGAACATAATATATAAGGTTAATTACATAATATGTATCATAGAAACTCATAAATGTATTTTTTAAAATCAACATCTTATGTCAACAAATATAAATTTACATAAAAATATATAATTCAAACTTGTTTGTTATATTCAAATGAACTTGTAAATCATGTTGCAATATATTCATATTGTACATTAAAATTTTTAAGGATTCTATGCATGAAATTATATATATATATATATATATATATATAAGATTAAGTGACATTTGTCTTACTAATTGTTTGCAGAGGTCCAAGCATAAAGAAAACAGGAATTTTTTTTTAATTACTTATTGCTTTCTAATAACATTAGAATTTAAAAAAAAAATTGTTATGCAATCCATTTCAAAACTAGGTTTATTGGGGATGGGAAGTACAAAAAAATTAAAGAATTATTCTGCTTAATTTTTTATTTGACTTTTTTTTATGAATATATTTGTCTGCAATGTATAATTTGTTTTAAGGAGAAAAAAATATTCATTGCTTTTACCTTATTAGAAAGTAACTCTTCAATTATTTCTCTAAAAGTAAATTTAAAATACTTAATATTAAAGCTTATAATCTGAAACGTTTTTCTGTATATAATTAATTATTTTTATTTGTTACCTTTGATTTTTAATTCTTTGATTCTATTTCTCAGTTATAAATCAGGAGTGTAGTTTGAATTTTAATCTGAATATAATTTTCTTTATCAGAATGTTGTATTATTCCAATCATATGTAGAAGTGATGTGTTATTTTTTTGTACGGCAAATGAATATCCTATATTGATTATGACATTGTGTTGTGGCCATAATATAAAATATTTTAATCCTGTTTATGGCAATTCCTCAATTTTGAATATCATAAGATGCTCTTCAATTGGGCAAAACAACAACCAAATATAGGATTAATCTCAGATCATTTGTTTATACATAAAATACACAGACTAGATATTTAACTTTTTCTAACAATTTTTTTAAATTATAAATTATATTCTCCACACCATTTAATATTAATAGTCGCATCTCATATCAAGATATTTTATTAGAAAACTATAAAATATGCTGTATAAATATAAAAATGTTTTTTTTGATATAAAGGCTTTTTTAATGCATTGAAAAGAATAAAATAATTTTTTTCTGAAATGTTTCTGAAGAGATTTTCAGTGGATATTGAAATTTTAGCTGAAGCACTTTAAATTATGTAATACACCTTTGAGAAAAAATATCATATTCACAACTTCAATATAATTATTTTCTGCTGCAGTAAATAATCTTGCAGAGAAATCAAGAATCTTTTATTTTATGAAAAATAGGCAAATTTCAAATGCTTCAGCTGTAAACTTTTAATCATTTTATGGCATCTTTTCTCCAATGAACAATCTAAATATTTCCCGAATTTTATTGTTCAGTTTTGCTATTTTTTTATTGTCATTTAATTTTTTTCACTTAATTTCAATTAAGTTCATGATCATATTTTATTAATTTTCTGTTTTTGCATTTTTAGATTCAAAAACTAGAAACATATCTTACCTTACCAATGAAATGGGTATATCAATCCATCGCTGCTCTTACTGTTCTTACAGAACACCATACAAAACTACTCTGAAGAATCATTTGCGACTTCATACTGGAGAACGTCCCTATTCCTGTGCAGTCTGTGGCAAAACTTTCATTCAAAAAGCTAATCTTCGGCGACATATGCTAATACATGATTAAATATAAGTTTTAAATATGTTGTGAATGATAGCATAGCAATGGCAACTTAGATTGGCAAGAGGTAAAGAATGAGTGTCTAAATCATAGGAGAATAAAGTAATGTTGGTTTCTGTGGATTTCATGCTTATATAGTTTAATAAAATTAATAAATTTCACATTGAATGCAATAATATTTAATTATATGAACTTATAGTTTTCAGTTTCTACTCTTTTTTCTCTCGAAAATGTATCATTTTAATACATGCTTCAAGAGGCTAATTTGAAAATAAAGACAAATGCGCAAACTTGTCTGGCAAATAGAAGATGATATTAATAATGTCCATTAGATGACACACTGACTTAGCAAAGAATTAAAAGTAAAGGAACTTCAGTACAGATTTAAATTGAACAAAAAAGCAAATGCTGGACAGATAAACTAAACTGAAAAAACGGTTATGTCAAAAACTCTAGACTAATGAAAATCATTTTCCAAGTATAAGAAAAGTAATAAAAAATTATCATTATGAAGAAGTTTTAAGTGAAAAATAATTGTTGATTAGTCAGGCAAATTAGTTAGATTTTATGGAGCTGTTGATGTCAAAGAACTCAATTTTTTAGTACTCTTATTTCTCTTTCTTTGATATGTTCTATTTTTGTATGAATATGTATGAAAATTATATTCACTTTTACAATATGAAGTTATGTATACACAATGTCTGAGCAAATCAGTCTCATTTACACTTGTGAAATTTTGCACATAGGTTAACATAATAGTGGCTCAAAGTGCGAACTTAAAAATTTGTTTATAGAAATTTTTTATATAATGTTTTATTTTGGATGATTCTTTGAGCAAATTTAGCCATAGTTTTGTTTTTGATGATAGCAGAAGAAAATGCATCTTAGGATAGTTTGAACAGTTATCAATCTAAAGAAATTTACTTTTCACTTCTGACTTAATTTATTGAATTTTAAGAAATTGTGAAATTTAATAATCATTTCGCTTACAAATTTTTTTAAAGTGAAATTAGAATTTCTGCATTTGATAATTTAATTTCATTACCTTTTTCAAATATTTTGAGATGATTATTTGATTATTTGTCTGTAATTTAAAATGAGACTGTCTTTATTCAATTTTTTTAATTAATTATTTTATAGATGAACTCAAATATTTTCATTCTCTTATATGATAAGAGAAATATTCTTCTTTAGTGATTTGAGAAAAGTTGCCAAATTAGCAAACTAAGAATCATATAAATTATTTTTATAGTTCTGGTTTTAGTATGTCTTGGTTTTTATTTATTTATTCATGATAATTATCTTGATTTTTTGTTGTAGTTCCCCAGATTCAAGTGAATTCTATGATTATTTAAATTATTATTTCATTTTATAGTTTCATTTTATTTATTGTGGTTTTAATTTTATTGATATTCTTCATACATTGATTATGATGTGTAAAAAGCATAGTTTGAAAATTTAATTTTAACAGCATACATTTCAATTTAATTTTAATTGTATTCTTTCTTCTAATTTTTTTGTCTTTCTCTCTCTGTTTAATGTACCTACATTTTCAGTTATTTGTTTTGATTTTTATTGTTAGTTCTCCTGGCAGTTACTTACTATAAATAAAAATAATTTTTAAAATCAATATGAATGTTTTATATATATCTATCTTCCTTTTATGGTATTGAGGTATTGATTTCTTTTAACTATAAGTTATTTTTTAAGAATTAATGGTTGCTAAAATTTCAATTAATTATTCTGTAAAACCTGACCTTAATAGTTTCTGCGGTAAAATGCTTTTAAACTCCAAATTTTTATAGACATGTTACTCATTATTACATTTTCTACAGTGCATTTACTTTTCCATACATTTAAAATTATAGAAGTATAACAGCATTTTGTTCCTTGTGCTGTGAATCTTCTAATTTTTTTTATCTATATCTTAATGCATTTAATTAAGTCATAGAAAAAAGAGCAATTTTTAATAGTAATGACCTTTAAAAATTAATATTTAATGAAAAATGACTTTGATGTGAATATGTCAGTCTTCCAAGTTTATATGTGCTAGATTAAATCTAGGCTATATCTAGATTAAACAATCAGGCCTATTGAGTACCAACACACACATTTATCTTTATTATTTGTAGAGATTGATTTTTCTGACATTTATATCCCTAAGCAATTTTGTACAAATTCTGTTATTTACAAACTATAACAAAATTGTTTGAAGTAAGTGAATGATAATACACACATGTTACAGAAGATATAATATATATTTATTTCAAAATAATGTTTTTACTTGAAACTAGATTTTGGCAACTGAAGGGAGAATGAATTGATGATGTTATTAGTATTTTTTGTGCTCAAAATTAGGATTTAAAAAATAATTTGTTTGATGAATAACACACGCACGCACACATATATAACAATATTTCATGAACAAAATGCAAATTCTCCAGATTAAATTATTTTTACAATACAAAAGCACACACATTATTTGATGTGATACTTTAATGCCTCTCAACTGAGAAACAATTTTCTGAATCATTTCCTCTAATTAAATGAATTTTCTCTGGTTTTTATAAATTAAATTTGATTATGATTCACTTGATTTGTATTGATCTATCTATATCTTGATTTCGATTTGTTACTAAGTATAGTTCCATTATATTAAATATTGACCACTGGAGCTTAAAATTAAGTCATTAAAAGTGTACTCATTACTTTTAAATATGTCAGAAAATATTTTTAAATTGAGTTTTTATGTAGTTGTAAAATAAAATAAGCAAAATAGGCTTAAAGATATATTTTTTATTTTGATAATGACAATGCTTTAGTCGTTTGAATATTTGGATGTTTTAAATAATTTTTATTCAAAACATGTTTGCTAATAAATTGTAATAGTTCATTTCTATTCTTTTATTCAGGTTCATAATAAATTTCATTAATTTTAATTTTCCTGTCATCTAAGTTTTTGTATGTATCACATTTTTAAATAAAGAAGTTTCATTTTTTAAATTATTATTACTACATGATTTATATCCTATATTTTTTACATTCATTATATTAGTTTATGTATGCTTAAAACTGAAATTATGCTATTGGAAATTGCAAAAGAATTCTCCCATTTTTCCATACTCTCCATTGTGAATTGAATTACTATTATCATTGTGCTCTAATTGGAACTAAACTTGAGATCTTATTGCCATCACCAACTATCAACTAGCATTTGCCATAGAAAGTATATTCCATTATTGATAAGGTAATAGCTAATTCTAAACCATTGTCTTAACCACAAGGAAGAGAAAACTATTCACCATACTGAAAGCTTCTAATTCTTACTTTTGGAATGTTCTCCAGTACTGGAAAATAATTAAAAGATAACAACTAAATCAACTCCTAAAATTAAAACTAAAAATCATGCAATGATTTAAATCCTGTCTATATCCACATTCATCATATTAGTTAATATGTGCTTAAAACTGAAATTGCACCATTGGAAGCTGTAACAGAGCTCTTCCTTCATTGCCATATTATCCTTGCTGAATTGAATTACCATTATCATTGTGTTCTGGTGAGAACTAAGGTTTAGATCTTATAATCAATAGCATCTACGGAATAATCTTTACCATAGAAAATATACCCCATTACTGAAATGGTAGTAACTGACTCTATATAATTTACTTTAATCACCAGGTAGAAGAGAACCAATAATCATACTGAGAACTTTCCATTCTCACTTTTGGTATACTCTCTGGTTGGGGAACATAATTAAAAAATTAAAACTGAATCATGAATGAAACTGTTAAGCATTAAAACATTCCCCAAAAAATTACTAAAAGATTGACATGCACTACAGTCTATTAATCTTGCAGCTGGGTAAAATTCTCATTATTTATGTGCTTTCACTTGATCATGTGATTTTGATGCTTAATAAAAATATCTGCTCTATTGATTTTGAAAACTACAAAATAGATTTTTATTTATGATTTTTAAACAAAATCAAATCAACTGTGGTTAAAATGAGTTGTTGAATAACAAATTGGGTAAATGTTATAACTATGGCATTATTATTTTATGTTATATCAATGTTAATAAAGTGTTATCTAAAAAGTCAATTAAACTAAAATTAATTATGGCTGTTAAAAATGGTATTGCATCATGTTAGTAAATGCTAATTTTGATTAATGTAATATTGTTTTTAATATTTAATATGCTATATTCACAAACAGGTGAAGATACATCATGTTAATATCTAAATATAACTTCTTACTTTTTTTTATTCCAACGAAAGTAACTTATAGGTTACTTTAATAGGTAAGTTTTATCCTTTCAAAGAAATAATAAAAGCGCTAGTACATTTGCCATCTTAAATTTCAGTAGTTTGAACTAATGAGATTTAAAAAATGCATATATTAGTAGTATTTTTTTTTAGTTTGGATTTCTATTTTTACTACTTTCTTATATATGAATTGATATTTTTTAAACTAATTTTTATGCACTTGAAGTTTTTATCAAGAAAACATTTCAATAATTTAATAAATAAATAATTTTGAATTGCAGTTAATTTTTTAGTACTAAGATGTACAATATTATATTTAAATTCTTTTATAATCTTTTACATTTCTACAAAATGCATTGAAAAGAGTTTATTAGTTTTTTTTTTTTAATTCTTCTGTGAGCTATTATTATCTGTTTTTTTGTGACTTTTGTTGTTTTAGTTTCAGTTCATTTTTTAAAGTTTTATGTTTTTATGATATGAAATTCATAAAAATGATAGTTTGGTTTCATTAATTATTTAAAATATATTTATTGTTTTTATTTATTTTTTGTAAAACATGTTTTCCTATGACCTATGAATTCATTTACTGAAATTATTATATTGTGTTGAATTTTCTTTAAAAATGTATATTCTTCGTTATTGAACTGATGAACTGCTCAGAGTCATTTATTGATTACTTTGTGGCCAGATTTTTGGTTCAATATTATATGGAATTTGTTCGCTTAATTTTTGCTTGCTTTAAAATTTGTTTTAAAAATAATACAGAGCTTTAATTCATTAATTTTTAATTT
>JAOUZG010009953.1:15885-63072 GCA_026289955.1 Argiope argentata
TTTCATTGAAAAAAATGTTTTAACTGAGTAAAATATCAAAATAATTTGTTTATAATTTGAGTAAAAGATTTTAAATAAGTGTAACAAATCAATTTCTTAATACATTTTGAGTATAATCAAAATCAGATATATAATTTAATAATTATATATATTATTAAAAATATTTATATATATATATATATATATATATAAGAACTATTAATATTACTTATAATATTTAAATTATATTACTGATATAGATCTGCATTAGCCGAATGTATTTTATAAAAAATGTGCCTACTAGTTTTTGTATTGTATTTTCATTCTTGAACTTATTTAAATATTTATTTACTGAATGAAATAGTGTCCTTTAAAATGAAAATTCTGTTAATTTAGTTTATTTCAAAAAGAAAACTGATAATATTTTCTTCTGCCGCATTCTGCTTATAGCTGAAATGTTAATGTAATCTGCACATTCTAGTTAATGAAAATGTAACTTTGTTAAGACTGTTTGCTTTAGGCATTTGTTTAGAGTACCAAATGTTTTTCATAATTATTAAAAAAAATGTGTAAAATCGAAACAATGAATAATATATCTTGTTTATATACATTTGTACAACCGAATGTGGAGATTATGCCTGAAATTTATAAACATCCAAGCTATTTTGAATTCTCCATCTGCTTAATTCTTCATCTCACATAATCTTTTTTTTTTAACATTAACATAAAGGTAGGATCATTTTTACCTCAAATTATGGGATATTAGCCCTTATTTCATTTCCTTCATTAAAAAATTCCTTATGTATGTATTGTTATGTGCAGATGAAATCTTGTGAATTGAATCTGTTGTCAGTTTTTCAAACCATCGAAACACTCACTTGATAGCTCATCATTTTTCTCTGTTAAATGAATCTGAAGTGCAATCATACAAGCAGTGTAGATTTGATATCCATTAAATAAATGGACCTCTAATCTTTCCATCCTGAATCAACCATTAAAGAACAGGAAATAACAGTTATAGTTTATAAGAAATTTCTGAAATTTTCAGAATGAAAAGAAATTGGTGGGTGATGAACCCCCACATGTGCATTTGCAAGTTTAAAAAAATGAATAAAAATCATCATACTCTTGATGAGAATATGATTTCATCATTACTATAATATTTTTGATATGATAGTTATATGCATGACTTAACAAGATTTTAAAATGTTTTGTTTTAACTACTAATTCTTTTTCTAGATTACTCACAAATAGAAAACTTTCCTTCCAACCTCAGTGGAAATGTCTTTCCACCTCATTCATGCCCTCACTGCTCCTACAAGACCTGGACGAATACCCATCTGAAGAGTCACTTGAGAACTCATACTGGAGAGCGCCCTTATCTGTGTACTGTGTGCTACAAGTCTTTTGTTCAACCGTCCCATTTAAAAACTCACTTCAGAATTCACTCTGGAGAACGTCCTTATGGATGCAAAACCTGTGGCAAAAAATTTGCTGACAGAAGTAACTTTTTGAGGCACCATCTTGTGCATGTAAACAAGAATTCCAGATAAATATTTGAATTAGTGATATTAGTTTCGGTTAGAGTGTTAAAAGTGTGTTTTCATCATTTAGTCCACTATTTTCTTGCATAAAACATTTTTTTTAAAAAAATTCTATTTAGTTCTTAAAATTTGAATTTCAATGAAAATTATCAATACAAATATGCTTTTAATGCTTTCAATGGGACTTACAACTAGTATTTTAAAAACAAACAAACAATGCATTTTGAAAATGACATTGTAATTGTAACATCTATTTTTTACACAAATAAATAAATAAATAAAGTTTGAACAGCTTATATAGATTGACGAGTACTAATTTCTCGGCAGCTTTATAGATTGCAATTTCTGCTTTGTCCAAATTTACTTGGAAGATAAATAAACGTGAAGTATTTAAGGATTTCACAATTTTTTATACTTTTCATTACTTTTTAATTATTTACAATACATTGTTTTGTTTTGACAGATATTTTATCTTGGCATTAAGGGAAGCATGGTGTAATAAGAATGTTTCTAAAATTATAGTTCTTCTCTGTCTTTCTCTTTTATATTACAAATCCAAATATTTTCTAAAATTGAAAAATCTTGTTTGCATCATTACTATTTGAAGAATCATTCTTTGTTTAAAGATAGGTTGCTGATTCGTATTAGGTTTTGTATCATTGTCTCTTTATATGTATTTTTCTTAGAAATAGTTAACCAGTGTAATTTTCAACTTGATTCTTTTATTATCAAAAATAAACAGAATTCCTATAATCTATTCTATTTCTGATGATATAGAATCCCAATATTTCTCTGAGACCACAAATAAAAGGAAGGGGACTATCTAATTTATAGAAAAAAATTTCTATATTATAAAATAGTTGTGTGCTTTAAAATTTATGATGGTGGCTGTTTGTAATTAATTCAATTATTTCTCATCATCTTTAAAATCACATTAATATTTTTTAAATTTTGTAAAAAAAGAAAAAAAAATTTTAATTTTTAAGTTGGGAAATTTTTTAATAATTATTTTAGAGATTTTCAGCTCTAACAATTTTTTTATTTATTTATAAGAACATTTTCATTTATACTAATGCTCTTTACATCATTTACATGTGAAATGCTCTATTTATATCTTAATGTTTGCTTTATGAGGTTTTTATCCAAGAAATTTTACAATGAATTGTCAGTAAAACTTTTGTTACATTCTTGTATTGGTTTTTGTTGTTAAATATTATCAAATTGTTGATTTTGATAAATTATTTACTGAATTTAATTTTGATGTTTCAAGTTTTTTGTTTCTATTATCCTCCCTTCTTCACGCTTTTGAATATAGTTTAACAATTTGAGGCAATTTATTGAATATTATAGAAACATTTAGATTTTGCCTCAGTTCAGAAGAAAAATGTTTTCATTAAGTTTAATTGTTCCTTATAAAAATGTGAATGTTCAAATATAAAACGTTATTTAATTTGTTTTTTTTAACTAAAAATATTTACAACAGAAGGAGGTTAATAAAGAAAGAGTAATTTTATTAAATAATTAATGAATTTGCATAATTTTTTTTATTAAGTAAGTTTTTGAATTCAAATGTGTAATGTATTTTTGTATGTTTGCTAAGTCATAATATAATTTTGAATTTATATAGATTGATTGATTTTGGACTTACACTGATGTTCAACTTGGTATTGATTTTTCTTTCCATTTCATGTAAAAAATGTAATAATTTTCTTACTCATTGAAAATAATTTTAATAAAAATTATTGAAGTGTAATGTATTGTTTCGTTTGCTGCTGAAAATTGTTTGACATGAAATAAATTATGAAAAAATAATTAGAGTATAAGCATTCACTTTGATTTTGTAGGTCAATAAAAATTATTGTAATTTAATCTTTAATTGTTTTATTGTTTTGATGTAAACATTTAATTTTCCCTTGTAAAATTTTCAAATTTTATTAATTTATATCAAAAATTTCAAGTTGAAACTAACTTGTAGTACTATATTAATTAAAATTTCTGCTTTTAATTAGTTTTAATTTACTTATTGAAGGTATTTCCATAATTTGTTTCTTTGTTAGTTACTTTAGACTATTTCTCCTTTTTTCCCTTCAACTCTCATTAATAGCAGTAATGTTATATATTTAAATACTGTAAAATAAAAAAAAGAACATCTTTGTGTAGTATATATATATTTTAATATTTACCTGACACTTCACATCTACTACTGCTTCTTTTTTTTTTTTTTTTTGAAGTCAGATAGGATTTTACATTGATTTAATTTTTTATATGTTTAATATTTTGAGTATTATTCATTATATATTTACTTAGTACCAAAACTAAATAGTATTAGGACATCAAAAGTATTTAAGTTGGAATCATTAGAAAAATCAAAACCTGCTCTATCACTAAAAATAAAAACATCCCAATTTCAAAGATGCTAATAGAAGACTATAATTATTTTCATTTTATGCTTTCTGAAACAGCAGTGACTTTATTAATTCCCATTTAATTTTCACTTCTGAATGATAGAACGGTAACAAAGCTTAGGAGATTCTAATAGCTTGGTTGAATGCCTCATAACATTGTAGGTCACTGGAATTCTACCAGTTGATATAATTATTCTAATGTATTTTGTTTAAACAATTTTTTATTATATATGATTATTATTTTTAAATTCTTGCTGATTTACAATTTATAAGGAATTCAATAATTGTTTTGAAATTATTTTTGCTTCATAATTTGAAGAGCATTTAACTTCATCCATGACAAAATGAATCAAAATTGTTGCATGTAACTTGCATATCTCATGAAAATTTCTTAATATCTTTTCATGTTTCTGTAATAGGTTCCCTGGAAAAAGTCACCTTTTCTAAAATTAAGAATAGGAATTATACTTTCTGTTTGTGTTCCTTTTGTTCATATTCAACGACACATAAATCAACAATGCAGAAACATGTTTTGAATCACACTGGTGAACGGCCATTTATGTGTACATTTTGCGGAAAATCATTCAAACAAAAAGCACATTTGAATTCTCATATGTTGACCCATATAAATAAATCTACTGGATGTTTGGACCATTTTACTGGAAACTGATAAGAAAAAGGTATAATAATAAAAATTTGCCCCAATAATACAATTTTGCTTTACTTAAATTTATTGTAAAGCATCATTTTAAATATTATTTTTGACAAATTAAGAAATACCAAATTTGAATTTTTTTAAAAAAATACTTTGGTTTAATAAATTTGAAAGGAACCTCTTGTATTACTATACATTGCTAAAATGTATCAATATTATTTTGATATTCAAGTATAATTGGCCTTGCACTTCATTCCTATGTATTTTATTATATTTTAATGGCATGTATTTTAACCATCATCATTATATCTATATAACATGCATTAATATTATATTATATTTAAAGTATTTCAGACTTGTAGGAAACACAAAATTTAACTGATTAAAGATGAAAATATTATGCTAATTTTTAAAAAGTTTATGTTGAAATAGTTTGAAATTGTGTTTGTATTTTTGCAGAAGTTATGAAAGAAATTGCATTGTATTGATGCTATAAATTACTAAATGAGCTATTATGATATATAATTTGTTTATGTGGCTGACTAACCTTATCTATTACTATTATTTTTCTTCTCTCTTTTTAGATCCAAATCAAGGACATTTTTTTAAAGCAGTTAAACTTGAAACAGGTGTTGCTTATACATGTTCTGTGTGTTCTTATTATACTCCACATAAAGGATCTATGAAGATGCATATTTTAATTCATACTGGTGAACGACCATTTCTGTGTAAAGTTTGCAGCAAATCTTTTAAACAAAAAGCTCATTTGAAAGCACATTTGTTAATCCACTTGAAGTGAATTGTTGAAAATTGAAACTTTTTCATAGATTTAATTTTCTGATAATTTAAGCAGATTATATTTTTAACTTCCTTAATATGATTTATTGTTGTGTAATCATTAAGAAGATTAAAAATATCATCTCAAGTATGAACATTTTTCAAAGAATTAGTGTTGTTTTTCAGAAGAAATTGGTAAGGACTGATGTTTTTTTTATAACATCATTATATATTTTTTTGTGGTAAATAAATTGTGTCTTTAAATTTTCTCTAAATCCTTTAAATTTTTAAACTTTGTATAATGAATTAATATAAACTTTTCTTGTAAAGTTTATAAGGGTTATGTTATGTTATAAACTCCAGATTACAAATTTTTAGATATACCTGTCTTACCAAAATATTATAAAAATCAATTGTTGCATTCTTAATAATTTATTATAAAATTAAAGTGAAATTAATAAAATATTCTTTAAATAATTTTTAATTTATCAACTTTGTTAAAAATATATTTATTTTAAGTAATGAAACATGCCCTAACTATATTAATAACAGCAAATTTCAACAATTCTGTAGTTATTATAGACTTAATAATGAAAAAAAAAAAAAAACGTGAGAATTTTAGATGAATATAATATTATTCATCAAGGGATTTTTATACAAGTAAGAAATGATATGATAATTTTATAGCAAACGCATGGCATTTTTTATATTCTTATGTTAATGCTCTTTGATTTTTTTATTACTTA
Source organism: Argiope argentata (assembly GCA_026289955.1). Taxonomy (NCBI): domain Eukaryota; kingdom Metazoa; phylum Arthropoda; class Arachnida; order Araneae; family Araneidae; genus Argiope; species Argiope argentata. The sequence continues at coordinate 21,992 of JAOUZG010009953.1, forward strand.
TATGCTTGAATTGCTTAATAGTTTTAAAGTACATTTTTGTATAAATATGATTATATTTGAAAATTTTAAGATTGGCTTGGTTTTCTTTTGGGAAAATTCATTTTCATTTTAATCATGAGCAAATTTTTACTTTTGCAGTGCATAAATATGATGGTACTTTCAAATGACACTTTAATAAATTCTCTTTAAAAATAATGTGCTATTCATTCTATAATTAATTTTTTTTATAAAGAATTGTTCTATGCATTGCACACAAATATCTCATGAAAATAGAAATTAACATACTTTAACTTTCTGTATACTAAAGAATTTTTGAAAATGAATTCCTTTATTTCCGAAAATTGATTTTGCAACAGTAACTTTATATGTTTAAAATGTGTATACTTTATAAGAAATAATATAGTATCATTTAATAAATATATTCTCTTCCTGGTATATATCAGATATATAATCCTTGACAGACTTTTTGTACTTGATAATAATGGTTGTGATACAGGTTTGTGAAACCATTAATATTCCTTTGGCATTGAAGCATTTCTTCACTGACATTTAATCATATCATGGATGTGAGTCCTCAGCTGACAATTACTTTGACCTCTGTCACATATTCGAATTACACTGAATGCAATTTATTAATGTAGTAGCTTGTGTAAATTTAAATGTCTGTGCTTTTCTTAAAATACTGTGATGTTTTGTTTTCTTTACTATTGTTTTGATGAGAATACTGTGATTATCACAATATTCTCAACCAAAACAAGTAGTACATTGTTGCATTCTTAAACTGAAAATGTAGTATTCCAACCTTTATTATTATTTTTTTTACCAATTTTTATTCCTTTTCTGTAATTCTTTTTTTTAACTCTTGTATCTCACATGTATAATTTTTTAAAAAAATTTCTGATATCAGCCTGGATTAAAATAATAAATATTGCTTAAAATGTATGACTTGACAAATTCTTGTAAAAATTGAACACATATAATAAATCAACTAAAAAGATAATACTTATTCTATCTTTACAAATGTCTGATTTTATATTCTATAATTTTTTGTTATCTCATTATCTGCTGTATCAATCAGTTTTTAAAGATTTTTAAATATTTCTGTGATGAAGAAAAAGCACACAAAAGCTTTATTTGAGATGTGCTTACATAATTTGGAAATATATCTTTTCAGTGGGTATTATTAAATTTATAGAATTTTGAATTTACGACTAAATTATTTCTAAATAAACCAAGTATCACCATCTAACAGCTGATAAAAAGATTGAGGAAATCATGTCCTTTTAAAAGGCAATAAACATATATATATCGTACATGTCAAATCAAATTCTCTGATTAAATTTTAAAAAAAAGTAAAGCAAGTAATATTTCTGCCTTTATTTTAAATGTAATTCTTTAAAGATAATATATTAAAATTTTAAAGTACTAGCGATGAACATTATGCTTCTTTTTATTAGATTCATGTATCAAATTCTGCTGTGCAATTTTTGTTATGGCTTTAGCAATGCTGATTGCCTTTCAAATTAATAAATTATGATAACTGTTTATCCCAGTTTTTCTGAGGTACACCAGTATTTTCATCTTCGATTGAAAGTAGCACAATCATATCATTGGAAGTGAAACAAAAAATTGCATTACAGACTTTATATGCAAGATCTAACAAAAGGAGCATGAAGTGAAAATCTGTGATACCTGTATTTATAAGGTTCAATTCACTATCACATATTCAAATTTTGATATGTAATTTATTTGACTCATTCTATAATACTTAGTTATCCCATTAATTATTCATAAACATTAATCTATAAAAGTAAATTATTATATATTGCCAAGTTATTTTTACCATCACTTTTGTCTTCAAAAATTTGATATTTTTCTTTCTGCAGTTTGTTTAATATATGCCTGTTATGTATATGCCAGAACTCTAACCACTATACTAGTCTAGCACTTGCTCAAGATAACACATTATAAATATATAAGCTTTATTTAAAGTCTTAAGGTTGGCTATTGAGCCTTATTACTTTTATGAACATTCTAAATATATACTATCGTTATACAAAATCTCACCTCGAACTAAATTTTAAATCTCGTGCCTTCCCTTAGTAAATTTTAAATATTTCATTTCTATTTTATAATTTAGCCGGTAACATTGTTTCTAACTACGACAGAAAAAAAAATAAAACCATTTTTGGAATCTTAAATGTGTTGACTTTAATACAAAATAATGAAGAAATTTGAAATATTACATACCGCCAGGGATAAATAAAGGTTGTCATTCAAACAAAAGTTTTATCTATAAAGATAACATTTTTTCTTTGATAATTTCTTATCTTTAGAATATTCTCTAGTTCCTTTTTAGATCTTAATTAAAATTTGTAAAACCATGCAATTATTACTACAACATTTATGAAAGTTTACTGTATAACATTTTCTATAAAAAATAGATTTTAGTTCCTTTATTTCATTCACAATGATAATTTAATATAGTTCATGGTAAAATCCGATTCGAATATTTATAGTAAATAAGAAATAATAAGGAAATAATCTGCATTAAAATAAACATACTATCATTAATCGGTAAATAATGTTTACATATACACTTGTATTGGCGAGGGGGTGGGATTATACGAAGCTTGCAGCCAAGCACATGCAGCAGATTCGAGATTAAAATAAAGCGATTATCAAAATATAATGCAGTTATATCCATTTAAATGAAGCTTAATAACAAGTTAACTAAATTAAATACAATAACTAAACCAAGCAATGAAATATTACTCAGTAATAAAGTCAAAATCACTGAGTGATCCAGGATACGAAATTTTAAACTGACTTAAAATGGATATAAATAAAATACGCTTATTGGGCATTGTTGTGAAATACAAAACTATTCTTAGAAGTGTCGGTGATTAGCGGATAGCGCTAGGCCCGAACTCCGAATCTAGAGGTTAGTAGTTGAGTAACATACCGATCAAGCCAAAAGTTGACTTCAACTCGAGCGATGTTATCTAGCTTATATAGCATTCACCACAAAAGGTTTTTTTTTTCATTAAATGACATATCAAGAGTTAATATTGGCTTAAATAGGCTTTAAAATTTAACAGCTAAAAGCGGGAAATAATCTACCATTGAAATATAATGGAGAATGCAGTTACAGCGAATACAAATTCAATCCCCCAAGCTTTGCTTTACAATCCTTCCAAACGGATTAACTACTCACTGGCTACCTACTCCACACAATATACGACGCTGCTTCCAAAGTAGACAACAGGACTCGACACACAGCGATTTTGCATTCGCTTCTGCTACACGCAACGCTGACACTCCGTCGTTGCTTTGCTATCTTCTTGAAGACTCGTTACTTTTCTACTCCGATTCCGGCTTAATTCAATTCACCATCAGTTTGAGTCTGCCGGCCTTTTTCAGCTCTTGTGAGTCGGCTCAAGAACGTTCCAGATCAATCAGGGAGCATCTCGGTTTCTATTGGACGAATCTAGAGGATTCAAGTTTCCAGCATTATCTAATTGTCACCAAAGTCGCCGCTAAGCATGGAACAGTAAAACATTTTTTCTTACGATGACAATGCTCGTGCTGGGAATCAAAATTACAGAATTGTAGCATTACTCCCCTCTTCCAGGACCCACGTCCCGACAGTCCCACTTCAATCCAACAGCTGGCGTAAGCTTCCGAAAGATGTGAACATTTCTTTTTAAAATCCGGTGTTGAGCAACTTCCGCACTTTTTTTAATGACATCATTTACTAAATTGGCGACATCTAAAACCCCGACCGAACCTTCTCATTGCTTTTGACTTAGATCTCTTCGTCGTTTTGGATAGTACATCCAGACTTGATTTCGCTCCTTAATATGCAAGATGTCCCGTGGATCCAAACATCATATCGTAACAGAATTCTACGGAACGAATTCTCCCCAAACTGGTCGATTGGTTGCTTTGAACTTCCTCCCTCAAATAAACCGTGTATCAGGATTGTCCAAAAATGCCTTGCGGAGTCCACTTGAAAACCAGGAATTCGCCCTTATCGGCAGAGCTGTCACAGGAGTGTTTCCAACTTTTCTCGGCTCACACTCGTTGTCCTCAGCTCTCACTACAGGATCTTCTAAAGAGCACATTTGCCTTTGGGAGAAGATTTTCTCTGCGATGACGTAACTTAGCTAATACATAGATGATTCGTCAACTCCTTTTTGTATCACACTCTTGTACATTTCCGCAGGAAAGTCGAATTCATGAAGAACGACGTTTCCAACTGTGTAGTCTTCATCCGTATTATTATATAAGGAGATACCAAGAGGCACGCAGAGTTTGTCCCTTTAACCTCTGGGACGAATCCAATCCGAGGAAGGGTCGTATGCGTCCATAATCAACGAGCTCAGGTAGCCATTAACATATTCTTCAAAAGAGAGTTCATCTTCTTCCTCCCGAAGTGCCTGTGCTTCCGATTGCACGTCGGAAAAGATTTTTTTCAGCTCTGCAATTATTTAACAGTCTCCCTGTTCGTGCATCTCCTTATTGAACTTTAGTTCATCCTTCGATTGACGATGTCTCTTTTTGCTGACACCGGTCTCCATTCCATTTTTAAGCTTTTCCTCCGCTATTTTGCTCTCACCGTCTCCTTCAATTTCTTCTGACATCTTGGACGTCTTCTTCCAACTTTTGGGCATCCCTCGTTCTTCCGACACAACAGTCGTCAACATGATCTTAAAATTCATCTCCTTTCCTTTCGATGAATGCATTGAACTCTTGCATACCTTTTCGCATCTTTTGTTGTGCAGTCTTTTCCTTCTTCATTTCTTATTGCCATTCTTTCTTCGCTTCCTGCTGGCCTTCCTTCACCTCCTTCATGACAGCAAGAAGCTGTTCGACTTGTCATTTATTGATTCAACCATCGCTCTAATTTTCACCATTGAATCGCACTTCCCGACAAAAAATGTTACAGATGACAAGGTAGGTTTATAATGGTTTATGGTGTGAAGACAAAATCAGCAGGCCTCAGTGCCTCAACAACAGCAGGCCTCAACAAAAACGACCTTTATTTACACGAAGACATCAACACAAAGACGACAAACAATTCGAACACAGAACAGCACACAGCAGCAGATAGTAGCCCATAAGAAGTAATCGACCACAACACGCAAAGCGGCCAGACAGAATCCGGCAGGAGAGGGGTTCCTCGGAGCTGCGCTCTATGGTTTCTCCAAACGGCTGAACTTCTCACTGATTCCTCGTTTGAACTGTCCACTCTTTAACACACGACTGGGTACTCCACATACTATACGACGCTGCTTCCATAGTAGACAACAGGACTCGACATACAGCGATTCGGCACTTGCTTGTGTTCCGCACAACGTTGGCACTCCGTCGTTGTTTCGCTATTCTCTCGAAAACTCGTTACTTGTCTTCTACTCCAACTCCGCTTCCGACTCAATTCAATTCCCACATCCAGCAGCTTGAGTTTGCCAGCCTTTTATAGCTCTTGGGAAGCGGGCCGAAAACCTTCTAGGTCAATCAGAGCGCATCTCGGTTTCTATGGGACGGTTCGTGAAAATTCTTGAAGCTTCTAGCATTATCCATTTTGTAGCCAAAGTTTACCAAATTAATCGCCAAACTCTCAGACCACTGATGGAGCAACAAGATTGAGTGTAAAACAATCTTTCTTACGATGACAATATTCGCGCTGGGAAGCAAAATTACAGGTTGTAACACAACCAATTTTTATTAAGGGATTTCATATGAGAGAAGAGTTCTAAGTATGCGAGCTCAGCAGAAGAAGTCGCAAACTGCTTTCTTCCTTAGAAAGCCTGTTTGCTTTTTCGCTACCAAGTAGATTCACTAGAAGTTAATGTCATGTTGGAATGAAATCAGCTTCAATTTCTGAAGAACAGAAAAACTTGTTTTAAACTCCAACATAAGTCCAATTATTAAGGTTTTTCATTGAGCTGTGGCTATCAGTAAGAAACTAAAGGTTTTTATAATTATTTTCGTGTAAAATGGTCTTAAGTCCATCAAATTCTCGTACTTTGTTTTTAAAAACAGAAGTCTGGATTCCATTGGCATGCCAGTTGAGCTACAATAGAGATGCCACTATCTGCAAAATTGTCGATTTTGCTCAGTATAAAATTTAATGTCACATTTAGTGATTTTATTAATGACTTATAAGGACAGTTGTCTAAGGTGTTCCAACATATTTTTCTTTTTATTATTTCCTTTTTATAAGTGAAAGTGAACCCTGGTAAGTTCTTTGGTTGGATTCATACAGGAATGAATAGAATGCATTTCTACTTTTTTAGGAATTACATTCTCAGACAAGACTTGACTAAAGGGACTATTTTCCTTGAATTTCTGGAGGTTAGTAGAATTACTAAGTTCAATATTTGTATATCTATTTTACACTCAAATTTTAAAAAAATAACTAGGTAAGAATCTCAATCCTTTATTTTACAATTCTTTATAATTGTGATAGCAATGGACCCAAGAATGGCTGGTATAAACTTTCTATATATATTGTTCATTATTTCAAAGCTTTTATGACAGACATTTATTTTTCTCTTTATATATTATTAGTAAAAACATAATGACAAAAAATTTAATAGAATGTATGCCACATAAGCAAACATTTTTACTTAATTTTTAATTAAATTTTTTTAATGAAGTAAAGTTTTTTAAGGCTTTTGTTTATTAGCACAAACAAAAGCCAACAGCTTTAATTGTTGTTTAAGCTCCAAGTTTATAAATAAATATATATATAATTTCATGTTATCTTTGACAGGGTTTTCTTCAATCATTCCAATTTATACTATAATCTTTCAACTATAATCACTGAAAAAAAATTGTTTTGGTATTATTTACAAAATAATTAAAAAACAACAACAACAAATGTTTGGTGAAGTACAAGCAAATCACTTTCTAGTTAAAAGAAAAGCTTAACATAATTTTTAAAATTTTATGTCAACAAAAAAGAAACTATAACAAATTTCAATGGAAAAACACAACAAAAAAAAGTAAAAATTGATTAAAATATTTTAGTTCTCAATAAAACAAAAAAAAAGCTTTAAAATTTATGAATGTAATAATATATTTTAAGAAACAGGGGAATTATATACTTAAAAAATGTTGTTATAATTTGCAGTGCCAACAGTTGTTTATATTTCGTAATTTTTCCATCAATATCCTTTCTTCCAATCCACCTTATTTAGTAGTGGCTCCTTTTTTATATATCTCACATAGTTTTGGGCAATAAATTTGGCAATCTAAAATATTGTGGAAGAAAATAAGCATACATACTAGATTATTATGACAAAATTTAAAAATACAGATTAAATTATAATGATAAGCTACATATAGAAAAGTCTTATTTAACAAAATATTATTTCACACACACACACACAAAAAGCTAAAAATATGGGTTTGTGCTTTTTAAATACAAATCATTTCTATTTGTATTTATACCTGTCAATACAAATAGAAATGATTTGTTGAAATGACCAAAATAAGCATTAATAATTACAGTGATGTAGTAAAAATAAACAAATCTAGGAGAATATTTTTTTTACACTTTTATCATTCAGAAGTGAAGTACATGACTTTTTATCCACCATAATTACGAAATAAATATTCATTTAAATTTTTTTTAAACAATAATTAAGGGAAGCATTTCTTTCACTCAGCTGCTTTTAGTGAATGTATCAAATGACTGATGTGTCTCTTCAGAAAGTTTTAAAGTTGTACAAAAATATCATTTACTAGGTTGCACTTTTTTAAAACACTATCTCAATAACAAAATATTTTTGTAATCAAGAAATTAAAAAAAATCAGTTCCCCACTTTTTTTCTGTACATTGGAATAATTGCAAACAAGTAGTTAAACATGAAGTTTAAAATTTTAATAGTTCAAACCATTACAGCTTTGGATTTATTTAACATATCAATTTTTTAAAGAATGGGTGATGTGTAGTGTCAGTAAAGCAAGAAAGATCATGTTAATATAAAAGCAAGATGATTAGGCCTTGATAAATGAATGTTGAGACTTATAATGCTCACAAATTTTATTTACACATTTTTTTGAGAAATCTTTTTTTAATTATTTATGATTTGGCCATTCAAATTAATACAGAAGAAATATTCAGATGCTCATGATAAATGCAAACATAGAAAACAGTAGACACCATAAATTTGTAGAATCAGGAAAAAAAATTTGGTGATTATTGACTGACAAAATGAAAAATAATCGTATGTTGAATTGTATGTTGTCCTAACTGATTTTAATAAAAAATAAAATTTGTAACATAATAATTCAATAAAATAGTAACAGTTTCTTTTACAAAAAGTTCTTCCAAAGCTCATTTGAAAAATATAAAAAATATATTACCAATGCATTAATTTTATCAATTGGATGCGATGAATTCTATAAATATCTACAAGAATAGAACCCACTTTTACTAAATATTTCAAAGCTGCTTTCACCCTGCAGGGTTCCAGTAACACAATTGTTATCCGAGTAGGTAATCAAAACTTAATTCAATAATGACATATCAAATTGAAAGAAAACTTCGACTGTATCAATGTATCCAATTAAAAAGATCTGAAATTTATAATGTATTTGTAAGTAATGTATTAACCATATGCAAGAGATTAATCACCAAAGATGTCATGTTAGCTTATTGATTATGTTCACCATTGCTATAAAGCCAACCAAAGTTCATAAATGGCATGTGATTGATGTGTAAATACATCACAATTAAATGTGATATACTTGAGAAGAATTTTCTTTTAAACACCATGTTCTAGTTTATTAAAATCAGTAATTTCTGCTAATAAAATAGGTGATGTGCACAGCGGAAATTTTTTTTAAAAAATAATAATTCTTAATTAATTAAAAATTAAACACACATTTTAGTGTTTCTCCGCAATAAGTTATGAAAATATAATTACAAAAAAGTCAATTTTATACTTTTTTAAAATTGTGCCTTTGCTTTTCTAATCTTTTCTACAAAAATTAAAAATCTCACATTTTTCATTTACATGATCTTTAAGTTCATCAACATGCATTCCCAAATCTTCCGTCTCCAACTGTATTATATTTATTTTTTTATCTTTTCTTCATTCTTTCAGATATTCCTTTTTGATTTTTGCAGGTTTCTTTAAGTCAGCAATCATACTGATATTCTAAAATATCTTCACCTAACCCAAAGCAAAATTATGCTTTGGGTTAGGTTCAGAATGAAATATAACCAACATTCCCAGAAAATCAGTAGGTCTCCAAAAGTGAGATATATGTTTTAATTGTACATTGCCATACATGATATTGTAATTTTCTGGTTCTTTATATAATCTGAGCAGAATCATTCTTATTTAGAATTTAATAATGGAAGAAAATCATATGACGAAATATTTGAAAAAAAAATGCTTTCATTTCTTATAACATTGAAATGTATTTCAGACAGTAGTTAGAGATGGAAAATATAACATGAAAATTAAATAGGTGCCACTTAAAAGGCAATATTGAATTTTAAAATAGTGTAATAATCAATTATTTAACATTATTTTTGGAAGTTACAATGAAAAGAGTTTGAAATCTTCTATAATTTTCAATTAATTAATTTTTTTAATGCACATTCACACTTATAAAATACAATTGTGGCATATTTCATAAACCTAAGTCAAACAATATTGTTTACAGAGTGTCAATGAAGGAAATTAATTCTAATTTACTATTAGCAGAGATTATACAACTTCAAAAATTAGTTTTGGGCAAATACTTTGGTTCCTTCTTCTATGGAAATAAAGTGTAAGTTACTGATTCAGATTGCAATGATAAAAATGCTTCAGAACTTCAATTTTCTGAAAACTTCAATTTTCATTTTTCATATTTCTGAAAACTCTCTCTCTCTCATATGCACACTGTACTGTCCTAAATTGAGATAGATGGCGCTGTCCGCGCTCGACGAAAGAGACGTCGTCATATTGTGTTGGAACGGGAAAAGATTGGCTTTAGCATGTCTTGATGCGTAACAGAACTGACTTCTAAATTGTCTAATATTTCTTGAGTTCTAAATTTTCTGATATTTATTAATTTTCTAAATCTTGTTTCTAAATTCATTTTAAATGTTTTGTGTTGTCTGTGAATAAATGTTCTTAGTGTTAAAGAGTTTCGTTACTTTAAGCTAAGACATTACAGACTTATAAATGGTGGCAGCTCTTGGGATTTCGATCCACAAAAACCTCAAAATTGAAGTCAGTTCTGTTACATATTTCTTTTTAAATTAATTTTCAGCATGCTGGGGGTAAGTTCATTTTTTTGACAGACAGTATCTGTTCTGAAAATGTTAAAATTTGAATAGTGGATTTATATATTTTAAATAGTAGAATGTTTTCTTAAGAAAATTTGAGAATTTATTTAGCAAGGAGTTTTTATTGTGCAGTGTACTAGTATAGCATTGGTTACTCTAGTTGCTTTTGGTTATATGCAAAGAGAATGTGGTATACTTTTGTACAGCATATTTAATTCCGCTTGCTTGAATGTAAATTACTCAGTTTAGATTAATAATTATAGTTGTGTAAAGTTTTGTGTATACTGTTACTATAATTGTAGTTTATAACTTTAATTTTGCAGCTTACTTTTAAAGCAAAATTTTGTCTGGTTGTTTGCTTATCAGTATGGCTGTTTTGTGATATAAAATTTCAGTTGTATAAAAGTTATTTGATGTTGTATAAATAACTAGAAATTCTATGTAAAGAGTATATTTATTGTGTTTAAGCTATAGGGTTGTAAGTGCAAAATAAATCAACTGGAAATAATTGTTCATTGTTTTTTAACATAGAAATGTAGTTGATTTTTTTCTATATACTGATTAAACTGAAAGAAAGTTGAATAATTGTATCAGAATATATGAAACAAATTTCAAGACAGAACTATAGTTTTGTTTTGAAGATTGAGTATAGAAAATATATTTAATTTGGTATGGTTCTGCTTTGATCCGAGACAGATGATTTTCGGTCGAAACAAAATGATTCCTTTTTGTTTCTTTTTTCTTCAATAGTGTATCATCGCTTGAAAAGAAAATTTATTACAGTATTATTTTGATCACTTGTGGCATTTTTATTTTTATTTTGTTTTTAAGCAGGAAGTGGAAATATGTTTTAGTTTTTTTTTTCTCGTTTGGGGAAATTGAATCCTATTTGTGTACATTTTAGGTTTAAAAAGAAATTCTTTTCATATTTTATTTTGAAATTTATGATAAAGAACTGCACAGTTGTTTATGATATTATATATCATGAGAGTTTACTAAGAATCTTATTAATAGTGATATTTAGATTCTGCAAATATAATTAAGATATCTCGGTTTCTATTTATGTATTTTGTGCATTTGGAATTTTTGAAACTAGTTAACTTTTGTAAAGAGTGGGGATCCCATTAAATTAAGAAAGTTAGTCATAATTTGGTATTTAGAATAAAATTATTAAGTCACTTAGAGTTATATATATATTATCAGAATGGCTTTTTTGGGGAGAGTTTTAAAAGCAGATTTGCTCAAACTAGCGGAGTGCCTCTCAATCAATGTCGATGCTTCTGCAACAGTTATTAATATTAACCTCTAGCTTACGGGTGGTACAACAGTTGTACCAAGATTTTTTTTTACCTTTCCTTACGGGGTGGTACAACTGTTGTACCAGCAAAGAGTTTGAATTTCCTTCCCCCACTTGAACTTCCCGGCGGACCGTAATTGCCTCATAAAACTCCCTTCCCTTTCGTGCTTTACCCCCTTAGGCTCAGGAGATTTCGTCCAGCTGTAGTTATAATCACTATTGGCGCTAGTGAGTTTTGTGGACCCTTCTTTGGTGACATTTTTTTAAGTAACACTCCAAAGAGCTCTCGAATGAGTTTTCATAATTTCATTTATTAGTAGTAGTCGATTGAAAATATTATTCTTTTCCCCTGTTGCTTACTTTTTTTAACATTTTAAATCATTAATTCTTTAACTTAATAAAATTTTATAATTTTGTAACAATATGCGTTTATAATTTTATTCGAATGATAAATTTTTGAATCAAGAATTACTTGAAATTTCATTTCTGATAGAATGGTTTAGTGAAGATGATTGGCGTTCCAGATAAATTGTTACATCTTTGATCCCAATTTGTCAGAGTACAGGAAAACTAAATTGAACCTTGGATTGGGGTTTTTTTTTTCCGCCCTGCCATTATATTTTACATTGAAAAGTGACAAAACAGTGTTTTGTCTTCAAGCCTGCTTCCTCCTCTATGACTGAAATCTTGGGCATATATATTTCCCAGTCATTAACGTACAGTTTTAACGCAATATTAAAAAAATGACAACTTACAATTTCTTAGCTTTAAAATTTAATGTTTGAACGATGTATTCATACTAAAAATAAATTTGATTTTTGATTTTTAAGCAATCTGTGAGTTTCATCATTATTTTTCATGATTTATGAAAACGGCTGCTTTTATTATCTATAATTAAACATTCATTAAAATTTATAATTCTAATTTTAAAGTATTGGTAGAGGCTCTCAAAATCTATTAAAAAATAATAATTAGTAGCTTTTTAGGCATTCCAAAATCAGAAGAGAAATATTAAAATCTTTATTCCTTCATTTTAATTCATTGAAAAGTTACTAGACATTTAAAATTTCCCAGAAATATTTGTACTGAAACAAAATAAAGTGACTATGTAAAAAAGGCAGGAATTCTAGATTTAATTTGAAGCATTTCTTAAAGATAATCTAAATAATGTGCTTGCGAAAATATTTATAATTAATAACAAATTCTGATCATTTAGAATGCTAGCTTTATTTATTAAAGATTTTTTAAAGTTTTTTTGATAACTACTTCTTAATATAATTTTACAGCAATGAAATCGTATGCATCAAATTCTGAATAAAACATATATAATCTTACTTTGTTTAAATTAATCGTCTTTAATCTGGCGATTACCTACAAATTAATAAATTTTTATGTAGAAAAAAAATTTCGTTATAAATTGGTTATTAATTGTTTAGAAAATAGAGCGTACTTTTCAGAATTAATACAATGTTATGAGTAATTGAAATTCTCGGAAAAAAATTACTATAAATTATAAGAATCGACAATAGAATAAAAAATGTTAATAGTTATTTATGTTAAAAACCGATCGAAATATGTTAGGAATAAAAATTGTATTCGATTTTATGAGTTCAATACATTAATATTAAAAAATGCAATTCTACAAAATAGCAGATAATCGCCTGCTATTTTGCTGATGCATTTAATTTACAAAATAGCCGAGGATTGTTATCCGTGTTTTGTGGAAAGAAATAAAAATATTTTAAAAAAATCAAGTACGATATTTATACATGATTTATAAATCGTTACATTTAGCAAAGATAAATGAGTTAGAAGAAAAACAAATTAAAATTCATAATGATGTTCTTAAGCTTTATAGGAATTAAATTGACAGCTTCAGTAAGGCTTGAGAAATTTATTTAATCACAAAAATGATTGAAAAATTGACAACAATTTGTTTAATCTGCTAAATAACTGTACTGCAGTTATCCTATTTACAGGTTATTTAATATCATAAAATTTAATTCATTACTATTTCATGTGGAAATTAGTTAAAAAATGTTTCAGAAGAAGGAAAAAAAATGCGATAAAAAGCTATTTCTAGGGGACAGACGCAGTAAAACCGCAAAAAAGCAACCTAGTTAAAACGGAGAGGACAGATGACTAATTAACACTACGGGAGCTCGAAATTGAAGTGCTAAAAAAGGGGGAAAGCATCTGTTATCTTTCTTCACTGAATGCCCGCATTCAAAGGAACTTTTCCAAATTTAGGTTCCCGCAACCTAAAGGTTAAAAATGCCATTTCTTCGATGGATAAATTTGAAGATGAAGTTGAGTATATTAAAGAATTGCTAAAAACAGTAAAAAAAAAACACGGCTTGAAGAAGAAATTAAGGAAGAAAAGAGAGTTGAGAAAGAAATGGAAACAAAGCGTATTCTTGAAGAAAGAGAAATGGAAACAAAGTGTATTCTTGAAGAAAAAGAGCTAGAAAATGCTTTTCAGCTGAAGAAATTGCAACTAGAGTTAGAAAACAAGTCCAAGTCGAGTGAAATGACTCTGGTGCCTAATAAACCAAAGCTGGAAATTAGACATCTTATGCAAAAATTTGATCCTAAAGATGGTGATATAAGTCTGTATCTCGTTTTGTTCGAAAGACAAGCTAAACGAGTTGATATTGCTGAAGACTTATGGGTATCTCACTTAATTGGATTGTTGCCTTATGAGATGTCGCTGCTCATTGCCAGAGAGTCGGAAGAAATTTCAAACGACTACTCGCATATAAAAAAATTATTGTTGAAAAGATACAGATTTTCGGCTGAAAAATTTCATAACCACATAAAAGGTTCGGATAGCAATTGGACAGATTTCTTTTATGAAGTGAGAAACTACTTTGAAGAATGGTTGAAAGGACTGGAAATAAACCCCTTCACCGAACTTAGTGATTTAATTGTGACTGAGCAGATTCAAAGAAAAGTACATTGGGAGGCTTGAGAACATTTTATTGACGAATGGTCGGATATAAAAAGTCCAGAAGTACTTGTTCAAAAGCTGGATGAATATGATAGCATCCGTAGTCTTTGAAAGAAAAAACCTTTCAGTGGTTCTTCAAAAGAGAGATCTCCGACTTGGAAAGCTAAATCTCCGAGTGAAAATAAAGTATATTTTCATATTAAAAAGGAAGTTTTTGATGCTAAGAAGCATGCAAATAATGAAGACTTTGACAAAAGAAGAGTAATTAAATGTTATAAATGTGGTTCTAAGGATCATATTAGACCAAATCGTCCCTTGTTGACAAACAAAGACAGTTCTGCAACTGTAAATCATATATTTGAAGCTTACGAAGATGATGTAATGTTACCACACACTTCTATGGGCGAAGTAAATGGATTCCCTATGCCTATTCTGCGGGACACGAAATCTAGTATTGATGTTGTGAGCCTCAAAGTAATAAAACAAGAAATGTTTACAGGCGAGCGGGTTTAGGTACAGCAGCCATTAGATGATTCGCCAGTGTGCTTACCACTAGCTGAAGTTGAGCTGAAAGGTGAGTTTGGACACCTGATAACTAAAGCAGCGATTGTATCTAACAAAGCCGATAAAGGTAGATATCTTTTAGGGAATAGAACTGCAGCCCTTATCGAAAAGATGGAGAACATTCCTGTTTCCCAACAACTCAATGCAATCCAAACACGAGCTCAGAAACGGTTGGAAGAGAAAAAAGAACTGGTGCATACCAAAGAAAATGAACCTTTATCTGTAGAGGAAACTGAGACGGCAGCTACAGAAGCGATTGAAGATGATGATTTATTCTCTTTTCCTCCGAAAAAAGAATTTGAGGGTTTGTCATTACTAAAGATTGATTCGAAAGCCTTTATCACTGCTCAACAAGAGTGCAAAGAACTACAATCTTTGATGAAAAATATAGGGAAAACAGAATGCAAGATTGGGTTTAAAGTTCTCCCAAGTGGACTTTTGGTGAAAAGGAAGACAAATAAATTAGGCGAAGATAAACTTTTATTGCTAGTGCCTAAAGTATTTCGAGAAAGACTAAAGACTCTATGTCATGACGGTGCAGCAAGTCATTTAGGAGTTACAAAAACTAAAGACGTTCTTGCAAAATATTTCTTTTGGCCGAATTGCTACAAGGAAATAGAAGAATATGTCCGAAGTTGTGATCACTGTCAACGTGCGGGAAAACCTAATGACAAGAAAAAGGCTCCTATGAAATTAGTTCCAATAATTCAAGAAGTGTTTGTCAAAATCAATATTGATGATGTCGGACCATTGCCGATTACTGAATCTGGAAAGAAATATTTGATTACAGCGATGTGCTTGGCCTCCAAATATCCTGATGCTGTCGCTGTAACGGATATCACATCCACTTCTGTCATCGATGCACTTCTTCAAATTTTTTCGCATGGGATTTCCGAGAGAAATTCAGCATGATCAAGGGACTTCTTTCATGAGTGAAGTCACATCAGAATTCTTTGAACGTTTGGGAGTTAAAGTTATACATAGTTCAGCCTATCATCCACAGAGCAATCCTGTTGAACGTTTCCATCGAGCGCTTGTCGAATACTCCGTGTCTTGTGTGCCGAAGAAGGGCCGGAGTGGGAAAAACATGTTCACGCCGCCTTATTCGCTCTAAGAACTGTTACTCACGAATCTACAGGGTTTAGCCCAGCTGAACTGGTTCATGGGAAAAACCTTAGAACACCCATCACTCTACTCTATGAAAATTGGCTCCAATCCGAAGAAGAACAAACTCCAATGACTGAATATGTGTTCACTCTACTTAATCGATTGAAACGGTACCAAGATCTTGCTGTCAAGGAAATGGAAAAATCCCAACAAAGAAACAAAATTTGGTATGACAAGAAAGCTGTGAAAAGGGAGTTTCAGGAAGGAGACTTAGTACTGATTTTCGCTAATTGTAGAGCAAACAAACTTAGCCCACGCTGGACTAGACCTGGTACTATTTTGAAAAAAAAAAAAAAAAAAAAAAACTCTGAAACTAATTACGTGGTGTCCGTACCAAATAGGAAGGTTAAGTCTCAGGTATACCATGTGAATATGTTGAAGCCGTATTACAAGAGAGAACAGATTAATTATCTGTCCTTAGAAACTGAAGAAGGAATTGGAGTTGATGAATTAGAGATTCCTCATCTGGAACCAACTCCGAATGTTCTGGATTTATCAGAAATCACCCCAGAATTGACTGGAAGTACATTGACGGAAGATCAATGTGAACAATTGAGAAATGTTATCTGGAAATATCGAGAATGCTTTTCCAATGTTCCAGGAAAAACTAACCTCGTCACTCATGACATCGAACTAGTGTCGGACGATGCGGTGATGTCAAAGCCTTATAAGACATCACCTAGGCAAAATGAAATCCTACGTAGGGAGATACAGAAAATGCTCTCCATGAAAATTATTGAGTAAGATATTCTGATTATACCTCACCTATGGTACTAGAGGAAGCACCTAGAAAAGAGCCACGTCCATGCATAGATTATAGAAATCTCAACAAAATTATCAAGACCAAATTTTACCCACTACCGAATATTGAAGAAAGAATTGAAACAGTGTCTTCTGCAAAATTTATAACAGTTTTAGACTTGTCAAAAGGATATTGGCAAATTCCTTTGTCTAAACATGCTCAAAGGTAGTCTGCATTCGTCACAAATTTTGGCACATACATACCATTACGTATGCCATTTGGGCTTAAGAACGCTCCTTATGAATTTAGTAGAATGGTAGCACAATTGCTCGAGGCTTGTGAAGATTTTGCTGTGCCTTATCTCAATGCCATCGCCATATTTTCTGTCGGTTTCCAAGACCATATCAAGCACCTAGAAACCGTGTTGCAAAGAATAAAAAAGGCTGGTTTGACCATTAAACCATCTAAATGTAAATTTGCGCAAAATTAAGTCCAGTACTTAGGACATATAGTGGGACAAGGATGTAGAAGACCTTCAGAGTTGAAGATAGACGCTGTTAAGAACTTTCCAACTCCACGTACCAAAACGGACATATGAGCATTTTTGGTCTAGCGGGATATTATTCTCATTATATTCCCATGTTTTCTACTATTGCTGCACCTCTAACAGATGCTTTAAAAGGAAAATGTCGAAAAGGAGTGGTGCCTTGGACGGAAGATTGTGAGAAAGCCTTTAAATCATTGAAGCAGGCTCTTGCAAGCAAACCAGTACTTCACTCTCCTGACTATAACCATCCATTCATATTACAGACAGATGCATCCGATAATGGGATAGGGGTAGTACTATCTCAAGTGACTGAAGAGGACCGGGAACATCCAATCGTCTATCTTAGTAGGAAGTTCTCGAACGTGGAAAAGAACTACTGTGTTAGTGAAAAGAAGTGTGCTGCTATTATTTTTGGAATTCAGAGACTTAAATGCTATTTGGATGGCCAGAGCTTCACTATTGTGACTGATCATAATCCTCTAATTTGGCTCAAAACCAAAGCAAGCAAAAATTCTCGAATTTTAGGGTGGTCATTGGCACTCCAATCCTTTAATTTCAATGTAATTCACAAAATGCTGCACAAAAATGCTGACGCGTTGAGTAGGATCCCTCCTCTTCTTGTCAAGTAGTGTACTGTCTGGCAAATATGAAATGGGTCATTTAATATTTTATATAATTATCTCTCTATATATATATTTGGGTGTCATTTATCATTTTTATGTATGTGTAGTATTTTTTGTTTTAGTTTATTTTCAGCTTTTCGCCTACGCCAAAAAGTCTCCAAGAGGGGAGGAGACTGTGCTGTCCTAAATTGAAATAGATGCCGCTGTCTTCGCTCGACGAAAGAGACGTCGTCATATTGTGTTGGAACGGGAAAAGATTGGCTTTAGCATGTCTTGACGAGTAACAGAACTGACTTCTAAATTGTCTAATATTTCTTGAGTTCTAAATGTTCTCAATTTTATGATATGTGTTAATTTTCTAAATCTTGTTTCTAAATTGATTTTAAATGTTTTGTGTTGTCTGTGAATAAATGTTCTTAGTGTTAAAGAGTTTTGTTACTTTAAGCTAAGACATTACAACACACTCTAAGATATTTTAATTGATGCAGACATAAATTGGAGCACCTACTTCAAAAAAGATTTATAAAATTGAATAAGAAATAAAGAAATTTAACAGTGCAATGAAATTAACTCTTCTCACACAAATTCAGAGTGTACTCTGTTTTGTTAAAAAGAATGAGAAATTTCAAAGTTAAGATTTTTTTTCAATATCACAAGATAAAAAAAAGTAATTTATAATGTTACAATATATAAAAAATCACATTACTGTAGATTACATATAAATAATCCTTTTTAGAAATAAAATATAAAAATTAAACTTATCATTAAATTCCTTTTCATACACCATTGTAAAAAAAGACAAAACATTAAATATGAGACTTTCACAAATCACCCATTAAAATAAATAAAGCCATTTTTATCAAAAATGTGTTGCTACTTACATTCTCTATTCTAGGAATAGCTCCAATGTGAGGAGTGATATACACCTATAAAAGAAAGAAAGTTGGAAAGTTATATATATAGAAGAGTGTTGGAAATTATTCAGTAAAAATGAAAATTCCAACAAACCTCAGGAGTATTCCATAATGGATTCTCTGGTGGCAATGGTTCTACTTCAAAAACATCCAAAATAGCTTTAGATATCCACCCTTCTCTAGAAAAAAAAGTTTTAGTGATTATTGCAATAAGAAATTACATTTAGTGAATAAATTATATACTTTACATACAAATATTCACTGCATATATAATAAAAATAAAACTTTGATTCATTAGACTATTAAATGGACATAACAAATATTATGAAAATTTACATTAAAAATAAATTAAAACACCTTTTTACAAATTTACAAAGTGATATTTTAAAACTACTTTTTCTTAAATTTTAAATTATGAAGATTTCATTGAATTACAATATATACTTTTAAGGTCAACAAACAATAAATAAAACAAAATTTGAAAGAAAAAGACATTTAAAAGTAATTAAGTTGGTTGATGATTGAAAGGTGAGAAAACTATGATAAGTGAAATATTTTCTAAAGTACACTTTTTATTATTGAAATTTAAGTACTTTCAAATATAATGAGTTACATATAACCCCCCCCCCCCAAATGCACTAAAAAATAACCTTTTAAGAGAATTATGAATCATTAACTAAAAAATGAGGATTTTAAAAAAGAACAAGGAAATTTTTATTTAATAACCAAAAAGAATTAAGCTATGGTTTCATTTATCACAACATATATATATATATATATATATATATATATATATATATATATATCATTTAGAAAATAATAAACCAAATAAAAAATAAAATAAAATTTTAAAAACCTAAATAGATTGGTTTGATATAGATGAAAACTACATGGCTGAAATCGTCAGGTAAAAAATAAATTTAGCATTGCAAGAAAAAAAATCAAAATGATCAACAATCAGAATTGTTAAATAAGATATTACCTGAAAAAATGATAATATTTAAGAACAATAGGATTGAAGAAATTTGAAGTGAAGCAGAAATTAAGGACAAACATACTTTAGAGCTTTAATTATACTGTTGCCTTTAATGATATCTCCTCTACCAATGTTCATGAAAATAGGTTTCTGGAAAAAAATGTTTATAATCAAGCCTTTATTAAATACTAAAATTATTAAGTATAATATCTTTACATTTAAAAAATCCTTTTTATTCATATATTTAAAAGTAATTATAAATGTTTGTCATAGTTAGCTAAAGATAACATATAATACATTTTGATGTATAATTAAATGTAATAAGCTACCAAAGGGTTTAATATTTTAGAAAATGCTCAATATGCGTCATTAATTCAGTTTTATTGATTTAATCTGTATTTTAAAACTAACTAAACTTTTAATTTAATTTTTTTTTCATGCTTAAAAAAGGTATGGATTTTTTTTTTTTACTTGCATCTTGATGCATTAAATTTTCAAAACTTTAATATCAAGCTAATTAATTTTTTTTAATTTAATTCATTACATTTATATACCATCTACTATTGATTTTGAAAGAAACTTTTCACAAGATTCCATATTAATTATGATGATAAATAATGAAAATTACCAAAAAATAGAAAATACAAAAAATTAAAAATGCTTTCTTTGTGTAATAAAATTAGACATTTTAAAATTAAATATGGAAGTTAAAAAATTATAAGATACTGAAAACAATATAAGGAATTTTATTTTATATAAGGAATAGAGGATTAAAAACTTTTAAACATTCTTTGAAAATTACGATATACTATGAATATGCCTAAAATTCCAATTTATAATCATTATATATATTTATTGTTATTTTATAATGCTGCTTAGTTGCCATCATATTTGGTTCCATAGTAGGGCAGACAATTTTACAGAGAGTTATAATGGATGCTGAGTCAATGATCAGTCTTGACAATGAATTTGGCAATACGATCCAAGATTCCATAAATAACAAGAATAATCTGGATGCAGGTGATGATGATTTTTCAGGAGTTTCTTTGCTCTGTCAAGGAAATTATGAAGTCCCAGGAGACAGAATTAAAGTCAGCTGATAGTGCACGAGTAGACAGTATGAGTAATTATGCAAGGGCTCTCTTTCTGATTTTTCCTTTGTATTTTGTGAAGTGAAATTATAAGGGGAAAAATGTTAATAATCTTTATTGAGCCAATTGGACTCTATTCATCATACACTCACTAAAGGAGAATCCTGAATTTCAGGATTTATTTTTCAAAGAAATACATGTCAATACACTGATAAAAGCATGCTTTTAAAGATCTTTTTTATCATTATTAATGAAATCACACAACAACAAATAAACTTTTAAAACTCTTTTTGTTCATTTAAAAGCTAAAATGATCAAATCAAAGAAAAAATAAAATAACTAATAATTTCTCCTCTAAATCCATAAGGCATTGAACAAAAACCAACCTTAAATTCTTAATAAAATTGTTTCAAATTTCTTGCAAAGCATTTAGGATAATTTGCAATTTTGCTAATGAAATCATTCTTTGCTATTTAACACCAATGAACTGTAATTAAAATATTATAATTTAGAATACTACACAGAAGGAAAAGAAGAAGAAATAAGAGTTCATAAAAATTAAGTCTCAGTAACTGACATTTTAAAACCACGAGAAAATAATGTAAAAAAAGTAAAGCCATTTTCTTTAATTCAAAACTCTATTTATAAGCACAAACTAAAATTTACTTTATGATTTAATATTAATTTCAGAATAACACTGAGGCGCCTTGCACTTTATATCACTTATAGTTTGTAGTTCAAATGTATCATGACTATGATTACAATTTTATACAATAGCTTCATTATACTACATATTGGTTACCTATTCTACCTTAGAATTGATCTAAAGAACTTTTTTACATTATTCCTTTCCCTGTGTTGTGCATCCTACTGGATGTAATATACCTCATTTAATATCATCAGGTTTTCTCTAAAACATTCCAAATGTTATACAATAAAAACAAAGGGGCAAGGAGATTTACATATTCTGTAAAGAACACTGCAGCATGCTGCAGGGAAAGTAATAATAGTATATTTATGTGACTTCTTAAAACTAAATATGATAAAATAAGGTCACACACCAAATGCTTTTTACACTTATTTAAATTCCAATGTGAATAGATAGAAAAAAATGTATTTATTTTTTAGCTACCATTACTTGAACAGGAACTCATAATCCTAACTGACCAATATTTCTTAGAAAGAAAGATAAAAAAAGCAATAAAGTTTTTTTTTTCACTAATAGATAGTAAGAAGGATGTCTATTCAAAAACTAATAAAATCAATATAAATGTCAAAGATTTAACAGCAAATAACAGGCACCACTTTCACACATAATGAATATGAATGCTATTTTTTCTAAGCAAATAATTCTTGATTTCAATTTTAAGGGCAAGAAAGTAAATTAATGGAAACAAACCTTCTGGCAATTTTTCAAAACATCTCCATCTAAAAGTCCTTCAGTTTCTAAAGTGCTTGGAAGAACGTTAACCAAGTAATCACATTTCTCCAGAATATCATTCAAATTTGTAGTTGCTCTATTTGAATGAACAAGCATAACATGAGTATTTTTCTAGAAGATATTTGAATTTTATTTAATAAAATGCAGTGACATAACTAAACAGCATGGGACCTTTGACACATTTAAGATGAAGTCTTTACAAAAATTTAACACATCACAAAACTAAGAATAAGCAGCAGGTGTGACCTCCCCAAGACTTTCTTGAATACTCTTTACAAGAGGTATTATGTTATACCCCATACTAAATATTTTGGTGCTTCAGTAAAGCAGAGAATAATTTTTGCCTGTGCTTCACAAAAGCATAGGCATTTAAAATTATGAACTGTTAGTATTTGATTTAAAAAAATTCTATAATTTCAAAAGAGCTTACGCTTTAGTAATGAAAAATATTTTGGTGTTCATGTGCATGTAATATATAGACACATGTAACAATATTGTACAAGTAATTTAAAATTGTTTACATAAAAATAAAACAATCTAGTATGAAATAACAAATGTTGTTAGAGAGCTATAATTTAATGCTGTACTATTTTAGCCTTTTTAATTTATAAGCTGTCTTAAAACTATTGTGCCAAACCAGTGTTGAGTCATTTAAACTCAAAACGTATCTGTATCTGAATGTTACTATCATTTCATTATTGTATTATGAAATCTGTGTGATGATTTTTAGCTAGTTATTGACATATTAAATAGAAGTATAGATATTCAATAAAATAAATATAATTTAATTCTTTCAATCTTTGTAACCATTCATGCATGATTAAGTCATGCCAAAATATATTTATTTTCCAATCTTCAGTAGTGAAAAATTAGAAATGTTAATGTGCCTATGCAATTATAACATCTCAGGTTGATCTAAAAGTAAAAGGTCCCTGACAATTGTCAGTCCATACTTTTATAGTTAGGCTGCTGTCAAGTCTTAAAGAATACATTACTCATCATAGTTATTTGTAGGACCATCACTTCGAGAACTTCGGACGAACACCAATACACTACACCCAGCTTTCTTCAACAAAGAACTCACTAAAAATAAAACATTTATTTAAATTTTCATAAATTCATGATATTATTTATTATTATCTAATTAATAGTATTAGAAGTGTTACAGGCAAATCAAGCTATTTTTAAACTAAAGTAAACTGTTTTCTAAAAAAAAATAAATGGCTTTTTTCCTTTTTTTTCAGAGTAGTAAAGGAATCCATTGGAACAAGAAGGAAAATTATCAAAATATTTAAAGTGCATCTTCATCTTCATATTTTATGCACTGAAAAACCATTTGCTCTAAGTTTTCTTTTTGCTTGCCAGTACTGTAAAGGGGAGGAATTAGGCTATGATGAAAAAGTCTGGCTTTGGTTTGATATGTCTTGGTTTTTGTTCAGAAATACGCCAGAATAACATTCTGTTTCCAAAATGATGTGTTTTGATATAAGATGCATAAGGTTTTTGCAGCATTTGGAATGTTATCAGGTTTTTTAAACTGTATTATAAAATTGACGAGATTGATTAATGATATCTGACAATCAGAAATACTAAAACTGTCAACCAAGATTATTATTATTATTGCATTTATTGGGATTCAAATGATCTTAATGGAAAGTATGTTGTTAATAACTTTTTAAATACCGTATACCTAAAAAGCAAACAAATTCACAATATGAACAAATAAACAACTAGCTGATACGAGCACTGTAAGGAAGCAGTAACTACATAACAGGCTTGCAAGAGCATCCCAATGCAGAAGCTATAGGTTGATATAGGTCTCAAGAGAAATTCTCCTGTATTAATATTAGTAATGCCAAATGAATATTTAGTTAGACTAGGATGAACTGATCCTTGAATTGCTTTATCCATCCAATTCCAATATAAGTCTGATAAATGTATATTTTGGGATTGAAAGGGTTGAGAATTTAAATAATGAAAATGGACTTGTAGGAATACTGAGTTTTTTGAAAAAACGTTCAAGAAATTTTTAAAAGTAATTAAATTGTCTCAGTTTGTTGGTCATGAAAAAGATATAAGACATATGAATAATTAAATAGAGGAGCCCAGAACTAAATTTTGAACTAAGAAACATTCATTTAGCATTGTAAAGTGAATATATGGAAGTATTTTAAGAAGATTAGATTTCTTTAACTCTTTGCAATTGGCAAATTTCTCTGATAGAAATACCAGCTAGTTGGTTCAAATTTATATCCAATGCTTGCAAGTTGCAAATTCCTATCCATTTGGCAATAGGCTTGCAAATAGCATTGTTCTCATATTTAGAATTACACCAACAAAAGCCATAAATTCTTAATGTGTAACATCTACCCACAAATGCCAAATAGACTTTTTAGCCAACTGTTTCTCACTTATCTGCATTTGTGCATATTCATTAGTAGTTTTTACTATTTGATCTATTAATATATCAGTGAAATATAATTTGAAAAAGTCCAACGGCCTAGTTATATTCTGAGATATTTGTGGTCAAACGATTTGCCCAGTAGTTTTGAATGTGAAACTAAAAGGAAAGTTGTCTTTTTCTGTTACATCCTTCCATTCATCACTTTTACTCGAGCCCTCTATTTGTTCAAAATGTTCTTCGTCATCATCTTCACTATTCTCCGGGTCACTGTCAATTCTTAGTAGATTCCATCTCTTCAGAGGAACTATGTAATTGTCACTACTGTCACTTTCACTGTTCATATTTTCATTATGTATTTCAAATCCTAATCCATCATCACTACTCTCATTATCTTCACAATCATTCCTGAACTCCTCCATTTTGGGGAATTTTGAGCAGAAATTTTATGATATATACAGTTATGTCTACAGATCTCAACTGTACTGCTCCTGAATCTCTTCTTTCTTCTTAATAACATCTTGCAGCCATATTGGCTACACCGACTTTTACGACAACTTGCGAATGCTGCCACTGCGGTGACATTGACTGCAAAGGGTTAATTTGGATAATCTGGCTGTGCTATACAGTATCCAAAATAGAAAAGTTATTCTTGTTTATAGTTACGAAGACATTTTTGTATGTATTTTTCTGCCACAAGAAGCATCCTTGGCTAAATTGCACCATCCATATGGTAATTATGAAGACTTATCTATGCTACATTTTGCTGTTTATTGCTGGATTTATGAATTTAATTAAGTGAAAAAAAGTTTTCCAATTGTTAACCCATTAGAATTTTAATGTATTCAATCTTCTTTTTTTTACATATGTGAACAAAATTTCAAATTAAGTTTTATTGAAGGAAAAAAAAAAGTCCAAGAATTTTACTTTTTAGTTTTACAAATTTTGATATTTGTTTTAAGATGATATTTGAGAACTTTGGTGTAATTTATTCAAAATAAACGTTTCAAAGGAAAAAAAATATTAAAACACAAACCTGAAGCACCTAATTTCCCAGCACCTAAAATACCAATAGTAAGGTCACTCAACACACGAAAATCAGGAAAAAATGGTCTAGCCCTATAAACACAAATCAAGCATGGAAAAATAAGTTCAAAAATTATTAATTACAACACAATTCAGCTCATAATTAATGTAGATAAAAGTTGAAAGTTAAGATGAGAAAATTATATTTTACCTCAAAAGTATTTAATTTTACAAGACAATTCACATGTATTGAGTTAAAAGTCTTCACAAAATTCTAAGAATTTTCTGGATTTGACAAAATAGTTTTCTACTAACACGAGCATAAAAAAAATGTTCCTTTAAAATTTGTAAAATTTGAAAATAATAAAAACTCATAAAATTTATTTAAAATAAAAATAAATAAACTCAACAATATTCCCATTCAATTTTAGCACTATTTTTCCTAGATTTTTGCAATATTCTGAGAAAATCTGTTTATAATAATTTCATATAGCTTTCAGCATATACAACATCAGCAAATAAAAGTAAATAATGATAATAGTATTTAATAACAATTACTTACACAAACATCTCAAAAACAAAAGAATATGAATGGTTGAAAGATTCTCTTTTAATTATTTGGAATACCATTCACTAATCTATATTAAAAAAAAAAAACTTTTCATACAGAAATTTTTTTTTCTAAAACTTTGAAATAAAAATGATATTTAGTTCCAAATTATAATAGTTACAAACTTTGCCTGATGTATGAAGACTTTTAACTGCAAACTTCTGATCAAAAGTAATTAGATGTCTTAAATTAAGGATTAACCAAATTTTTAACTCTTCATGATGGCCCAATTTAGAATAAAGTATTTTATATTATCCAATTTTGTATTACTAAATGAATCACCAATTCAGAGTTGCCACTCAAATCTGGAAAGTCATAGACAGACTCTCTGACCCACCACAAAGGCACAAGGATTAACCATAAAAACTGAACAACCGAACTCTGCAACAGCAACACTGATGGGAACTGTGGTAGCGTCCTAATGGCCATGACAACCCTCCCCATAGGAAGTACGTTCCAGCATTGATGGGAGGAATCCACCCTCTTCTTATTAGTGTACCCTTCAAGGGTGGCGAGATCCAACTACCATAACGGAAGAATCTCATCCTAAATTACGAGGTGCTTCCCTGGGGGACATTCAAATCTGGGGAAAAAAATCTCTTATGTTTTCCAGTACATACATACAATATAAGACGAAAAGCATGAACAGAACTCATGTATTAGTTAAAATTAAATAGCAATACTTCATAGTGTGGCGCTAGCTCCATAAGCCAGATAACATCTACGATACTGAAGTCAACTTTTGGTATATTGGCTATGTTACTCAGCTACTGGCCATAGTGTTGCAGGGTCGTACCGCAACCTTCAATCGGTACCTTGGTGACCTTGACAATGCAACCTTCCACAACAATCATGGCGCCATCTACCCGCAGCAAAAACAAAGTCGTCAAATTCACTTGCCACATGCAACAAAGCCGCCAGCCGTAGCCCTACTTCACGCAAGCAAAGCAAAAGTCGTCAGACACATATGACGCAAGCAAGCAAGCAAAGCAAAGTTGTCAGGCTCACTCGACACAAGAAAGCAGCAACTTGGCGTTATAAAAATCGCTCATCCCTCTGCCTATTCACTAGTGGGGGAGTACTGTGGCGCTAGCTTCATAAGCCAGGTAACATCTACAATACTGAAATCGACTTTTGGTATAGTGGCTATGTACTTGGCAACTGGCCCTAGCGTCACAGGTTCATACTGCGACCTTCAATCGCTACAATAGCTTTAAATAAATAAGGATTTAAACAAGATGTAGGTTTTAAAAACATTAAAGTTCTTAGACATACAATTCAAATATTTTGTGTAGTATTCTTCCAGTTTTAGTAGCTCCAACTAGTAATCAAGTAGTTTGTATTCATTATATAAACACTAAAATTATTTTTCAGCCTTAGATTTTTAGAATAATCAAGCTTCATCAAAAACAAGTGTTGGGATATTTTCTGTACCTTCAATTATGCTTCTTTTGTTCATGTTTTTCATTATTTGTATAACAAAAATGAAAAGATTTTCATAAAAAATACAAATTTAGATGTCTGTAGTTTTAAAGAAATGACTGAAGTATATTAGCAACATAAGAGAAGCTGATTTTAGTCAAAATCATTTTATCATGAGAAGCATTCATTTCTAACATTGAAACTTGTGGCTGGTCCAAGAGAAATTTTTTTTTCTTTTTTAAAAATATTTATTATTGAAACCTATGCATTTCTTTACAAATTGAAAAACTTTTAGATGCACTTTTGCAAATACAGATATTTTCTACTTAGTGGAAAAGACAAAATTTCAAAGAAAATTTAGAACAGCAACTTACAAGAAATCAGCACTCTGATTGGACTATCTTTATTCTATACATTCCTCTAAGAGAAACACCTAATTTTCATTCAGTAGATTTATGATCATATTGAAATGCTCAATGTAGTCTGCAAGTATCAAATTTTAAAATTTTAATCATTTTCACACGAAAATCCTTTTTTAAGATGTTTTAAAATGTTTACATTTGGTCCATCCAAACTAATTTTTAAAAGTAAATGGGTGTCCAAACTTGATATAACTTCTTCAAAATTCTCTAACAATTCTTGAGCACCAATATGTCTTAAATGTATTGAATTCTAATGTCCTGTGGAGACTATTGGTTGATTCACATACATATAATAAGATCCATTTGGTATTTTTGCAAAATGAGGTTAAAAAACAATTCAATTTTGTGAAATGAGGTTCTATCAAAGCACATAAAAAATTTGCCCTTGTTTTAAAGGATTCCAAGAATTTTTTTGAAAAAAAAAAATGAGGCCAATCTCCTGATAAATAATGTACAATATATTTTGGCTCTTCCAATATCAATGAACTTGAGTGAAATATATCCAATGTCTTGAGCGAATATTCAATATATAATTGATTACATTGAAAGCTGAATGCAAAGCAAAAAGTTTTAATGCTCATAAAAGCTCAGTTTTAGACGTTTGTTCTTGAAATAAAAAAATCGAAATTGTCTTAGTTTTGGAGATAAAATTTTGCATGCCCTTTTTACCTGTATTTCTTTTAGATACAATGTCTAATATCATTTATGATTTTTTTTGAACAGACACACAATTTTGTATGTTTTCCTCTTTTGAAATGACTTATTAGTACTTGTTTCCCCATATTACTTAAGCCTATTGTATTCTTAAGCAAACCGTACACAGCAAATGGATTTAGCAAAACCTGACAACCTCATTTAGCAAAGTTAATTGGTTCATATTTTTATCAGCCCAATCTGTATTAAATTCTGATTTTGAGCAGTTCATTGTTTTAAAAAAATGTTTGATCTATTTAGCTCAAAATTTCATAAATAATAAAAAAAATATTCAATAAACAAGTTAGGCTGACTGAACACTACTGTGATGCTTCTGCAAGTTGAATGCTGCTATATTTTGCCTCTTTTTGCTACTCTACTGCTGAATGCTGCTATTTTCTCTATTATCGAATAAACTTTTTTCTCTAGGGTTTGAATGCTGCTATTTTCTGCTCTCATGTAATTACAGTAGTCTTACACATCCTCATTAGCTACAATCGAGGAATCTTATGTAAAGAAAACAAATACCTCTGAAATCAAAATTAAATTGATTTTACAGAAAAAAAAAGGATACAAGTCGAAAAAGGTTAAATTTCCATGATCACACAAAGTTATTTCATTTTGATGTAATGACTAAGATCTTTTATTCTTGCACTATTCAGAAATCAGCATTTTTTTAAAAGATAAAAAAAGGAAATTAAAAAAACTTAATTTATATTTTCCCATATTTTCCATGCTTTTGTTGAAATTTTCTTTCCCTGCATTATCACTGTTTTCTCAGTAATTTTAGGATATTAAAATAGATATTATTGAAAGAAAAAAGGAAAAGAAAAAAAAAGAAGAAAAAGAACAAGCGTTAGAAGCAGAAAAATGTGTGTGAACCCCCCAAAAAAGAAAATATCAAAGTGAAGTTAAGCTTCCTTTCTTACAATATTTAATTTAGGTTAATTTTGATTGTTATCAGCATCTCATTACATTATTATTTTAAAACTTGTTTTTTTCCCTTCTTCTATTATAATTTTTTTTTCACAAAATGAATATTGATATTTATAATTTTTTAATCTTTAGCTGTACTATATTTCACACTATTATGACTCTTATGAAATTTTGCATTCAATATTTCTTGAATTTATTACTAGATAGCTCCCTTGATATAATATAAAAATTAATTTATTAATTGATAACTGAGATCTGAAAGGTAGAAAAGTCATGTAATGTAAAGAATATACAAGAGAACAATATTTCTAACTAACATAGAAATGAAGAAAAATTGATTGCAAAATTATGTCTTTCCAAACATAAACAAGCCAAGTTAAATAAAAAATGGTAGAAATACAATGGATACTTTACCATGTAGCAGTTTTCTGTGCATTATGATAAACATAGAAACCTCTTTCAATATTAATTATTTGAGCAATGACATAATTAGCCATGAGTTCACCAAAGTATGGATCTACATATCTTGTCAGAGTAAAATTAGGTGGTGGCTGAAAAAAAAAGGAAAAATAAATTTAATACTTCTAAAATAATTTTTTTAAAGCTATAATATGTTTTAATTAGATGTTTATAATTAAATGCAATTATAAAAACACATACTCTTAAATATTTTTTTAAAGCCATTTTTGTAAAATATAATTTTAAAAATTATAATTATATATTTTTCAAAAATAATTATTACATAATTTTGTAATAACTATAATTATAATAATTTGTATAACTACATAATTTTGTTATAACTATAATTTTGCACTGTAGACTCCACAAACTTAAATAAATTGAAAATAATTAGGTTCAAATCTAATTTTTTTTTGTTCCTAATTGCATTAGCTCACACAGTTTTTTAAGAATATTCTTTGACTAGCAAAATTATTTATAATATAATGAAATTAAAAACTAGACAATTTTATAATAACTTTTTTTTAATTTTTCAAATAGTCAATTACTTTAATGTAAAGATTTTTAGATGGAAGTAATGACTACTTTATTATAAATAATAAAATATGAAATAAAAAATAATATAAATTTTAAATAATAATATAAATTTTAATATAATAAAATATGAATATAATTTTTTTTAAATCTAGAAAAATATAATAAACTTTGAAAGCAAATTCCTTTAAGAACTTAAGAACAAAATAAAAGAAATAGTTGATAGCTTGCTTGGCTATATTTGTTTCATTTTCCGCCCCATAAAAACAACAAAACTGACTACAAAAAAAAAAAAAAAAGTAAAGCTCATTACTACAATATCAAAATAATAATATCACAATATTAGTCTGTAAATGTAAAAATATACTCAATAAAATATTAAAACAAATTAAATGACTATATACAATTTGATAGGAAAATTAAAGATCTATATAAAAGGTCTTACTATGTGAAATTAATAAGATAAGGGCATTATTCTAGTGCAAGATTCTTTTGTAGGGCAAACTACACCTAAACTTAATTCAGAGTTTCTAAGTTTAAGGTTAGTTGCTGGAAGAACACGTAGATGCAAAAGATTTTCCCAAGTATTAGCTATTTCCAGTACATCATAATCATCCCTTTAATCCGTTTTGAGATACGAAAAAGGGGAACCCAAGTAGATTCCATCAGGTTTTGTAACATTGAACTGATTTCTTTAACAGTAAAAGAGAATTTTTAATTCCCAAGGGGAGAGGGGACTCTCTGGTAACATTTTCTAACTGAACACACAATGTTTTTTGCCCATTGAAAAGCAAAAAGTTATTTTTCTTTTTGCTGGATCTTAATACAATTCGAATTCCATCATGGGCTTTGATGTTTAGGATAATTATTTTCAGATTTTGGAATGCATATATTTGCAGCAACAATCAAAGTAAGAGTTAATAAATTAACCCCATTTATTTTTTGAATATCTACCAAGTCTCTTGTCATAGAAGCCCTATCCAAGAAGAACTCTCAATTAGCTTTAAAGAAGATGTATTGATGGGCATTACAACAAACAATCAAATAGATTCCACATGAAACTGTGGAAATGATCATTCTCAAGTAGATCTTTCCTGACTCTAAAATTTAAATTAGTAGCTATGGATATAGTAAAAAGAGAAAGATCAACAGAATGAAATGTTTGGTTTCATTGATAATAAAACCCCATTATTCCATATACAGAGAGAATGGTCAATGATAAATTCTTCAACCTCCCTTCTTTGAGCATCAATCGACTCATTTCCATGGAATGGGTTGCAGCCCATTCCATGAAAATGAGTCGAAGTCATCCAAATCATCCAAAATCCTGAAGTCATCCAAAATAATGAAGGAAGGAAGTAATTTCTCAAACAGCTTATAAAGTGGTCTACAAGAAATGATAACAGAAGGAGGTAGATTTATGCTACACACAGTAATTGACACAAGATTGGAAATTCATCTACAGCTTGTAGTAATACAAGTAACAGCATTCTGTGGTGAAAGCTGTATAAGCCAGATAACAACCCTTGAGCTGAAGTATCACTGTTGCTCAATGGTCATGTTACTTGGCTACAAACCCTCAGACTGCTAGTTCGGGTTTAGCGCTATCTGCTATTGCCTCAATGGTGAACTTGGCAACCTTGAACCAGCAACCTTTATACAACCATTGTGGTGCCTTCTGTGGGCAGCAAAAAGCCATGAAGCGAATTAAAATACAACTTCCTCAACACCAAAACTCTCAGACACGTTCTCACCATCAGCTTGGCATTTTATCGTTCATCTAACTACCAACTCACTGGTGGGAGAATATATGGTGAAAGCTTTATAAGCCAGATATCAACCCTCAAGCTGAAGTGTCACTTTTTCTTGATGGTCATGTTACTCGGTTACAAGCCATCAGATAATGAGTTGGACCTAGAGCTATTTGCTACCGCCGTAGTACAAAAGAATAACAGACAATAGCCAGCCATATGAAACAAGTTTAGAAATATATTCCTAATCTATGTGAGCCCTGTTATTACACTAAGTCATGTCCATTGGTTTCAAAAAGAGTTTCTTGCAAACTGATGCAAATTGAAATGCTTCTCATAAAACATATTTGATGTGTTAAGTTAGGATAGTTACCTTGACAATTCCACAAGAGAAAGATTGTTTATTAATGTGCTTATCATTTAATTTGTAACTTGCAGATCCAATATTTGAAATTGAAATCTTACATGTAAAAGATGCCAAATCCTCAACTTCAAAGGTCAATATTTTGTTTATTTCTACAAGATTTGCAGTGATAATGCTTTTCTTGGTGTTCATCTTTTTTTAAGAAAATCATCTTTAATATAATTTCCTGCATATAATCTGCGGATATATGTTACAAAATATGAAAACTATCACTGATAATCTGCTAACATGGATAATACACTGGTTTAATCCATGTATTCTATGACAGTGTGGATTATCCGCTGGAATTTTTTTTGTCAGGGTTAAAAGCAGCATTTGCAGATTATATGTCACTGTGGAAAATATGCTGGAAATTATGGTAGATAGATGAAAACCTGGAGGTGTGGTAGATGTCTGTTTTCCAATAAGCATTAACAAACAACATTTTTTTTTTGGAAGTCAGATATTATTTTTTGAATTTTTGGATGATTTCTAGAATCTAAGTAGATTTATTTATTCTGTAACATGAATTTTCTCCAGAAGTTTTGAAGTTATTTTTGGAAATGTACTTAAGTAAAGAATTTTACTAGGTACTGAGAGATTCTTTGGATAACACTAATTTATTCATGTCTATGGAGGATTTTTAAGAGTGCAATCATATTAAATGCCTCCTTTTGGTGCAAGCTTGCCAGGATCTTCCTTGCCTTGGAAATTATATATTTTGCTTAAAGATAAAAATCTCTTTTTTAGTGTTTCATTTTGGATAATTCCTTGAACAAGCTGGATGAAACCCAGGGCAGTTTATGCATTTGAGTGTTTAGGCCTATAAGAATTTGTTTCATGACTGGTCTTAGTACATTTCACACATGTTGATACACCAAATCAATTTGCATGAGCATGCAGGAAAAATTGACACTTAAAGCACCTAAAAGGATCTTGCATATATTTATAGACAATGCATGCATATAACCAGCTAGGACAAATTTGGATTGCTTTGATTAAAAATTTAAAATGATATGCTACACATATAATAGGTAACTATCACATCTGATATTTATTAAATGTGTAGCACATGCCATTTAATTGTTAAGCTGAGTAACAATTTTAGATACAGCAACAGATTTAAGTGTTTGATCTGAAATAACATTGCAAGAAAAGTTCAGAGATTGATGAGATGAGATTGTTAGTGGTAGATTGCCCAATTGAATTAATAGCTAAGATCTGCAGAATGGGTAGGTTTAGCTGGCTAGATTAAAAAATTTACAGAACATAATTATTTGATATTCTTTATTTTGCAAATTGCTGACACAACAGAATTAGGAGCCATAAACAAAGAAACAGTGTTGCATGCCTTGACACAAGTGTTGACACTTTTCTTGGCTACATAAGTTTAATATTAAAGGATTAAATGATCAATGACTATTTACATATGTACAATTAAATTTTGACTTAATTGTTCATATATAAATATTCATTCTCAGATTTTTCATTTCTTAAAGTTCTCACCAGAGCTTCTACAAATGCACACCTTATTGATGTCAGTCACCAACTCTTGCACAACTTATTTTCTCTCTTTATTTCTCCTTTCTGTCATGAAGCCAGAATAGCTACATGGCAGTTAAGGACACGGTTATGAAAGGTATTAGTATGCATGATGAAAAAACTGACTCAATAGTAACATCAGAGTGATTAAAAGAAACTATGTAAATCAAAAGAATTCAGATTCTGATGCTACTATCTACTATGGAGGTAGATGAAGGAAGCCACAACTTCTGGGTAACTCAATTCTTGGTGGGGCAATTACCTGGGTGCTAGAATATACCTATGTGCTCAGAGTTACTTCTGGTTATGTTAACCACCCTTAATACTACATGGTATAGCTTAAACACTTTTGCTTGATCCCAGCTATTTAAGTGACCAAACTACCAGACAAATTGATACACTGGACAATTAAATATGCATATTGACAGTGCAACATTCATCTAACAGGTTGTCATGCATGGCCAACATGCAGAATTTTTTACTGTTCATGAGGAGCATAAATCATACAGACTGGTGATAGCTTTTCATGAAGAATTCTCTCATTTATTAATGTCAAATGGAAGCAGACAATTGAAAGGAGAAGATATAAAGTAAGGAGAAACTTAAAGAAAGGAAGGATCCTAGGGTACCTCGGACTTGGGATCCTTGTGCCCTCTTTAAGAAGGTGAGCCACAGGAGGGGAGAACAAAATTGAAAGCTTTGGAAAGAATTTAAATATTAAAATTTAAATATGGGTATTTTGTCAATGCATGTGAAGAGAAATATTAAAATATGGTTAAGCAATGAATTTTATGAAGAAATGCACAAATCATCTCACCTTAGACTTATCAACATTGACCATCAATAATTCCAGTCCTATAGATGAGGAGAAAGAGAAAATAAATTTTCCATGGATTTTCCACACATACAAGAAATAGCAAGTAATATTGATAAAAATGAATATGTCTCCATTTATTGCCATTCTGAGAAACTAAATTTTTTTACCTAAGCTATAACATTTAGAGGGGGGGGGAATACTATGGATACAAACTATTTTTAATTTTTTCTTCATTAATTAGAAATCAAATAAAAGTTGAGGCATTTTTCAATAACTTCTAAGAGCAGCTTAGCAGAAAAATAATTTTTACATTGTCTCAGAGTTCAGCCAATCATTTAAAAACTATATTCATATAATTGTAATGCAATTTAATTGCTTAATTTTAATAAATTTTTAATTATGTATTCCAACAATGCTTTTTATTGTTGCAATAAAAGTCAAAACCTATTTGATTGTTTTAATAAATTTTTAAAAAGCATCTTTCTTCTTTGTTAAAATGATTGTTCCTCAGACACTTTTTAACGGATTTCACATTACATTTAATAAATATAAAAACAGTGAATTTTTTATATATTTCTCTTTGTAGGGAACAGCTGTAAGGAAAATCTTAAAGAAAAGGAAATTTTTATTTTTGGACTACATTTGTCATGCTGTTTAATGGATATATAAATTATCTATAATTAGATGTAATCATAAATTCTAAAGCTATAAGTGATATATTTAGCTGCACATTTTGGATGAAAATATTAGCTTTATTCAATATTTACCAAAACAGTTAATATAAAAAAAATTTATGTCATAAGAAGTTATAAGAGTAGAGTTTTACTATAGTTTAGTATCTTTTTAGCATTTAAAAAAGAAATGCATGACTTTGAACATTTCTATCTATTTCCAGTAATCTGATAACATTGAAAAGGCATTGATACTAGTTTTATAAAATAAAAATTAAAAGAAAGCGAAGAATACTACATTTAAAAGTTTGAACTTAAAAATCAGTTTAAAACAAAGACAATTCATAGAAAGATTAACAATATTCATCAAACTGAAATCATTTTTTTTAAATTAATGATCAGTGCAGAATTATTTTACTAAGTTATTTATATCTAAATTTGCTTAAAGAAAGCTTCTACTGAAATTCACTCAATTTTATATTAAAGAAATTTGTTAAAATCAATTAAAAAATATTCCTTTTTTTTAAATGTAGAAATAATAAGACGGTAATGTCATAATCAAATTTGACAATCATTAGTAATTTTAAAAAATCACTTAAGCATTTATTTACTAGTTATTTTTCTATATAAATTAATCACGGAATAAATATTCAACACAGCAAATTATTTCATACCTCATTTTAAGCATCAATTTCCATAATTGATAAAACTTATATAATATCAAATGCACTTATTTTTCACATGCAAAATTCCAATTTTTACTGGAAAATGCAGCTAAAAAATCTGTTATATATAGAAAAAAAATATATACAGAAATAACTCTAATTATTCAAAGAAAAAAGTAATTAATATTTTCATCCTAAGTTTAGCTTACTTTACAAGAAAATACTAAAATAATGCTAATAAATTAGAGCATTTTGTTCCATTCATATATTTTCAATTAGATTAAAAATCATTACAAAAAGAAACTCCTTAATTAAAAAGTAAAGAGAATACTTTCCTGCCCATGTTGTTTGTATCCATTTTGCATTCGGAAGAGAGTATAACATCTCTGATAAATAAGTACAATCCATGATCAATACTTCTGCATCCTTAATCAAAGTTTTTCCCTCATCGGAAAGCCTGATACTTTTATCCCATCGTTTCACTTGATCTTAAGAAAAATAAAAGGGAAATAAGTACAGGGAATTACAACACTACGGCAAAATTTAAAATATGATCAAACTAAATATAAACTTGATCAAATATAATTCATTTAAATTTATTTAACACTATTTAAGAGAACAAAAAAAATATTACAAAAGTTTTAACTGAATCATTTAAAAAATAAGCTTTATTTATTTTTGAAATTCCTACATTTAGGGGGGTTGAAAAGGGAACTGGGAATACATTCTCTTTTCAAAGAAATTTTTTTATGTAATGAAAATGTTTTTAAAAAAAACTACTTATTAATAACTAAAACTAAAAATATCTTGATAAAATTTTATAAATATTTTTTTAAAAAAATTAACAAAGTAATAAAATTATTTTCCCTTGCAAATAAAAAGTTAAAAAGCATGAAAACAAAGAGCAGGAAATTGAGTAGCCCTGGTTTAAAGAAATTTTCACACAGAATATTTAAAATTACATCTAAATAAAATCTTGGGAATCAGGATGTACAGTTATATTTTACATCGTTTTACAACATAATAACAAATTGAAGATACAAATACTGAAAAGAGGTGAAGAAATGCATTTCATTTATTTTTAAGAGCAGGAAATTTTATTCAAACTTTAAATTAAGTTACAAATAGGACAAAAATTAATATTCAGTTTGTAACTAATTAAGTCAATACAAAATGTAGATTCTATATATCAAACCTGTTAAAGGTACAGCAATCAAGTTAGATTCTTTAGGAAGAAAATTCTTTAAATGCTCTGCAATGTTCGGAAATTTAGATACCAAGTAAATGTCAGGAAAGTTATTATCCATATCAAACTATTTACGGAATATAATTTTTTTACACAAAATTACTTCTTCACAAAATCAAAACGCAAACAGCTGTCCAGAGACAAAATAATCAGCAAATGCGAAGGATCAATATATTCTGATGAATTCTGATATGAGCAGCTGCATACACAAAAGTTAAAATTCATAGGGAGATAATATTTGAGCAAAGTACGACAGTTCGCCGAAATCTAAAAACAAATATCAAATCGCAGATATAAAACTCTCTCATTTGGTCTGATGAATCCAGTAGGGAAATATGTCAAACAAGTTTACCTTGTCCTTAAGGTACTTTTCCGGGGACGTGATCGCCATACCAATGAATATTTACACAATTTAATTGTATAAAGACAGAAAAAAACAACACTAAGCTCAAATCAAGAAACATATTTTCAACGAACTTTAGTGAAGCGTATCTCCCAAACAACATTTGTTTACTTGAAGTAAAATAAATAAATGGAGGAAAAATTAATTTTGTTGTTCCGATAATAATGTTTCTTTTCAAGGTAAAGACAATTTCAAAACAAACACTTTCACTAACTGAAATCTGAAGTTGATTATTGTTGCCATTATTGCAACAAATATAAGTTATTGAAAGTAAATATTGTTCCAAATTAAAAAAAAAAAAAGTAATTGAAAGATTATTTTCCTATTGATCAGATAAAATTGCTTGAAAATGATGTAGAAAATATTAAGAATTGAAACATAATTAAATTTATTAATCATCAATGACAAAACTAAATGTGAATTTTCCTCATTCTTTTACAACATATCAGATATTGAGCAATAGGTGGACTAGGTCTATTTTTACTTTCTGATTTGAAAAGGACTAGGGGTCAAAAGTCATTATGAAAAGAGTGGGCTCCTGTTGATCGCAAATTAGGAGTTACTACAAATAGTTAGACTATCTGTACTCCCAAATTTCTTCTCCTTCCATATTGCTCGCTGATTTTAATACATAATTTCGATCTTAAAACACCCGAATTATCATTAATTTTCCGAGAAAAATTTGGTACTGTATTAAGATTTCTTTCTTAGCACCAACTGCCCAAACAAGTGCAATAGAGGCTAACTTAATTAAGAGGGCACTGAATAAATGAGCACTTTAGACTTTTCTGCAAATGTATCTGAGATTTCTGGTCATAAGACTTTGAACCATCCTTTCTCTTATAGAGAATTTGTAAAGGCTTGGTCAAAACTAGAAATGAATACCATGGCATACATCAGATTAATAAGAAAATGTTGTCTTGTCTTTCCGACAAGACAAGAAAATGTTAGATTTGTTCAGTAACCTAGAGATCAACATGATTGTCCCAGAAAACAAGAGAATAACGAACATAATTTCGATCTTAAAACAAGGGAGAAATACAGCAGATATCATATCCTATGGACCCATTGCGTTTAAATCTGTTTTGGAAAAATATTTTGAAGGGTTATTCTGGATAGAATTCTACGCTTTTGTGTAGATTTTTTTCTCCGTTTCATGCCAAATCTCTTTAGTACAAAGGGTCAAATAGCATATCTGCAGCCCTGATTAGTAAACGTTTGTCAGCTAGATCTCAGATGAAGATTATTTATGAGATTTCTTTTGATATAAAGGCTGCTTACGATAACATCTGGCATGAGAGTTTAATTATCAAGTCATTATAATCCGTGATAAAAGGTTACCTTGCTCTGTGAATATCTTATAAGACCGGAAAGTATCTCAGGTAGCGCATCCTGTAGCATAATATTGTACAATATTATTGGATATTAAACAATATTCTTTAATATTAAACAGTATTGCAAATATTGAGCAATATTGTGCAATATTTGTGTGCTACTAGAAATCTATGATGCGTAGAAGTGGGTCCTTTTCTCTATTCAAGCTTGAAAGGAAAGTCCCTCAAAAAGGAGTTCTCCCTTTTACTTTTTACACTTTTTATGAATGAAATTTATGGTGTCTTACACAATCTGTATCGAGATCAATAATTGAGGTTAAATCTATCAACTCTAACTGGATCTTCCATATATTCCCATGTGGAGGCATATATTGGAAAAACATTCTCGTCTAGTAAACCTGCCCCTAAATCACATAATCCCAATTGTGGATCCAGTGAGGTGTGATGATTGGAGTTATTTCGTTATCAGGACGTGGGACTAGAGTTCCAACAAAGAAATTTGGATCCGAACACCATTAATCTTATGTATGCCTAGTTCAAATCATTACTTCTCCAGGGTCGGATTCTTTTGACGCAGATGCATCACAGTAGAGTTATCTAAAAATGATAACTATACTTCTATTGTGGCTATAAACTGTTTCTATAAACAGTGTCCTAAAGTGGATGATACACAGAATAAACTCTGAGCTTTCAGGGCAGGCTTTTGTTATGGCTCAGGCTGTGATAAATTTTGTCCAAGGAAATTAGAATTACGTTATCTTGACGGACAGTTTATCAAATTTGATGGCAATGGACTGCCTCATGTTCCTTTTTCCTAAAAGATATCTTTTTCTGGCCGGGCTATATTTAATGCCTTCAAACTTTGCTACTCATTGGAGTTGATATTTAGCACAGCTCATGTGCTCATTGCAGAAAAGGAACAGACTGATACTTAAGTTAAGCAAACCTTACTTCTTATAACATCTGTAACTGGATTTTGGCGGAGGAGGCCAGTTATGGATGCTTTAAAATTGTCACAACAGATGAAAAATATGGAATGGGAAGGTGCAATTGGGAATTCTGTAGTTAAAAATATTTAAAACTAATTTTATATATATATATATATATATATATATATGTGTGTGTGTGTGTGTG
>JAOUZG010009953.1:78968-102711 GCA_026289955.1 Argiope argentata
CAAACTTTTGGAGCTCGACCGATTTTGAGATGAAATAATAGCTATGATGTTATAGTTCTTCGTCAGCCTTTTAAAAATGCATCTGTTGTCAAAGAAGCATACGAAATAATAATGCAATACTGGTAAAAGAAGGTCAAGCTTTTAAAAACATATCTGCTTTCAAATAAGCATACATAATAATAATGCAATACTGGTAAAAGTAGTTAAAGATGTGTTTTTCCTCCACAAATTTCGGGGACCTCAAAAACCTCCTGATTAAAACAACGTCGTTTTCTCACATGGTAATTAAACGTTCGAACTGCTTTATAAGATAAGAAACGAAATTTTAGGTATAATGGATGTTCCACTATTTCGCTTTTAAGGACTGAAAGATAGCAAAGGGTGTCTTTTCCGAGGATCTCGCCATATTCTGATCGAAATTGAGTTTTTCGAAAGTGGTAAATATCTTTATCATATAGTATAGAAAGTTAAGTGGAACATATTTAACAAGTATATTTATTTGTAGATTTTTCGGTACATCTCGTACTGTACTGACTAAATTTGGTCTTTTCTTTCATAATTTTCTGTATTAGAAAAGATAGTAAGCAGCTTGTTACAATGATGAAGATACAAGTATAAAACAAGCTTACAGGCTTTGACAGATTTAAAGAGAACAAGAGTATTTTTCAGAATATCTCATCTTGTTTTAGCTTTTCATTAAAATCTATCTATTCTAAAAATAAAAAATAAAAATTCAATCGTTTTAAAGGATGATGTTGGAAAAGAAAATACACATTTATAATGCTTTAGACGACTTGTTTCATGGCTTTCAAGGAAGAGAGAGAAAATTATTTTCCCGAAAGCTTTAGACTTATTCTGATCGAAATTGGTTTTTTCCGTTAATATCTTTATGATATTAACGAAATGACGGGAAGTTTCAGGATTACTCATTACAGAATCATATATCGGAAAATATAGTTACGGAATTCAGAAAGACATTTATAAAAACAACAACAACAACAACAAACAATGCTTTGTTGCGTAAATTAAAAGCATGACTAAAAATTCTCTTCATATTCTCTAACCAATGTACAACGATCACTTACCCCAGCTTTACATTGGAATTTGACAAAGATCAAATTTTCATTCCCACATGCAGTATATCAAGGTCTCATCTAGTCGGAATTATCGACTTTTTTCCTTAATTAGTAAGGCATCATTCTTTTAAAAATAGATTACTAAGTTTTGTGAAATTCCTAAAAATTTAATATTTAAAATCAAAAAAATGTAATAAAATAAGTTGTGATTTCAGCAGGATGCGAAACAAAGAAAAAAAAACATTGCTTAACACCTTGTGTTATAACCACTCCAGAAGTTCAGATTTCTCGAAATTGGAAATTTTAAGTTAACTATTTTTTAATGCAACTCACAGTTGACTTATGGAATTTTTTTAGTTGAAAATTCTTCCATTTCGAAGGAAACGTTTTAAATGCTTAATAAGACGTCGCAGAAGAGAGATACTCACATGAATAAAATTTCAGCCTATTTCCCCTAATTGATTCAAACAAAGAAAATATTTCTCCTCAAATTTCTTCTCGTTCTAATCAAATTTCTCCTCTTCACGAATTAAAGTTAAAAGAAAGCATTAAAATTTTATGTAAGAATTCAATATAAGAGACGCATTTTTTGAACAAATTTTAGTCTAATCGGTTCTAAAGATTATAAAATAATGAAATTTTTAATTTTACTTATTCTGAAGTTTCCTTATTCGAAGTTCTGAACAAATTTTTGGACCTTGGTCATATTGGAATAATTTCTTAGGAATGGATTTCATCCAAGATTTGAAAGAAATACACAAATTTCATCATCTTTTTAGCCCCAATTATTTTGAAATCAAGGATATGACCGGTATACAGGCAAAAATAAATCCCAAAATATATTTCTCAGACTCAGGAAAGTATGAAACCTAAAGATTCTTTAAAAACTCATGCGCGAATATTTTTTTTAACCATCAGAACATTTTTTTAAGACTTCTTATACAATAATTTTCTTTTTCAATATTCAGTTTAAGAAAGAGGATGACATTTTCGGAAATTACTTCGGTCAAATTCATAAATTTCAAAAAAAAAAAAAAAAACAGTTTTAAGTGAACTTTCTGTTTTTTTTCTGCCCTGTTGAGTGTCAAAACCACATTGTGTCCACTCTTTAATGCCACTGGCCCCCGATCGTCCCACTTGC
The DNA here is from genome assembly GCA_026289955.1 of Argiope argentata. Taxonomy (NCBI): domain Eukaryota; kingdom Metazoa; phylum Arthropoda; class Arachnida; order Araneae; family Araneidae; genus Argiope; species Argiope argentata. The sequence goes on from JAOUZG010009953.1 coordinate 81,186, forward strand.
CAGTCACTCGACAAATCACGACGAAATGTAAAGTCCATAGAAAGAGTTTTATTAATAGATCACATTTAAATAATTGCTAGAAAATATGAGAAGGATGAAAGTCAGGCCCTCTCATACTTTTCCATGCGTGCTTTCATGATGTCGATGCAAGGCCCAAGCAGGCGTTCGAATGCTTTCACTTCTAGAAAGGCGAGCTTGGTATCGACCACCGCCTTTGCCGTCCCCGCTCTTGGTTGATTCTTCACCAACGCCATCTCTGGAATGAAAAAAGAAACATCTTACAGTTGGTACAGTCACATTTAGCCAACGAGTAATTCTTTAATGTCTTTTAGCGCAGAACACATATAAAATAATTTAATATCTTGAATAACTAAATTTACTCAACCAATCAATGGAGGGGGCAAAATAGCTAGGATGTGTGTCTTCTGAATTTGAAGTTTCAGCACCCTTTATGTTATTTAATAACATCCTATCCTTAGAATGGCGATCAGAAGATGTGCCATTCTAAATAGGATGTTATTCTACTCACTATATTTCAGACAGGATTGTCACAAATTAACTAATGGAAATAATAGTAGAAAATTTTATGCACATTGGCATAGTGCAAAGAAATAAAATAAAAGCATTGTTCGAAATACAACTAGGGCCAAGAATGCATCTTAGCTAATTACGCATAACATTCGCTAGCACAATCCCTTTTTACAGGGGGGCACATTCACACTCCTCACAGATAGAACAGATGAAGAACAATAATGTCCGAACCCAGGACGCCCGGACCACGAGGAAGACTTGCTACCCTTAAATCAGGACACCGGCTGTCAAAAGGTATTGGTAACAAAACCTTTTAAAATTATCAGGTTATTTTTCACCTTTATTAAAAATTTTCAGGATCACATTTAATAAAAAATCATCCCTCTCTGAAAAAAAAGCAACTTTGAAGAAAGGACATCATTTTAATTACAGTCCAATTATTTTTCCCATTTTGCTTGTTTTTGGTACTAAACTCTTTTTTTTTCAGTGGTGCTCATATGAAACATTAACACAATTATAGTAGCCTTTTAAGTTTAACCAGTTATTAACGTTTAGATCGATTTCATTAATTTTGGCTAAAAACTCCCATACACTTTGATTAAAAAAGAAGAAAACACTAAAATAAGAAGAGTTGTTTGTTGCCAGATTACTAGTGGCGGCATCATTTAAAAATAAAAAGCGGTTTTCGAAATCGAATTTGTTGACGATTACATGACAAAGGTAGTAATCACAACAATTTTTATTAAAATCCTAGAAGACAATTCGTAATGGTCTCTTGTAGTCCTCCAAGACGATGGATTTCTGCCGGATTTTAGTGTGCTTGATTAAGAATTCTCACAATGCTGTCGTTTCATCCTACCGTCATTTTTCTTGAGGCCCCCTATTTCTTTAAAACTACTCTGCTTCCTTTCCTCCTATATCTCTGCCATAAATTATCTACCAAAATAGCAAAGGAATCACAAAAAAATAGGGACACATCTCTAAGAATTCCTTTGGAATAATGATTTCATATTAAAATTGAGAATTATGAAATAAATGCATAAAATTCTTGTGTAAACGATTTTTATTTAAAAAAATTTCAAAAATTTGCTCATGAAAAAGAAAAAAGGCTTTCTGAAATTTGTTTTAAATATTGCACTTAAGGACTCATTACTTTTTAAATAGTATTATTTAAAAGAAAATTGAGGTTATAATTTTAATTAAATTATTTGATAAAAACAAAATTATCATCCAATTGTACATAACATAATAAAATTGTTTAGTTCAAAAACTGGGCATCTTGAATGGCTAAGAGAAATGATAACAAACGCTTGGCAAATTCCTAGTGCAGTGTCCCCTTACTTCGTCCTTAGTGCTAAATCGCCAATAAAAACTTTTTAAATTAAAATTCTGACATTTAATGATCACGATTGCCTTATATAAGAGGATTTCCTTTCGAAATTTTAAAGGTTCACAATTGTTCCATCTTCTTTGAAATATGAAATAAATCCCTTTGGCAAGCCGGCTGCGCTCGTCTTTTCTTTAGATAACAGGATTTAAACATGCGATGCCTTCGGCGTTTGAAGGAGGCACCAGGAACAATTTTCTAACTTTCTGAGGTTCCTAACTTCTGTTATTTTCGCAACTTCTTGTGGTAACTTCTAACACATATGACGGTTTCGTTAGCACCGGAGCGGAAACTTAGTAATTTCACTAGCTCATTAAATACAAAAAAATTTCAGAGTAATAGAAATAATACAAGCATAAAAGAAAGCTTTCCTTCCTTGCAGCTTCGAAGACACTGATGTTTTTCTTAGGAAGAAATTTTAAGTATTAAATGCACTTATTTGGCTTATTGGCTTAACTAATTTGAGCAGAGAACGATTTAGGAATTTATATATACATAAATTCCTAAATATATATATATATATATATATATATATATATATATATATATATATATTTATATATATATAAGGAACTTTTCATTGATGTAAACGTCATTCGGTCGTGATCATATATATACTGAAATAATGCCATCGATTTCTCTAACACAATATCCCCGAGAATATTTGTGATCATATTTATAATTATACGAAACCTCAGATATTGGATTCTCGAATATTTTCAAATTTATCGAATCATCATGGGAAGTCCACGAAAAGAATAACAAATCGCGAATAATTTTATTAGAATTACAAGATAAAATGAAAATGAAAAGTTGTGAAATAAATACAAATTATTTTAAAAGGAACGAGCAGATGTTTATAGTTTTTTTTTAATTTTCTATTCTGACAAAATTCGATTTCGATAAGAATAAAATCTTTACTTATAATAAAGCACAATGTGTGTGTGTCTGTTGGCTCTGTACAGGCCAGACCATTCGACCTACAGCTACCAAATTTGGTATATGTATACCTTGGGTGCCGAGAATGTGCACCTCGGAGCTCTTTTTTTGAATTTTTAATTAAAATTTTAATTAATGAAAAAATAAGCCAAATTTTGACGTTTTTTCACTATTACTTCTGAAAATATTACAGCAGAAAATTGTTTTTTGCATCAAGTTAAAGCTAAAAAAATAAGCTTTTCAATGATACTAATGTTTTTATCTACGAATTAAAACTCTATTTTTAATGAATTTTTAAACATTTAATTTAATTGTGTTTTTTTTCAACAATTTATTTCCCATAAAATAAAATAAAAACAAAATTTTATCATCTCGAGGATCTCAAAAAAATCAGCTTTTAATAAAATGTTGCCATCACATTTTCAGAAGTTCTGCTTAAAAAAAGTTCATTACTATCAAAAATAAAACAGAAAAATATAATTTTCATCACGCGATTATATGAAATGAAATAAAGGGGAAATGTGATATTTTTTAAACAATAAATACAAGAGAAAACTTTTCTTGAACGTTTGCAATATCAAAATTATTTCAATTAAAGAATTAAAATAAATAAAAATACAAAATAAAAGTATATTATAAAAGCGCGACAGTTAAAACTGAAAAAGAATTTTTAGAAAAGCACCAAACGATAATCTTCTGAGAGCGAGATTAATTATTAAAAAGCAAGAAATCTTAAACGAAATTGAAAATGACGTCATTTCAAAGAGAATCAGAAGAAACGACGAACAAAAAGCAATTGATAATAAGTAGAAGTAAAATATTTTTCTATTCGTGTTTTTTTTAAAATTTTAAAACAATAAGATATGTTTTGAAATGTTACTTTTACTTATGTGAAGGAGATATATTGTGCAAATCAAAGAATTCGCCTTCGTGATTGTAATTTATCTCCGCATTTTAATGAACCATGCGAAATAAAAACGCATCTTCTTTCAACGAAGTAACGTAATATTAAAGCTATACTGATAAAAGTAGGTCGGCTATTTGAAAAAGCATCTTCTTTCAAACAAGCTTACGTAATAATTAACAATGCAAAATTTGTAAAAGCATATAAAACTATTTTTTACCCGCATATTTCGGAGACATCAAAACTTTCTAACCAAAACAATATCACGTTCTTAAATGAGAAAAAATAAATCAACTATCATTCCAAATTAAACACATAAAAATGTCATTTTCGGCACGTGTCTGTATAAAATGAAACAAATATGAAACATGATATTTTTGAAAAATAAATGGATGGAAACGCTTTCTATGATATTTTACTATACATATGTTACTAATACAATTAAACAGTTTTATTTAAGGCGAATATGGCTTAACATCTACAAGGCATCTTCTGTAATCGGAGCCCAGCATCTAATTTCTTAATTATTTTGGGAGAGACATAAATCTCTTAACAAATGGTCTAAGTGAAATATATAATTATTAGATTGAGGGAAAAATGCTGATGAATTAAATTTTTATATATACCTTCTGCTCTGTGAGTCATATTTAATAAAATATTTTAGAGACAATAAGTCCTTAAAATAAAAAAGTCTCACTCCAATCAACTAAATCAATCATCAAAGCTGATCGATCTATGAAAATTTCAATATAGCTATTCGGTAACAACTGGCGATTTTAGATCACTTTATCAAGATCTCAAAGAAGCCAATCAGGGTTACTCTAGAATAATTGGCCTAGAGTATGAAAATGATGATTGTTCTAAACTTGCAATATTCAGAACTGAATAAATCAACCAGATTTGAAGAAGATAGAAATGCTTATTTATTTATTTAGAAGTTGAAATATTAAGAATATTTTACAAATATGAATCTATAAGACCAAATGAATTTAAACCATAATTTTTTTATACATGTGTATAAACCTTAAAAAAATGTTATTATTAAGTCATTTATATAAATCTAAAAATAAAATAAAAAACTGAAGGTTTCTATTAACCTGTGAAGTTTTTGCTGAATAATTCCTAGAGATCTTATAAATTATAAAAAAAATTATAATGTTTCAATTTCTGTATTGAACCTAAAACTTCAATGTCGGACTACTCTGCTTTCAGTTCTTAGTTTTATTTAAAGACACGCTTAGATTGAGTAGAGAGGTCTTTACATTAATTGAAGTTTCATCATATCCACTTTAATTTAAAACTCCATCTTACGTGCACTGATAGAAAATCAGAGAGAGATGTGGAGTTCAAAGATAGGACTGCTTAAGGCCTACATAATAGTGTAAGTGAATTACATAATTATCGAAATTTGAAGCTTAAAAATATTTTACTGAAAAACTTATTATGAAACCAAGTTGTATAAAAAAAATGATTTAACCCTTTAGTCGGCATTAATATTGGCGAACCGACTGGTCGCAAAAGGCGGCTAGTAATTCAATAAGAATTGCAAAAGGAGAAATATTATCGGTTCGTATTTAGTTCACTTTAAAAATAACTCAAGAATGTTTCAATAGAAAAAACAGTACTTGCAGTTATGAAACGTAATTTAATTAAATTCTTTATTGGATTCTTATTTATCGATTCTTTTTAATTTTCATTTCTTATAAAATAGCTGTAGAAGGTGTACAACTCTGCAAGCGAAAAAAATTGTTAACTAATCAATGTTAGGGTTACTAGGAAAATCAGTTCACTTGCTTTCTTGTATTTTCATATTGTTTACAAACTTGGAGCACATTAAATTAGGATGTTACTAAATGACTTTTTAGCAGCCAAAATGTCTTCTTTTGTGATGAGTGTAATAGCATGAAAGATATTGAGCACATAATTCTCTCTTGAAAAAAATATACTTATTACAGGGACAGACTTTGAACTTTTCTACAGTTAGATAAACAAGGTAAATGCTTCAAAAATGTATTGCACAAAATAACTGCAATCAAAATCAACCTTTAAGTTTCTCTTCATGCAATGAAGCACTTCAATATGTACTAACTTCATTGATCACTTTCTGTTGGGGCCTCTATGGGTTTCTTTTGCCCAATCATCTCTACATGAAGGGCAAACTCTCCGACTTAGTATAAATCTTCATTTGAATTTAAGAAATCTCGGAGAATGCAAGTTTAGACAATTAGATTTTTATAAAATTAGATACATTTGCACTCCTCTGAGAAGCGGCCAATCTTTTAATCATGTTTAACTTATTAAAGGCTTTAATTTTTAACACATCAATATGTGGTAGAAAGGACGTGGTAGGAGCAAACTGAATGCGGAGATAGCGAATATTATTTGACCACGGGATACTACCATCCTGAAAATGGACATCGAATCCAACTGACGATTTTAAAAAAAAGATTTATTATATTTCTTTTTTTAGGAACAGTATCCATATGTCTTTCTTTGCACCAACTTTCCAGCTTTGAAACACAGAATGCATCTTGTTTTTAATGGCATCATTATAATGTTCCCCCACCAATAAAATTACATCATCCGCATAAATAAAACAGTTAATACCCTTAGGTAATATACTATAAATGTCATTCATAAAAATTGTAAATAGAAACGGGGAAAGGATACTTTTTTTCGGGACGCCACTTTCGTGTTTTAATAAAGACGACTCGCCACTCCAAGATACAAAGTCTTGCCTATCTTGTAGGAAATGAGAGATCCACAGATCTTACCCTATTCCCCGACTGTAAGATCTTGAGCTTAGAATGATGACTACGGAGTTGTGACTGTCTCGACATAGCTTCTCCCTGGGGTCTGGCGATTCGGGGCCCGACAGCCCCCTGAACTGTCGGCCTTTCATGGCCGAAGTTCGTTGGGTGGTAAGGTTCGCTTGCAGGCCTCCCCTGAGTGCTGTGTAAGACCCTGGTTGTTGAACGGCCATGGGGGAGTGTTCCTGCTCTTTCTGTAAGATCTTGAGCATTAATCCGTCATGTCAGACATTATCATACGCAGCCTTTGTACCAAAAGATATACTTTTTTTTCTGAGCTCTGGTTGTTAACATTTTGCTCAGTAGGGCTGCATATAGGCTGTCACAGCCTTTGTATTGGAGAAATCCAGCATGAAGAGGAAAGAAAACTTTTCTCCAAATAAGAGCGCAGGACCCTATCCAAAAAATACTTTCGAAAATCTCACCCAATACAGATGTTAATGCAATGGGTGTGTAGGATGAGGCCTCTGCTGCATTTTTCTTGAGTTTACAAATAGGAATTATTTTCTCTGTTCTCCAGCTTTCTGGGACAATCGTGTTAGTCCATAAGTAGATGAATAAGTGAAGAATTTTATTTATATTATCGTCGATAAGACAAGACAACATTTTCTTGTATATTTGGTCTATGTCAAGGGATTTATTTTTCGTTCTTTTTATTGCGTTTTGAAATTCTCTTAGAGAAAACGGGCAGTTCAAATTCTTTACATAATCCTTTTCAGGATCATCAACTGAAAAGTCTAAAGGAATTCTTTCTTTTGAGGATCTCTTAATTAAACTAGTTGCTATCGCATTTGCCCTAGTGAACGGTGCCGTCAGAGTAATACCCGAAGAGATAACGAGATTGGATATGTAAAGTGTCTCATCTTTGTCAAGTAAGGCTTTAATGATGCGAAATGCCTGATGGGAAGAAGCAACCTCTAGACATGTTTTCTCCCAAATGCCACATTTTCTATTCTTGACGTGTTTCCTGAATACTTCCACCATTTCTTTGCATGAAGTTCAGTTTAAAGTAGAAGGGTACGATTTTGCCTTTCTTAATAACTTTCTCTTAAGAGCAATTAGGTAATTACATTTCACATTCCACCTCGGGCAATGAAAGTGAGCAGATGAATATGATGATAAGTTAGCACTTTCCTAGAAGATTTTAACAAGCCCATCGAAGGAAAAAACAACTTCTTGACGTTTTCAACAAGCATTGATCTTCTTTGAGAATTGACTCCATTTCATATATTTTCGAGTATACAGAGAATTTTCAACAAGATTGCAAAGGGAAATAATAATGGAGCAGTGATCACTGTCATACAAATCATAGGAGTCCTCTATTCCAATCCTACAGAAAATATCAGCGGAGCATATGGACAATTCTAATAATGAAGGATCTTGAGTCTCCTGATATCTTGCAAACTGTTTCATATTTAATAAGCACATTTGTTTGGAGCAAATCCAATCCAGGACCAAATTTGCGTCGAAAGATGTATGATCACGCCCGATTGCTGGATGGAGTATATTAAAATCCCCCCTCCCCCCAAATAGAGGAGGAGAGATTGGAGAAAACAAAGACTCATCATCATATTCATCTGCTCACTTTCAAGATTCCAACCAGTTAACTTCACATTTACCACCAGGAGAGTAAAGATTTAGAATAGTAAATGGGACTTCAGAATTTGGAATTATCCATATTTTAATTCTCTAAGACCTCCATTGATGATGGAGGAAGGAGGAATTAAATAGCTTGAGCCGGGATGTGTTTTTTAACTGCAGCCAACAATCCGACTTTAGCAGAGATTTGTCTTTCAGCTCGAAAGATTATTTTTCCTTTTAACTCGAAAACTGAAGAAGCATTTAGCCAAGTTTCTTGCAAAATTAAATATTGGGAAGACGAAAAAGGAGGAGGCTGCAGCCAAGAATCTTATTTTTGATCCCCGTACCATTCCACTGAACAAACTGCATGAGGAAAAAGGGGGGAAAATATATAAATAAAACTGAAAAAAAGAGGGGAAGGGTCAAAGAAATTAACCAGTGCCTGTGAAATCTTCATCAACCCTGAAATGGTTTATTTCAGCGAGTAACCGTTGGTCGTGTACAGCATCAGGACTGAAAACCTGGCTATTTTCAAGATTTGATTCCATTAATGTGATTTTAGATTGAAGAAAATCGATAGTTGTCCTTTGCGTCTCAATTTGTTTTCTGAGATTAATATTCTCTTGAACTTGTTTGTCGTAATTGACATGGGTTTCTCCTCTACGTACAAAACACTGCCTGTTAATTTAATGAAGTTTCGACAGTGCATTTCCCTGGGTCAGAAGAGCGGATATTAACTTCATTAATTTTTTTAAGATGGAATGAAGATCCCTAATGTCCTTTGGAGGGTTAATCGTACCCTGAATTGGTGAAGGGGCTTTAACTTTTTGTACAAAAGTTTGTGATTTCGCCATCTTCCTTGCTTCCAAGAAAGATATGCCTTAATCCCTAACCAGATTTTTTTTTCTAGAGAGTAAGACATACAATTTTTATCGAGTGCGTCGTGGGCTTCTTCGCATCTAAAACATTCAGTTGGTAAACTACACTCCGACCCCCTCAATTTTTACATCTTTTTTCGTTCTGGCATCGAATCTAGGTATGGCCAAATCTTATGCATTAAAAAACATAACTTTGGGATTCTCAATAAATTTTGTTACTTTAAAGATGAGCCACTCGATTTTTATTTCAGAACGATTAGTTTGACCAATTTCTTCCACTATAACAACTGGTATGGGGTCTGCAGTTCCTTTCTTTTTAAATCTTACAATTTTTATGGCAATAATGTTCTGTGCTGATAGTTCTGTATTAATGTCTATAATGTTGAAATCTGTATCTACATAACAAATGATATATTTAGTTACAATATTCGTATCCATGATACTGATCCTTGCTTCTGGAAAATCATTGACGAACTTCGTCACTTTCTCGACTGAGCTTAGGTGCTGGCTAATTAGAATTAATTTTTTGTATTTATTAAGGGAAAAGGGGTCGTCGGGGTAAATAAGTGGTCCGAAAATGGAATTAATTATTGTGGGTTTAATTCATGGTGACGGACCATTCACGCTATCAATACACAATTTGATTTTCGGGAAACCTCTTTCAATTCCGCTATTAGCTTTATCATAAGTTGAAAATTTATTTACCAAGATATAATTAATTTTCCTATCCTTATTGCCCTCAGACTCTAAGTCTTCCGGTTTCTGCTTCGTTATCGCTGACGAAGATCCTAATTAGATGCGGCCAGGATCAAGAAATGCAACAATAAAAACAAACGAAAAACCAGAAAAATTCTACCTTAGGTTTGGAGAAACAAAAGTGCAAAATTTCTTTTGCGCTCCAGAAAAAACGTTTAGTGGTACCACAGAAACTGAAAAACCACACCCGAAGTATAGCTAGAAAAAGTCCCTCAACTAGACTTCCATTTTGTAAACTGAAAACATATTTTCAAAACAGGCCAACGGCATAAGGAAAAACAAGAAAATAATTGCAGCCTTCAGTTCAAGTCGGCTTCCCTCTGGTGTTGAAAAATAACATTAATATTTGAACGTAAGTTACTAGTAAAACGCAACCTATTCCAAATCCAACTAACCTTCCTTTCTAACCCCCCCCCCCAAGAAAAGGAACAATTGTCATATCAAACCAAAACCGCCTTTGTAGTAAGCACACGTGCATCTCAATAACAATAAATATTTTCAAGAGTTTTGGTATTGGTATATTCCACTTGAGTGTTCGGGCTATCATATTGGCGGAAAATTCAAGGGAATGTTAGTTTTGAATCAAAATGCAAAAGTTATGAAATTAACCCTTTCCATTCCGATAGTGCCTCTGACTCGCCATTCAAGATGGTGCATCATTTTGACGTTTTATTTATTTATTTTTCAAATTAATTATTAAAAACTTCTACATAGGGGTTAAAAGGTGTAGATTAATATTTTTTTAAAAAATTTGACTTGAAAGAATTATGTTTATTTATTTTTCATATCAATAAACAAATCTTTGCATTAGGTGAATATTTTTGCATCTAATTATTTTTCGGAATGCAAAGGGTTAAAATGAATAAAATTAAGCATATTGTTACAAGCGGGCGAGCGGCACGAAAACTCGCCAAGGTTGGCCACGTTTGGCGAGGAGCCTCGCGCCAGCTTGATTGGTTTGGCGAAAGGAATAGTCTAGTAGCCGCTAGATTGTTCGCGTTGTTTTGAGAATTTCCACGAGATTCAGGTGCACGCGCTTTTCGGCTATATAAGGACGAATAGCCGGAGCGAGTTAGTTAGTTGCTATGGGGATTTGATCGAGTTAGTTGAGAGTTTGCTCTGAAATAAAAAGAGTCTCGCTGGACTAAAGGATTTGTGAGCTGTGTTTGCGTTTGCTGTTAACGCTGTGTTATTGAGCTCGCTGTGATTAACTGTTACTGTGCTATACGATAGCTGTTTTTGTAGTCTGTTTTTATCGTGCGTAAGACTTGAATTTACGCTGTAATTGACTGTTGACTGCTGGATTGTATTTATCTGAAATTTTTACTTTATTAATTATCCTGTAAATAACTGTAAATAGCTGTAAATAAATTTGTTTGTGCTGTCCTCAACTAAAGTCCATTCAATCCGAACCCACTAAGCATAAAAACGTAACAACTGGTGTCAGAAGTGGGATTGAATGGTGAAGACTAGAGCGATGGAGGAAGCAGATAAAGCAAAGTTCGAACAGCTTTTTGCTTTCATTAAAGAAATGAAAGAAGGCCAAGAGAAGATGGAGAAGAAGATGGAACAAGGGCAAGAGAAAATGGAGAAGAAGATAGAACAGAGCCAAGAGATTATGGAGAAGAAGATAGAACAAGGGCAAGAGAAAATGGAGAAGAAGATAGATCAAGGTCAAGAGAAGATGGAGAAGATAGAACAAGGCCAAGCTAACATTGTTGAAGCAATCAACACCAAAGTAGATGCTTTGGCGGAAAAGGTTCGCAATATTCAGCAGAGTTGTGAGCAGAATGGTGAAAATCTCCGCAGGGTTGAAGAGAGATTTGATGAAAGATTGAACACCTTTGAACAAGAAATTGAAAGGAAAGTAGAGGAAAAATTGAAGAGGATGGAAGGAGCACAGATAAAATCTGAAAACCAATCCTCGAATGTTCGAGAGCACGAAATATCTCATGGACCTGCTATTCCTAAATCAAACATAAAAGTATCCACCTACGACGGGAAAACATCTTGGCAAGTTTACAGGACTCAATTCTCCATCGTCGCAGAAGCCAATGGTTGGGATCCAGTCACGAAGGCTCGTCAACTAGCTGCATCACTACGGGCTGAAGCTGCTGATATTTTGAGGACTGTTCCTGAAGATCAACATCTGGAATTTGAAGCTCTTTCAAACGCTCTGGAGTTGCGCTTCGGAGAAAAGTGCCTCAAGGACTATAGCCGACTTCAGTTAAAGACCCGGCAACAACAATCGAATGAAAGCCTGCAAGAGCTTGCAGCAGATGTAGAGAGACTCTCCCATCTTGCCTTCTCCGACTGTCCTGCCGAGGTACGGGAAACACTGGCCCTGCAGTATTTCATAGACGGTGTGAGGGATCCAGAGATACAAAAGTCACTGCGAATGGCTGAATTGAAGGACTTGAAATCAGCCTTGGTTTACTCAATGAAATTTGAAGCAGCTCAGCAAGCTTCACGGAGGGATCGCCACTCAGTAAGAGGTGCTACGGTTCAAAATGAATCAGATTCTTCGATGCAAAATCTATTCGAAATGATGAAAACGATTTTCCAGTTCATCCGGAAAAGAAGTGAAAGGTCCAACAAACATGGCCAGAGAACTGTGAAATGTTGGAAATGTGGCGAAGAGGGCCATGTTCGAAGGAACTGTTCAGTCCGCTTAGATAAACGGGTTAAAGACTCTTCTAGAAGCAACCAGGAAAAACGTTTGAGAGTTTTACAGATATATTCAAAAGGCGGTGATGAAAATGGTGTATTTGTTGATGCCTTCGTCAACGGAACTCCCTGCCGAATGATCGTTGACACAGGAGCCAACGTGACCATCATGCGTAGAGATGTTGCCGAGCAACTCGGAAGGAAAATTCTCTGGACACCGTCCTGCGTCACCCTCGAAACGGTCACAGGTGACCGAGTCCCGATTATTGGAAAAATGAATATTGAAATTAGATTTGGAAATGCTATTTACGACCATACCGTTTACGTAGCGGAAATTACAGATGATTTCATACTTGGTATGGACTTTCTGAAGAAGTATGATTTTGTAATCGACTTGAAAAATAACTCCCTGCACTCCACATCAGAAGTCATGACTCTTTTCCATTTGGGATCTGGAAGAGGAAATGGAGACGCCTTGTCAAGAAAACCCTGCTCTGAGGGTTGTCGCAACTGCTCCTCGGCGGAAAAGAAACATGGGATTGATACATCAACTGCGCGCCCGATCGCAGAAGCCGTCCCACATCAATCTGATCCCTGGAGTGATGAAGAGGTTTGCAAGGAACAAATGAATGATCCTGTTATTAAACTGATTATGGAAGTTATGCAATCAAACGATTCAAGACCTAAATGGCAGGACATTTCAAGCCTCAGTACTGGAACTAAACGTTATTGGGCTCTCTGGAATTCACTCGTAATTAGAAACGGCGTCTTGTATAGAAAATGGGAGTCCGAAGATGGGAAGTCAGTTAAGTGGCAACTTGTACTTCCCCGATCAAGGATAAATCAAGTACTGAAGGAGTTACACAGCAGTCCTGCTGGTGACCACTTCGGAGTCATGAAGACAACTCGTAAAGTCCGAGAGCGTTTTTATTGGAACAACATGAAAGATGATGTTCGAGAATGGTGTAGAACATGTGATGACTGTAACGCCCGTAAAGGACCGAAAACACACAGTCGTGATACGTTACAGCGGGATAATGTAGGCGCACCATTTGAAAGACAGGCCTCTGACATCTTGGGACCTCTTCCTCGGAATGGAAATAGAAACATCTTAGTTGTTATGGATTATTTCACGAAGTGGCCAGAGGCTTATCCAATTCCCGATCAAGAGGCGACTACTGTAGCAGAAGTCTTACTTCAGAACTGGATTTCCAGATTTGGAACACCTCTTCAGCTTCACTCCGATCAAGGGAGGAATTTTACTTCTGCTGTATGTCAAGGACTCTGCAAACTTCTTCGAATTGACAAAACCCAGACAACACCTCTTCATCCCCAATCAGACGGCATGGTAGAGAGGTTCAATCGTACTATTCTAAATAACCTCTCTCTTTTCGTTTCGAAAAACCAACAAGATTGGGATCAGAAACTACCATTGTTCCTGCTTGCTTATAGAAGCGCGGTTCACGAAACGACTGGCTTCACACCATCCAAGATGCTCTTTGGACGGGAACTCCGACTGCCTTGTGATCTTCTGTTCGGGTGTCCACCGGATACACCTTCTTCGCTTGTGGATTATGTTCAAGACCTCCAGGCCCGTTTAGAGGACGTACACAGGTTTGCCCGAGATCGGATCAACATAGCGACGGAAAAGATGAAGACCAGGTACGACACGAAAGCCACCGGACATGAATTCAAGGAAGGTGACAAGGTATGGTTCTGGAACCCAATTCGACGAAAGGGACTCTCTCCGAAGCTGCAGTCTTCCTGGGAAGGCCCTTATACAGTCCTGAAACGACTGAATGACGTCGTGGTTCGAATAAGGAAGTCACCGAACTCAAAACCAAGAGTAGTACATTACGACCGGCTAGCCCCTTATTATGGTGACTTGTCAAATACTTAGTTGAAACCATGGTTTCCTCATTTATGTAAATATGACCTGTGTATTTGTAAATAGTGTTCTTTATGTTAATTCTTTTTCAATGATTATGTCTGTAATTTTGTGTATATGGTATTGTTACTTTTGAGTGTCTTCTGCTCGGGATCTGTACTGCCCGGGACGTGCAGTCCTTGAGGAGGGGGCAATGTTACAAGCGGGCGAGTGGCACGAAAACTCGCCAAGGTTGGCCACGTTTGGCGAGGAGCCTCGCGCCAGCTTGATTGGTTTGGCGAAAGGAATAGTCTAGTAGCCGCTAGATTGTTCGCGTTGTTTTGAGAATTTCCACGAGATTCAGGTGCACGCGCTTTTCGGCTATATAAGGACGAATAGCCGGAGCGAGTTAGTTAGTTGCTATGGTGATTTGATAGAGTTAGTTGAGAGTTTGCTCTGAAATAAAAAGAGTCTCGCTGGACTAAAGGATTTGTGAGCTGTGTTTGCGTTTGCTGTTAACGCTGTGTTATTGAGCTCGCTGCGATTTACTGTTGCTGTGCTATACGATAGCTGTTTTGCAGTCTGTTTTTATCGTGCGTAAGACTTGAATTTACGCTGTAATTGACTGTTGACTGCTGGATTGTATTTATCTGAAATTTTTACTTTATTAATTATCCTGTAAATAACTGTAAATAGCTGTAAATAAATTTGTTTGTGCTGTCCTCAACTAAAGTCCATTCAATCCGAACCCGCTAAGCATAAAAACGTAACAATATTTTCTCGTGGCATATTAGCTTTCTTGCATTTAATTTTGTACATTTCATGTTTTTATTCGTCTGATCATGTAAGAATGACAAAATCTGTCATGTTTCATTTTAATCCAAGAGATATAAACTCAGAAGAATTATTTACGGATAAAGAAAAAGAAAAAGTAAAGTATAAATGGAAAAAAGTGGATGCAATGAAGTTTAGTATACTGTTTAGAAACCTCTTTTTCTGGTTGTTAAAGGTTTTATTTAAAAATTGAATATTTGAACTATTGAATATTTCTGAATTAAGGAAAAAGAATGTCAATCAGTAGATCAAAGTGCATTTTCATCTAAACCTATTTGACATACCTCCAAAGTACTCTCCTGGACCTAATTGTGCCACTTCTTGATCGCTCTTCATCTTCGAAGACTTCTGAATGATGCTGATCTTCCCCTCTTCCACAAAGTACATTCCGTCACCCTCGTCGCCTTCTTCGAAAAGAGTGTCTCCCCTTTTTAAAAGCACTGGACTGAGTGCATCGCATACCTGCATCTTCTCGAATTCCGTTAGAGGCTGCAATTCAGGTACCTTTTCTAGAAGAGCCATATACTTTTGCCTTTTTTCGAAGGCTCTTTTCACGACCAACCTATTGAAAGTCTTTCTGCTCACGGCCCAGAGAAGCCCCTTCGTAGTGGCCGTAACCGTAGCAGCCCTTGGTTGGTTATGAAGCAACGCCAACTCACCAAAACTGCCAGAGTTGTCGTAGATCTTTACTATCCTCTCTTCACCTTTTCCATCTTTGACACATGCCTCAAAAGTTCCTTTATCGACCACATAGAAAAAATCGCCATCATCACCCTGGCGAATGATAACTTGACCTTTTTCGACCTCTCTAGGCATCATGGCTTCTATGATATCATTGATGTCCTCTTCGTCTAAGACCTTGAAAAGAAAGATATCCTTGGTTCGCTCTTTGATCCTTTTCCTTTCCTCATCACTTTTTGGAAATTTTTCGACTTCTTCTTCATCGTCGTCCTGTTCTGGATCATATCGTTCGCCAACTACCGATTGCCGTCTTGAAGCTCTGGATCCCAGAAGATTGCTGATGTCCGTTCTCTCCCCAACCGTTCCAGGTGGATTGTCCTGATCTCTGTTGTCTCTTAGACGTGTGAAATAATCGGCTGCATGGCTGATGATATCCTCTGGATTTTCTACCAAGACATTAATAGTATATTCCAGGAGAATGTTTTCCAAGACAGGTGGTACCGTGATCTGTCTCTCCGACATTTTTTCCTTTTACAAATAACTTGTCCTAGATTCCAGACAAAATGAAATTCGTTGAATAAAAATAAAAGCTTAAATACTGAATAGCATGTTGCCATTTAATTTTTTTCCTCAACTATAAATTGAATATCCTTGAAATTTTGAAGGCACGTTCCTTAAATAATAATCATATTATCATGATAATTATTATTCAAAAATGGAAATGAAAGAGAAAAAATATTATTTGCAAAACCTTTTTCATAAGTATAAAAAGAAATATATTTACACTTTTTGTAATTTAATATTAAATACTGTAAATATTTTGTATTAATAATTTTAAAAATGAAAAGTCTTAAAGAAATGTTATAGAAATGTGGGACCTGTTACGTCAATATTATGTGAAGCAGATGAAAGGGCGTTAGAGGTTTTTGCGTGTTTCTTAGTTTAATCCTGAATCTGATTTTCATAGCAATGTATGCAATTAGCTTAAATTCTGAAAGACAAATATTTAAAAATTGTAACAATTATAAAATTGTGATGATAAAAACAATGATAGCAACTAAAAATGGCTCGAATGCAATCACCCATTTTTTTCAGTATCTATTTAATTAATACCCTATTCATTTTTGTACATTTATTTAAATACATCAACAATAAAGCAATTTTTACCAATAAAAATGATAAATATCTTTAGAATAACAGAGTATACGAATAATTTTACATGAGTTTGGATTTTTCCAGAAGAATGCTGGATAAATTGAATTAACAAATCAATTTTTTAACCGTTAGCAGTTTTCAAGAAATGACGTTTTTATCTGATTAGAAGTTTGGGACGCGGTGGCCTGGTTTTAACATCTCGGCATCGGAACAGAAGGGTTTCAAATTCGAGACCCAATTCCACCGAAGAATCGTCGTTTAAGTAGGCCTGGTTACGTTAAATCAGTCGGGGCGAAAACTCCCTCCTCTAGTGTGGAGGGGAAGCTTGGTGCTAGCTCCAAAAAGAAAAGAAACTAAGCCGAACAGAAGTTTTTTTTTTTTTTTTTTTTTTCTAAGAGGCGAAATATTTCTTCAAGAACTGTCCATTTTTCTCAGCATAGATTTTCTTTTAATACCAAAATGAATTAAAAAGGGGAAGTTTTTATATTATGAATTTATAAATATAATTTAAAAGGGTAAGAGTAATCTAATTAAAAACAGCCACAGTCCGCATTGACAGAAATGTCGAAAACTTTTATGAGTCCAGAAATTATCATGTTATCATTGGCTATTATATTTACTTTTCTTATGAGATCAAAATTTAAAATTAGCAAGGAAAGGAAGAATTAGGATTGATTAATAGATTAGTGAAGTTATATTAACCCGAGTGTGTGTCGGCTGGCGCTCGTTAAATCTGTTCGTGGTCGCATCCTCCATGTCGAGAGTAATACCACTAGGGGTACTGGGTCAGAGGTGACCGTTCTCTATTCTAGGTTTAAATTACGATCGGAGGTGAATGAATGAATATGCATGAAAGAAGTCCGCCCCCTAAAAGGGGTTGTGGCGTGTGTGTAGCTAAGTCGTACTCTTGGCCTTAGGTGGCTCTACTTGTAAAACAAGAGACGTATATCTCCGACCCAAAATCTGCTGATGTATCAGCGGGGCTTGTCCATGGCAAGTGCCTTAAGTAACGACAACACAGTTATATTAACTTCCGATTTTAAAGAAAATCTGGGGCTATTTGGGGTCGGACCTTTTAATTTTACACCGCGGGTAAATGACGCTGACGACACCTGAGCTGGCTCCTTCTCTCCAAACTTCCACAACATACCAGTGGGATGGCATTTGGATCCTACCTGTTTAAGGGGTCCAGATCTGTTTTCACGATGGTTCTTCGGTGGAATCGAGTCTCACACCTGAATGCCTCCGGTTCCGAAACCAAGACGTTGCCACCAGGTCCACGGCCCTGTTTGATAAATAGAAAAGCAAATTAAAATGCATATAATGTGATTAAATTTGATAGAAATGTATTTAGGAAATCAAATTACATATTTTTATTAACAATTATAAAAGGAATGTGATGTAGTGCTTAAAAAAAATGCGATTTTAAACTGAATGTGCGGAAATAGGACATCACTGAAAGCCACTTATTATTCGCTATCAATAGTTGCATTCACATTTAGAATCCTCACAACACACATCTATATACATAATTGAATTTATCCTTTTAAAAAATAAATTGTTTATAATTTGACAGAATGAATGTGTTGAAATTGGCAGTAGAGTTTTAGTCCTATTTATTTCTTGAGTGTAGACACTCACTAAGAAAAATGTGTGAATTTTTTTCAATTTAACCAGTTAAGTGTGTTTGACTACTATATCCGTCCTGGAGATGTGGCAAAATTTTGTGTTATGACGGTTATTTCCATTATCCCTAAAATTTGATATTTAAATTGTAATTCTGGCAAAAACTAAATAAAATTCGTAACTTTTAATATGTTTAAAATGTTTAAAGGTTTGAACGAAATGAAACAAATAAACAAGAGTAAACTTTTTATTAGAACATATTGAGGATACAGTTGCATCGTATCCCATCGAATCGCAAGAAGTATCACAATATCGCTCAACGACATCGAATCTTTCTCGCTTGATCGAGAAGCATTTTCCGGATTAATACCGGACAGCTCAACATAAAAGTCCTTCGTGAAGATGTGCTATTTGTTATAAAAATATTAAAAAAGAATAGCGATATTGGTGTTCGACGTGCAAAGTGCCACTATATCACACGACAGCAACAGTTTAAATTTTTAACCTCTATGAATATTTGATTTTTTTTCTAAGTTTTCTGTTCATTATGTATAAATATATATTCATGTTGAGCGACTGTGTAAATATTGCTAATAAAATGGTTCATTTTATAAAATAAAGTCGAGTTTTTTATCCAATATTTGAACAGCGCCACTTACTCTGCGTTTGGCGACCATATCCGTCATCGCTTGAATATTGCGACACACCCTGGTGGGCGCTTTGGAAACAGATCGCCACAGTTAACCAGTTAAAATCATAAAAAAAAAGTTGTAATAGTTGAAGTTTTCTCCGAAATGTATTATTTAGATCCAAGTTCATCATTCTAAAAGAGACAAATGACACCTACACAGCATTCATTGAAATCATGGACTGTTCGTTGCATGATCGATGTCTGGACTTTGATAATCGGGTTCTACTTTTGCTAACATCAAATCTTTCTTTCCTAATTTGGACAGATTCATGTAACTTTAATCGAAATACAAATATCCATCTTTGAAATAATCACTTTTGAAACGGTAAAAGTTCATTCTTCACACAAGAAATTTTTCATCAGGGGCAATTTTCTACAATGCTCTGTCATTTTTAGAAAATCTTCGATTAGTTCCATTTTTTATATCAGTATGCTGAAAGATGGGTTGTATATTGTTAGTTTTGATTGGCATTATGTCTGAACTAATGAATGAATCGACAGTACGTCGGATTTAGACAACGAGTTTGAAAAACTAGTCTTCATGTCACAAGTGATGAACTTCACCACATGCACTCAACTGTTCTTAAAAGAAAGCAACTTTGTCTAATAGTTAAAAGGTTGTTATTTCGAACAGGGTTTTAAGCATTTCAATTAACGTATTATAAGATCATTTTTTAAAAATTAAATAAATAATAAAGACCTTTTTATTTCCTGAATCTGTCCTTTTAATATTTTTTCGTGAAATTATATTATCGCTGAAAATTGTTAATGAATCCCCGCTCAAACACCTGTCAAAAATTAAAAGATAATATCGGTGTCCTGGCGTAGGGGTAGCACGACTTCCCCATGCTGTTCGGGCATGATTGTTCTTCTGTGTTCTATCTGTAAGGAGTGTAACTGTGCTCCCTTGTACAAAGGGGCTGTACAAGCGAATGTGATGAGTGAGTAGCAAAAGTCGTACTCTTGGCCCAAGTTAGCGCTACTACAAAACAAAAGACGCTGATTAGGCTTAAATCGCTGACTACTTCAGCGATCTTATCCACGGCAAGAGCCATAAGAAACAACAACAAAAGATAATACATTTTTCTTATAGTATCTCAGCATGTTTTACAAATAAAAGCACGGAACTTTGGGCTCTTAGAATGAGTGTAAGAAAAACATTTTATTCATTGATATTTTTTTTTCATTAGCGGGTTATTCTGATAAGAGAATTTTTACGAAGAATCTTGAAAACTTCGTACGGATACTTCTAATTTCAAAGCAAAACGCGCTTGAATGTTTTTACAGATGTGATCCTGACAACTAAATGAAGAAGAAAGTAATGTTTTTTCTTATATATATTCAAAGGATAATTTATATTACAGTATCAACCAAGCTTTCTAAATTATATTTTTCATTCCTTAATCCTTAAATTTATTTATTTATGCTCCCAAATTTTATTTGTTTTACTTTAATTTTTAGTTTAGCTATATTAGAGTTCAGTTTTATTGCAATACGCATGGATCTCATAATACCAATATTATTTGATAACAATATACATTTGGGAATTCAATTTATTTTTCCATTCCTCCGGGAAGAATTGTACACACATACACATCCCTCCACCCAGGGCCTCAAATGAAAAAGTGTGAAAATTTTTCCTCTTAGCACTTTCACTTAGAGATTCTTATAATGATATATGTTGTCGCTGTTGTTACTTATTCCACTTACCATGGACAGGCCCCCGCGCAGATACAGCAGCAGATTTAAGCCGAAAGGAACGTCTCTTGTTATTTAAGTAGCGCCAACTAGGGCCAAGAGTACGGCTTAGCTACACACTCAACACATTTACTTGCACAGCCCCGTTTTACAGGGGGGCACAGTCACACATCTCACAGAAAGCTCTCGGGAGAACAATCCTGCCCGAACCGGGACTCCCAGAACACGAGGAAGACGCGCAACCTCTGTGCCAAAAAGCCGGCATAAGGATTTATAAGTCGCGTGTCGTTTCAGGAAAGGAAATCTTATGCGATCTAATCTTTGCAGGATATGACATAGGCGTAAGGACTTTTATTCCTTAGTTTAAAGCATAAAAATTACAGTAGCTTTTATTTATTGTAGAACACATTTTAAAGATAATTAAATATAAATCAAGAAATTAGATCTCATTTTAGAATAAAGTCACTTGGGACCAAATGAGGAATATATATATATATATATATATATATATATATATATAT